>CM055404.1:44907904-44977405 GCA_029228625.1 Pseudolycoriella hygida | reverse complement strand
AATAAGATTTCAAAAACTTATAATCGGCTGTGATCAATTGAATTCAAAATATCGTCTCCTTGACCTAATTGCTGTAACAATTGGATCAATTCGGCATTCTCTCGCAAGATGTTACCTATGTCTTGTGCATTGGTGAGGGCATTCTGCAGAATAATCAAAGTTTAATGTGAAAATGATAAATTCATCTTTAAAATATTATTTTTCGCGACGAAAGGATATTTTTTTCCCTAGGCTTGAAATAGCTATTCCAAAATGCAAACATACATTCGAACTAAGTCTAAATAAATATTGACTATTGAATATTTGAAACGAAAAGGCTTTCCGCACATAGAGTGCGAATAGTGAAATAAAGTCTAATCGCACAATGTGCGAATAGCCATATAAGGACTATTCGCACATCGACGAAAAGTACTTGCTGAATTTTGAATTTAGATGAAATGTTTTTGAAAGCAAATTGGATCTGAAAATAAAATTTGTTGGTGTCGGAGACGGGAATCGAACCACGTCACATCTTCGCTCTCCGGGCGATGCTCTAACCACTTGAGCTAATCCGGTACATTGCTGAATTTGTTTATAATGAATAACATGTTGTCGTAATGTGTAATGAAGAAGAAAATTTAAACTATAAAAATGCTTGCAAGGTTTCAAATTCAAATTGGTACTTAGACGACTAATCAAACCTAGGTGGCCAACAAAACTAGGGAGCTTTTTCTTTTACTAAATGTCACAAAAGGTGGCTGACAAAACTAGAGAATTTGCGCTTTAATGAAATGCCACAAAAACCTGGATAGCAAACGTCGCGAAGACCCGGTGGCTAAGAAAACCAGTATTTTGCGCTTTAATGAAATGCCACAAAATCCTGGGTAGCTAACAAAAATAGGGAGCTTTTTCCTTTTACAAAATGTCACAAAAACCTATGTGGCTAACAAGACTAGAGAGCTTTTCCTTTTACGAAATGTCACAGAAACTATGTGGTTAACGACGCTAAAGAACTTTTCCTTTTACGAAATGTCACAAAAACCTATGTGGCCAACAAAACTAGGAAGCTTTTCCTCTTGCAAAATGTCACAAGAACTAGGTGGCTGACGACGACGCTGATGAATTTTTCCTTTTACTAAATGTCACGAAGACTAGGTGAGTAACGAAACACATTCCATTTTGACTTAGTTGATTTAACTACTACTGAGAGAATAATATGAGGGTGAATAGCCATAGTACTATAAAGAGACTATTCGCACTGCGCTGTGACTATTCTCTCTGAGTGGAAGTTGCATTTACTTTTTTTGTCAGTGTAATATTGTGCAAATAGCTCTCACATGACTCATCGTACAATGTGCGAGTAGTCCTTAAAAGGCTATTTGCACAATGTGCGAATAGTCATTACATATACAATGTGCGATTAGACTTTATTTCACTATTCGTACAGCTTGCAGCTTCGGAACAAATGCCGGGCCCTCCCAACGTAATAATTTTTCTGCGCTTTCAGATTTCACACCCCAAAAATTCGGCTACCCGTACTCCACACATCGCGCACATTTAAGAAAATATTTTTTTGATTTTTGCAAAATTTTCCTGCTTTTCTCGATATATTCATAATTTTTTTTCGAGAAAATCAGGAAAAACTTGCGAAAATCAAGAAAATATTTTTTCAAAAATAGTGTGTCAGGGCCCAGTGGACAGTCCAGGTGCCTAGGCAGACTTTTTGATAAGAAATTTTACTTACACGAATGTAGTTGTGTGTTTCTTGACACAGTGAAAATTGTGGAGAGACCTGTGCGTTGGCTCCAATGTTCTACAAATAATAAAAAATAAAAAAATGATGGACTTAATTGAATTGTTTTCTCCATAATTTTACCGACCTGAATCTCGCCATCGTCATTTCGCAAGTCTTCTTTAATTTGAAAAATGTGGTCATGAATGCCAGCTAACGAATGACTGCAACTATTTGAATCTTTTTCAAGATACTGAACCTGCAATCATAAAACAAATTCTCTTTGTCATACGAATCGAAAAATGGCGTTAAGTCCACCAACCTTTACGTAAATTGTTTGCGCATGTTTGTACCAATCGGCTACGCATTCAGCTATTTGAGCAACGACTGGACGAACATCGTCATTTAGCAAGGACTTAATACGTTTACCTGTTTCGGCCACCTATAATCATTTACCTCAAAATCTTTCTTTTGTTGTAAGTGGATAGAGTCAGACCTTAATCTTTTCCAATGCATGAAATTGTTCGTCATTGTATGTTAACTGGCGCGTTGCTCTATCTCTTAACAAATGTTGCCAAGAGTCCCTCAATCTCTCCGTTAGATGCTTCGCTCGTTCGACAGAACGAGTCTTGCATGGGCATTTTTTATCCCTAATCGCCGATTTCCATTCCGCACTAAAGAGAAAGAAAAGTAAATTGAGTTCAAAGATCGAATGTAAATTGAGCACAGAACGCTAAACAAAACCCGTACGATTCTCAATCTTATAGTAGTGGAAACATACGATTCCATTTAAAGCCTGAACGTCTCAATCTCCTGATGTATTTAAAGAAAGGATGTGAATTCAACGTTGGAAAAAAGGTCAGACTTACTTCAAAGATTCGTCAACTACAAATTTCCTGTGTAGTTGATATGTCGGCTCTATTATTCCAGACGTCACATTCAGTTTAAGGCTTTCGAGTCTGCTGCTAATGGCACTCATGTCTTTAGAGCAGTCGGTCTATTAATTTATCACATTAAAATTCTCAGTTTGCAAATGAAAATGCAATGGAACTTACATTTCTACCTATTACGCTGACAGTTTCACTTAGCTCAGCTACAACGGCAGTCATGTCTCCCAAATGTTTAGTTTTCCTGAGTGGTAAAATGGCGTTAAAATTTTGTCAACACTTTTGCTTAGAAGGACTTACTCTACCAAAGCAATCAAGGAATACTTCAGCATTTCAATAAACTCATTCACACCAACTTTCAGCAGTCGATCCATCCTGGAATACTTTTCAATACGACGCTTGCACTCATGCCCAACGCTACATCCAAGCTTGGCCAGATTCACATCGTTCTCCACTGAAACGCTATTTGGAAAAGATGGAAATTTCGGCAATTCGGGTTCATTTGGAATGATTACGTTGTTGTTGTCAGTGCTGTACAAAAATATCGGCGAATCGACGTCAGTTTCGGGATAACCTCTTACCAATGTGCTGGCGTCAACTTTCTTCTCCAAATGCTCACTTCCAAGTAAGAGAATTTGACTCTCTGGTTGGACGTCAGTTTGTAGTTTTATGTGTTCTTTGAAGTTGTAGAGTACATCGTCTTGGTTTGCATAGACCTCAATGGACGAACTTTTGTTCATGTAGAAGACATGAACAACTTTTTTGCTGAGGATATTTGTAACTGTTGTGAAATATTGATCGAACGTCCACATTCGCTGCTTACTTATTTCCAATAAACCAGCAAGAAGTGGTCTTACTAATTCCTGCAAGCCACTACTTAAGTGGCAATGAGCTGGTAAAACACTCGAATATTCAATAGGACCGTCTTCCGATAATTGCGAGCCGGATATTACACCAGCAGCCTTTTCCGTTATTATCCTATGCATCATTGCCTTGTTCTTACGTCCTCCATACGGTCGGAATGGAAGATTTCCGGTCGCTACATGAAATAATGTTACACCGATCGACCACAAATCCACATTCGCCGTAAACGTTGTGTTCACAGATCTGCGAAGTACCGCTCGTTCGTACATATCCGGATGTAAATATTCTTCAGTTCCATATAAAGAGTCAAAAGGTTGGTTGTCTTTGAGTTCTCTGGCGGCTCCGAAATCTGTCAGCTTGTATATTGTTTGTCCATCTTCCGATATGAATTTCATTATATTGCCGGGTTTCAAGTCTCGATGCACGAGACAGTTGTCACGTAAATGTTTTATGCCGCTAGTTAAATGTTCAAGGACCAAACGAAATTCCTGTGCTGGCAAGCCATACGAATTTTCCGGATCGTCAAGTAGATTGAATAAACTTCCACCAGTGCACAACTCCATAACAATTACCTGAACAAAGTTATGAATTTCTTGAAAAACCTTACAACGAATCGTAAACTAGTAGTTCTCAAAGTTGAATTTTCTAGACGTACTATTATGAAGACGCCGCTAGAAATTGATCTGACGTTTAGAAGATGTGGAAGAAAATTAACTTCCTCCTCAGAAGCAATAATAAGAAGAGGCAGACTATTTCGTTGGTTGATGGTACGACCTTAGTCAGTGAAGATCTTGTTTCCGTACGTTTCAACGAATTTCTTGTGAATGTAGATAGGCTTGGGTGCTCCCTACGACTTCTCAAGATGACATTATGTTTTCAACACTTTGAATACCAACCCCATGTCGATTTTCTACAGGCAGTCACTGTGGATGAAGCTAATTCTATAATTTCCATGATGGATACAGAAAAAACGCTAGGCCATGTCAGGATGACTGTTGAATTGTTAAAGCGTTGCTCCTCCTCAATTTCCGAATACTTGTGCGATCTATTCAATTTCTGTTTATTTCATGGGGTGTACCCCAACAACCTGATGATCGCTAAGATGATTCCCGCCTATAAGAAAGCACTGAAGTTATAACACACGGAAAAGTATCTACAACTCTGTGTGTCAACTCAACAACAATTAATATTCATCAATTCAATCTTAATTAAATCGGGTTTCGTAGTTTTTGACTATCGATCGTGTAAAATTTGGGTCGGTGAAATTTTATTTCTTATCATTCCGTTTAATTTGAATCATTTTTCAGTTATCAGTGACTGAAGTGAACTAAATTCGAGCATTTAATTTTTTGAGGCAAAATTATGAGAGAAATGGTATTTCGGAATAATTTCCCCGAATTTCCCCAGATCACAAATATGCAACCGGTAGGTGGCGCTCGTGCTCCGTTTGGAAGTTACAGTGGTTCAAAATTCAAAATTTTATACGTCCCGAAACTTCATAAAATGATAAGAAAAAAGTGTAAGGGGCTAATTGAAAGGTGGGGATGAATGGAAACCACAGTATCAATTTCAATATGTATCCGGCAGGTGGCGCTAGCAACACAATAGAAGAGAATTCGGCGCTTTACCTGTGTAGCAGGGTTGTATTAGCGCCGCTAATCATTAGCGTCGCTATAGCGGCGCTAATAGCGAAGCTAAAATCTAATATCCTCCGCTAATAGCGACTAGCGTTTCGCTAAAACCAGAATTAGCGAGACCAAAATTCGCTATTCGCTAATCGCTAAAATGTTATAAATTATCACAATCACAAACTTGTGAGACAATTGTTAAAAGAATCTTCTGAAATTTTTCTGCGGCCAGTTAGGTGACCCGCACAGTAAAAAAAATAATTTTTTCATCAATTTGAGGCCTGTTTCGACTCCACACTACACAAAGTAACCCGAGACAATCAAAGTTTCATTTTTTTCTGAAAGTCCCATTTATTACGATATGCTATATGAGATATTTGGTTAGGAATAACAGTTTTGGCCACCATTTTCAGTATGCTAGTTTTTGCCTATGTCTCTGCGGAAGAGTTGACCGATTTTACCACGCTGAAATGATCACCAAAATTGCAATTCCTAACCAAATATGAATAGCTAAATGCAAAAAGGGGTCATCTCCAACAGAGAATTATAAGTAAAATGAAGCTCACAATTTTTATACATATATTTAATCTTTTGTCGTTCTTTCCTTAAAATATTATGTGTTATTGTAATTTTTAAGAAAAGGTTGAGGTATGACTAATACCACACATAGAAATTGCGAGCTTCATTTTACTTATAATTCGCTATTGGAGATGACCACTTTTAGCATTCAACTATTCATCTCTCAGGTAGGGTCTTGTTTGAAAACGTATAATTGTCAGAAAATAATAAATTTTCAAGTTTAATTGAGGTTCGCTGTGTATATGAGGAAGTTTTCATTTCCCGTTGATGGGGAAAAACTGAAAAGTCGCTCCTTGCAGCAAACCTTAACCAGAAAAGTCTTTGCATATTCTGGTACCATTATAGGTATACTAAGTACCCATATTCTTGGTTCCACAGTTGGCTGTTGCTGCAAGTGACGAAATTCGCTCAAAAAAATCTACTAAAATGGCCTATATCTCCAGATGGTGTGCACCGGAACCATAGGCTCCGAAGCAAAAAAATCTTTGCAATACTGAGAACCATAATCGTGCTGAATTTATGAGTTATAGCAGAAAAACCATTTTTAACACCCTCTGACACCTACTCCGCGGCCTCCCACCTTGGAACGAAGTGCAATTTCGAAAACTGAGAAAACGTTTTTCTCTTCATGGTTCAAAGAGTCGAATGGGCCATAAGTGTCCTTAAACTGTGACACCTTGCCCCAAAATTCACGACTTTTTTTTATTATTAGCGATTAGCGTTAGTTTCGCTAATATTTTTTCCAATTAGCGTTAGCGTTAGCTCCGCTAAAAAAATTGATTAGCGAATACAACCCTGTTATTTACGTAACTAGGAAAAATATAATGTTTTTGACGAGTGTGAGGTTTGCAGCCCGCGGCGAAACAGCAGTTCTAGGAATGAAAATATATGTTCAAGAAACATCTCTTGCTCAACGTAAGTAAATGTTCCAGTTTACGTTAAAGAAACGCCTGACTCTTGGGCACTAGAGATTCAGCGACTTCGTTTAGCTTCAAGAAACATGTACTACGACTAGGGGATGACTAATAAGATGGAGTACGTTGTCTGAATCAAAGCCGATGATTCGAGAGCAAAGGTTTACATCGCTTAGAACACTATTTTCCTACATTCAATGGAAGAAATTGCTTTTGTGTCCCTTATAATTACTGGTATCTTCTTCCTCATTTTTCGTTTTGAAAGAAAATAAAATCACTCCATGTCTCAGTGTTAATTAATTGTAGATGCGAATTGATTCTCTGAATTCCTTTATTCAAGAGAAAAAAAAAATAATCAAAAAAAAGGGACAACAATCACAATTTATCGCAGTACTTATTTTCCAACTCAGAAATTAAAACGTTGTCGGTATCGAAATGTACACACTGCGCAAGCTCACAGAGTTTCATCATAAATAACACAACGTTTTGGCTTTACTCGGGGTAGTTTATTCAATGTTTGTGTGTATAACGAAATACATAACAAACGATATGTACAATGCATAGATACCATCGTATATACAACAGGATAAACAATTTTGTTAAATCCCGCCTCTTTATTTGGTTTAGGTAAATTAAGAAAAACATATTCTTATTTCTTACGCTTATACAAAAGTGCCCTCGTACTGTGTCGATGTATAGATGGGTAAAGCGTAGCAGCTTTATATTATGGAATCTGGTATTTATTGTCAATATTATTGTGTACCATGGTCCTTTATTTTATTAAATCTTTTATTTTGTATCTGATGTAAGCAAGGATGTAAGATATTACGTTAAGAGAGCTACTTAATGAAAAAGAAATAAATTTTTCTCATATTAAAAAGAATGTATTATTGTGATGTTTGAGAATTATGTAACGCATCGATTGTTTTGGGACAAACGAAAGGAAAAATCGATGTAAATTTGAGGAAACAATATTTCAAAAGCAGAAACATTCAATGGTTGTTTGTTTGTCCGTCTGTTATTTGGTGTGAAACTGGGTGTGTTTTAGGTTCTACGGTTGAACCATAAACTGAACACAAATACCCGTGGTTTTGACATATTGACGGCTCTTTCGTATTAACTGTCCCCTCCCCCAAAGTGAAAGTGAAAACATCGATCGTAATCATTATGAATCGATTTATCTTTGGTTTTTACTTAAATCCTACGAAATCCATTGAGTGTGAGTTTTCATTCCGAGCCGGAGACAACTAGCCGGAAGTCTTTCATAAAGGCTCAAGTTTTTAGCCTCATTGGAGGGTGAATAGGTTTTCTCGCAAGTATTCATAACTTCACCGAAAACTCACAATGGTGATACGCTGCATATTTGGATCCTAGACCTTCTTTAATAATACACTCCGTATTTTAACTCACGACGACGACGTTAATAGTTATTTACGTTACTAGGAAAAATATAATGTTTTTGATGAGTGTAAGGTTTGCAGCCAGCGGCGAAGCCAAAGGCTACAATCACACTAGTCAAAAACATATATTTTTCCGAGTTTCGTAAAATATTTTTCATTCCGAAGGTTCAGAAAACTGCTTTTCTGTTTTAAAATTAGACACGGAAAACAGCAGTTTTCAGTCTTAGGAATGAAAAAATTTCTTAACTTTTTGACAATCCTAACAACTCTGTCAAAACAATTGAAATAGTATATTTCAACATACCCCAATACACACGAGATGTGTACGTACGCGCGGGCGAAGCTCAAGGGAAAATTACACATCGAGTGTGTATTAGGGTATTTTGAAAGATATTTTTCTGTAATAGTGAGAGTGTGTTGATGCACATATCGCGGAAAACAACTTTTCGACCCAAGTGATGGGAAAATATTTTCCGTCACAACCAAACACTCTCACGTATACAGGAAAACCTATTTTTTGATATTTATTAGCTGAAAATTAGCATTGGACCCAATTATTATTAATGAAATCCGTAGATCTGATGCTTGCGAAGCGATTGACAGATAGCTGGAAAAAGTTGAACGTGTTTCCAAGGCACACTTTAAAAAAAACACATCTGGAACAGTTGTGTTATGGAGATTATCAGAAGAGATCAACATTTCAGCATATCGTGCTAATCATTCAACTTACTATGTTGATGGACATGAAGGACGATTTGTTATCTTATCTATTTATCTCAGTTAGAGGTGTTTCCGGGTCTAGTGAATCGTAACAGAAATGTTCACAGTCGCCATCTATTGGAAGCAGTTCCAACAATTTCTTACTCTAACTCTTGAAAGTCATGCCTCCAAAGGTAATTCAAGATCTTATCAAGTTTTTCTACAAAAATGGTGTTAAAAAAATTTTTTAATTTCAATAGCTAAATAAAGTCATTGTTTTTTCATCTAGTAGTTGAGCTGCTTTTTCAAGATTTTTCAACAAACTACTCGTTAGAAGATAGGTCTGCACTTTCAGCTAGGATACTTGGTGCCGAAAATTTGAAAATGCCAAAATTCATGAAATAGCAAGTACATTACTGTATAATTTTATAATTCGACACCTGGCTGGTGCTAAGCATCTGTCTTTACCAAAGTGTGCACATTAGTGATATCTATACGTCATATAAGTCTCAACTCGGTACTAGGCTGCGTCCTCGAGTGAAGACTTTTCGAATGCAGAGGGCAGCACGACGAAATGTGAAACCTTGTCAGACCAAGGCAGTCTAGTGCTTCAATTCTGACAACTCATGTCTTTAAGAAAGAGCGGGGTTATTAGTTAGTAACACGATCGAAGTCGGCACCACGCTGCGCACTTGGGACCCTAAAGCTGGGAATAAAGAAGGCAGCCTGGTGCTGAAAATCTGATTTCGCCAAATCGGAGGCAATAATGAGTTGCATACGTCACATAAGTTTCAATTCGACACCAGGCTGCTGCTGCCCTCTGCATTAGTAAGTCTTAACTGAAGGACGCAGCCTAGTGCCGAGTTGAAACTTACATTACGTATAGATACACCAAAGTGAACACAAGATAGATGCTTAACACCAGGCTGCCTTCCCAGGTAAAGGGACCAAAGTACGCAGCCAGGTGTCGAATTATAAACTTATACAACTCAATTTTTCGGCACCAAGTGTCCTGGCTGAAAGTGCAGACCTATCTTCTTACGAGGAGTTTGTGGAAAAAACTAAGCAATCTTAAAAAAAAATCATGAAAATTCATGAAAATCGCGAAAATTCGCGAAAATTCATGAAAAATCGCAAAAAATTCATAACGATCATATTTGTATAGTTGGGTGTTCTCAAATTTTGAACTTTTTTGAGATATTTGAGGTTTTCATGTCTTAAATATAGTTTATTCGAAACCTTCAACCCCTCAAAATATCTTTGTATCAAAAAAATGAAGTTTTAATGCTTGGAGGCAAAATCATGAAGTTCAATGGTTGAAGCGTTGATGGAGGGGGGTACATTTATTATCGTCTATAGTTGACGAATCAGCAAAAATAATACGTCCGGTCTTCCGTCCTCACTTTTTTTCTAAACGGCTCAATAAATTAACCTAAACTTTTTTCTCTGAAAGGTACATGCCTCCCATGATTCAAGTTCAAAAATGAGCAAAATCGGTCGGAGATATGGTCGAAGAATTGTCCGAAGACATGTATTTTCGAATGACGGTAAAACTTTTTCGCAAATATAGCGGCAAGTATGGCAAGGAAATTGTTCATTTTGGTGTCAAATGAAAGGCATTTGATCTCACAAAACTTGAAATTTTTTTTGGTGGAAATCGGGTCGCTGGTCTGGGCACTGGGACAAATGGAATGGACGATATTGAGTTTCTTAGTCATATACGAAAACAGATGATTTTTCGTCTGTACTTGCTCAACTATGCAGAATGAAGATTTTCTAGAGAATAAAATTTTAGAGAACATGTGCTTCAGGGTTTCAGGAAAAAAAGGTCCAATTCTGGGATATGACCACTTCTGGAATTGGGAGGGATAACTCATATCTCTAGAACTATGGTAGTTAGAAAGTTGCTTCCAATGGCAAAGTTGCAGAGAATAAAATTTCAGAGAAACGTGTTTCAGTTTTTTGAGAAAAATAACTTAATCCTGGGAACTTCGGGAGAGTTTTCGACATTACCTCGGGTAATTTCTGTGGGTCTTTCAAATTCTAACAGTTTTACAAACTTTGCAACAATTTGCAATTCTTGTACGGTCGCTTCTATTTGCAAAATCTGTTTGGTTTCTTCATCTATTTTCATACGTACGGGTTACGGGTTTTTGGTTATGTTCTTTCTTGCTTTTACGTTAGCACGAATTCTTCTATAAGGGTGTCAAAGGCATAGTAATATCTTTGTTGATAAACAATGAACTCGCGCCTCCGTACGCCTTTTTTGAAAAATTAATAATAATCTGCCATAACAACCTTGATCACTATTAACTAGTTTCGCTACTTTTGGGGTTCTACTTTTTTTTTTAGACCGGCACCTGCCAAAAATGCCTGTCACCGGTAAGCTGTACGATGGCGCTATACTCAACTTCACATGACTTGAACCGATGCAATTAGCTTGGTTTTGTTTATGAATCTAACAATCGGAACAAGTCCGTCTGCGGTTGAGTTTCGAACCAACGCACTGGCTCACTGGCAACTTGAACTCATAGAAGCAAGCAGGCGTGTTAACCACTACGCTATCGAGCTGTACCGTTCGATAAAGCGGTACTGGTTAAAGTATTTGAGGTCACAAAACTAGGAAAAGACTTTCGTGTTTCAGTTTCTTGGCGATAGGAGATATGAGACAGTTTTAGAGAATGAAATTTTGAAAAAAGGGTGTAAGAGGAAAAAATCACTAAATCCATGGATAAAGCCATTTGGTCTGCCGCGGACAAAGTACGCGAAGTACGATTTCAGCACCAGGCTGCCTTCTTTATTCTCAGCTTTATGTCTCAAGTACGCAGCCTGGTGCCGACTTCGATGGTGTTACTAAAAACTATTAACTTTAAAAGTCCATCCAATTTGGCGCAGTCAGACCACCACCAGGCTGCCTTGGTTTGACAAGGTTTTACCTTTCGTAACACGCTCTCTTAACTAATCTTCAAAAATTTTTGCCCTGAAATGTAGCAACAAAAGCGGTTTCTGCATTTCAGATGGACATTTTTGGACGACAGGCCACTAAGCTAGAGCCGTCTGAGTAGTTGGCGGCCATTTGTACATAACTCGAGTAAATCTCTTCCAATTTAAAAAAAAAAAAATTGGTCTTGAAATGGCCGACAATTTATGGAAGCAAATTGTTCAATTTTGAGGAAGCATGTGTCAGGAGGCTTCTCCTAATTGCTCTAGGTCGGATCTAAGATCGGCCTTGGTACAATTCTTTTTGAAACTTTTTTAAATGTTGGGCTTATTTATGGATTTGGAGACGTAATTTCATACACTTAAGAGTTAAGGCAATATTTACTTAGATACGCTCGAGCTTTTTTGCGACATCTATTCTGATGCGTAGGGGTCCAGGTCCATTGCATATGTTTTTTTGATTTGTTATAGAGGATGTTGACGAGAATATTTTTGCCTGTACCATGGTTCTTGTGGGAGTCGTTGCAGTGTCCTTGCTCACTTTTTAGGGGGACTTCGGTTGGGCTTTACACATTATCTTCTGTAATTTCTGTGGGTCGTTTCATTCAGATAGTTCTAAGAGAATTGGAAACATTGAATTTTTTGCCCATTTACTCTGCGACGTGTATTCGGATGCCTTTTTGCAATATCAATATTCTGATACACGGGTGTTTTTGCATAATGTTTCATTCGAAATTGTTTTCTGCCAATATTTCGAAATAAATGAGGAATTTCACACTTCTGTTACATTTTATAGATGTTTTTGGCATAACTTGTGTTAATTGTGAAAATTTGCGAAAATTCATGAAAATTCATGAAAATCGCGAAACTTTATGAAAATCGCGAAAATTCGCAAAAATTCATGAAAATCGCGAAAATTCGAGAAACTCAAGAAAATGTTTTCACGAATAAAGGCACTGTAGCGAATGAAACCTGTCGGATAGCAAAAAAAAATTTTCTGGTACAATTTAAAACAAGCAACAAGCCTTTAGTTTGACTCGTCCTCGTATAAACTAATTCAATTGTATGTAGCGTATTCCGTTTCATTTATGTTTTTCAAATGCGTAAATTTAAGGACTTGATCACATGAAGCCCAAAATGAAGTTTTTAGCTTATTTTCTCAAATGCGCTTGGAAGTAGTGAAGCAAATATTTTGGAACTAACACTAAATTAGAACAATTTTAGCACAAGTTTTCCAAGCAAATCATTGAATCCAAAACACAAAATCGTCATTTAAATTTTTAAAGTAACTGTGCTGGGGTACAAATGTAACATAAAATTGTTGAACTTTTCGCTTATCTCCTTCTCAGGATATGAACCTCTTTAACTTCGAAGAAAAACTTGTTGCCTCTCCAACTGCTGACACATTTAGGTATTCGAAATTTGATAAAAATATAAATCCTCTCAAACAAGAAATTCAATTAAATAATTTCTTGTTTGAAAGGATTTATATTTTCATTAAATTTCAAAACTTTACGCCAAGGGTGAAATGACTCCCAGTATTGGCGTGGCAGAATTTAAGGATTTTGTTTGCTAGATCAAATGATTTTAATTAAAAATCATTTTCCATATGGATTTATTAATCCTTGTCACAGAATTTAACAGAGTAATTTGCCCCTCGCATTACGCTTACTCCATTTTTAGTATTAGTGTTGTAGAGTGCGTAAAGAGCATTCTTTACGAAATTCGTACAAACTCTGTATAATGCTACTGTCACTCCCATTCTACCACTCCTCTTTCTGACTTTTTAGGTTTTGAAAGTTTATTCTTTATGTTTTGGTTTTCAATCACTTTTGAATGGTGAAAATGATTTTTTAGAGAAATCTGTACTGAGAAAATCATACTGTGAAAGTATGGACACAATTTTGTGATAAGAGCCAAACGAGCCAAACTCGAACATGCATACTCTACACTCGTCAAAATAACAGTTTCCAAAGCGAGTAGTTTAAAATAAACGAGCGAGTTTGCGAGTTCACAGAATTGTTTCCGAAGTAATGAATTATGTAGCAGGGTCCAATGTATAATGTTTTATTGACTGCCGAAGCGAAACTTGCAACCTCGTCGACTTTGTACTCATAAATAACAGGGTCACGTTTACGAAACAATGACATTTACCTATATTCAACTTTAGCCCGTTAAGCGAGTCGAAGGACTACAATATCTCTCTGGAGATCGTTACAATCACGGATGGACTTCACTCTAATGTAGAGCTTTAAATCATCGACGTACAAAGAAAACTTGGACGACTTAATGATCTTGGTGACGTCGCGTCGTTGAAAAACAGCAAAAACAGGAGAGGACCTAGGTGAATTCCTTGTGGCACTCCTGATTTAACAGTGAACGTTCAAGACTCCCATCCCATAATCTTCGCATATTGAACACGACCGCGTATGTACGAATCTATCCACCAGACAGAATCGGTCGAAAACTTTCGAAGTTACGGTCGAAAAAGTGGTAAAAAATGTGGTTTTTTGAAGGTTGGTGGAACTTTTTGATTTATATTTCCGCGAAAAGAGAACGGTAATCGATTTTGAAGATTTAAAATAAAAGGTATGGACATCAGAAAATAACGAAAATTAAATTATTCAAAATCAGTTGAGTGTTTCGGGCTGTAGGCCCAACTCACCCTACGCGTCTCTTCACGATATTTGGTGGTTTTTGTGAATATTTCTTCAATGATGAGGCTTTTGAGCATTGTTGCAGACAAAAAAGAGGCGAACTTTTTTGTTCATGGAACTATGGATCAGACATCTCTCCTAAGTGCGCTAGGTCGGTTCTAAGATCGGGCATAGTGCAATTTTTTCGAATTTTTTCCATTTTTTTTAATTTCGGGCTTTTTTAAGGATTGGAGATATCTTTTGCGCCGTTTCTTCGGACGGATTTTTCAATATTGCCCTTTCGGCAATTTCGAAACCAATTTCATGTCGACGTAATTTCATAAGGCGATACGTTTGAATCTTTTTGCAACATCTATTCTGATGCGTAATGTTTTTGTCTAGAGCCGACCTTAGGACCGACCTTGGGCACTGAAGAGAAGCTTCGGACAAATATTTCCATACATATAAATGTTTCCCACAATTTTCTCTATAACGTAGCTAAAAACAATTGTTTTGTCTAGGGCCATAAGGAGATGCCTTAGACGCATGCTTTCATAGACAAAAATGTTTACTTCAATTTGCTCTGCAACATAACAACAAATGTTTTTTGGTTAGGTCCGACTTTAGGACCGACCTGAGGCCCACTTGAGCCCTAAGCACAGGCACCGGACCCAAATTTGCTTTTGAATATAATTCGGTACTCGGTTACCTCTCGAATACAAAAAGAATCAAACAAAATCGGTTAGAATTTAACCGATTTATGTAAACAAACACGTTGAGCCCAAGTAGAAACTCAGTTTTAGGGTCCGGGCTGAGTCGCAGGGCTTCTAATCAAAAATGTTCTTCCATAAAATGTGAGACATTCCTTGACATTTCGATTTGAAAATCGGAAGAGATGTACTCGAGATATGAACAAAAAAATGGAGGGCCCTAGCAGAGACTCGTTTTTAGTGCCCTAGCTAAATCCAAATGCTCAAAATCAAAAAAGTTTCTTCTGTAAATTGTCGGCCATACCCAGACCTTTCAAAGAAAAAAAATATGAAAATCGGACAAGATTTACTCGAGTTAAAGACCAAAATATCACTTAAACGGCCCTAGCTCGGCTGCCCTTTGGCCAACAGTGCCCAGATTCGATTCCAAAAAAGATTTTTCGATTACGAATTTACGTTTTTTCATCATAGTTAACACAAATGGCATACTCGGTTTCTATCGTAAGACCCTGACTTACAGTCAAGAGGATAAGGTAATTTCAGAGACAAAAGTAAGTACTTAGAGTACAACGTATTTTACTTATCAGTAGAGGGCAAACAATTTTATGAATGTGAGAGTAGACGTAAGAGCCGATCGAAAATTGACGGCGGCGGTTTAGAGTTATTTTTAAAATGTCGGCTGCGGGTGAGATCGGCTGAGGTTAGTATACCAACGCCTTAAGTCGGCTGGATTCAAATTTTTTATCGGCGGCGACGGCGGTAGTTTTAAAATTTCGGCGGCGATAAAAACTGGAAAAATTGAACTTATTTTCATAGATGACGTCCTACAAATTTTTGATATCCTATTGCGTCCAAATATTTAAAATTGTCACCTGATTGTCACACTTTTTCTAACAGGATCTCGAAGTGCACGCTGAAATTACGTTGAAGATAGACGATATAAATGATGCTGTTTATGACGACATCTTCGGCCAAGACATCGACGATAACGGCTTTTCTGTGGACGAGAGAGTTCCTTTGGTGCTATCATCTTTAATGAACAATCCATGGAAACGATCATCACAAAAGGGTACAAAACCATCAAGTCTTACATTAAAACACGTTGGCACAGCATTTTGATTATGTTAGAGAGTTTGGGGTCGCAAAGATGTGCCGCAAATCGAGTTCTGGCTAAGATGAAAAATCCCATATATTTGACTGTAGAGGAATGGGAGCTCATTCATGCTTTGATTGATCTCTTGAAAATTTTTCGCGACACAGTAGAATCCTTTTCTTCCGAAAAAAATTCGACACTTTCTAATGCGTTAGTTTTTCGCGCTGAAATGGAAAACGCGTTAGGAATTAATCCGAACGGTCATTGATTGCTGAGTTGAAGAAAAACATGTTAGACAAACAAGAAGATAGGTTTCCTAGAACGGAGGAAATTTTGATTGCTTGTATTCTCGATTCCCGACTTTATAATTTTCCTGGGTTAGCGAATGAACTATCTAAAAGAAAAACAACAAAATTTGATTCAATTCACAAAGAATTGCTGAAACTTGTTTGGAATTTAAATGTTCAAGTCCGAAGCGAACCAGAGGCTGTCACTCAGCCGTCAGAACCTAAAAATAAACGTAAACCGTACGTTTTGACAAAGTTGATTGATAAGCATGTATACGCATTATCAACACCAATGATTTGGAGAAAGTGAACGAGGAAATTCATAAGTATTTTTTGACTGTAATTTCGAAACAGGTCAATGTTCTGAAATAGTGGCGGAATCAAAAATCCAGTTTGCCCCTCATAGCTGAGCTAATAAAGAAGTATTTATGTATTCCTTAAACTAGCACGTCAAGTGAGCGTGTATTTTCTTATGCGGGAATTCTGATCAGCGCTAAGCGTAGATCTTTTAGTCCTAATGTGGTCGAGAAATCTCTTTTTACTCATGACAACTACGATCTCGTAAAGAAGTCACTGCTTTTTACTATCAGTAGTGATTTTGAATAATTCAAGAATGACAGAAACTCAATAAATATTTTTTGAAAAAAAATGAGTTATTTGTAGACCGAAAATTGTTCATCGTTGTTCATCGGCGGCTGGGCGGCGGCTGATTCAAAAAAAAAATTTTCGGCGGCGCAATCGTCTAGCCGATATTTAATTTTTTCTTCGGCGGCGGCTGCATTTTTTCGAATTTTCGGCTGGCGCTCGGCGCAGCTGGCGCCGGCTCTCACGTCTATTTGAGAGAAAATTTGTTCTTGCAACTGCATTAAATGACGCATTAGCCACGTTTAAATGCTGCAATGCTAACAATTAAATCGAGAATTTTGTAATGAATTGTTACAGATCCAAAATATCCAAAACACGTACCCGAATGCCATACCATAACATCTATATTTGTAGATTTCCGTAGCATCCGTAAACATTGAATGCTTTAAAATGATATAATCGATTATTCTCGTAATCTTAAAGACAAATAATTATCATTTTGCGAGTCTTAATTGTAAATGTAATACCCCAATTGTAAACTGAATCGAAATGGTTTAGTTAATCTGAAAAAGGATAATGACGTTTGTATGTTTTGCTTCAATTAAATGCCAAATGCACCCCTATTTATACAAATTTGTTATCCAGCATTTGTACAGCCGATGTACTCCACCGTTGTTTGAACAATGGATTTAAGTTTTTATATATTTTTCTTTAGGCATGCTACATTTTTGTTTTGAATAAAAATCTCTCAACAAGTTTCACTTTACCGCTTTAAATGAACTGCTATTATGTTCTACCTTTTCCAGTACATTGAATGCAAGCATTTGTTTGTCAACTTAAGTCGTAGTCAAATTCGTTGTTTGCGAACTGCATTAGTGAGAAACATCTTCAATGTTTTCCAAAGAGTTTGACATAATTTTTGAATTAAAACCATAAACGTTTGAGCATGAACCAAATCGCGGATAAGATAATGTATACGATGCGAGTGCTATACACTCTAAGTATCAAGTATTCTGTGTAGGATAAATTCGTACGTTTGTCCGACAAAGGGAATTTTGGATAAGTGAAACAAATTCAAATTAGGACATCAAAGTAAAAATGGGCCTAAGAATGTGTTAAAAATCCTAAGTTCAGTCGAGTCGAAGATCTTCTCTCGCTGCAGAAGAATCAAACAAAAATTTAGTATAAGAAAATGTTTCTGGTTCACAAAAATGCCTAAAGATAGAGCAATTATCTTGTCTCTAAAACGCGCAAAAAATTAAACTACGACGTATCCGTAATTGATTAAAATGATTAAAAATTAGATAAAGAAACACCGAAATAATGAATGAAAGAATCGCTATTGTAAAATCGCTACTAGAAAAGTATAGTTTAGTGATTTATTTTTTAAAGATAATGGACACTGAAGATTAATTGACGTTCTAAATACTACAAGTAGTTTGAAAAGATAACCAGATGGTTACGCTGGCCCCGTACCATTACATACCAATTGAATTACGTCACTCATAACTTTCTGATCATTTAACAGAGAATCCTACCTTTTACATCATAGCCTGGACTGCTTTTAAAGATTGTCAAACGTAGCTTACGTCTAACATCTAAGTTGACAAAACATTTTTCACAGGCTAAGTGCAGGGTCGTTTTTCCACTTGCTTCTAGGGATACTTCAGTCAGGCAAAATTTTTCATTCTTGTTAGGTATTTGTTACCCACGCGATTTAGATCCATCATGAACAAATCTTTTCCGCATTTTTACTGAGATGAAGTGTTTTATGTGTTCTCCTCCTTTACGTCTTTGCACATAGGGATCGCAGGATTTAGTTGCAGGGTTTAAGGGGTTCAGGCTCAAGGTCAATGGTCACAGAGGCTTCCTAGATCCGTGATTATCAACTCCCTCGCTAGGGTACATGGATACTGAGCAGAGCCTAATTTCGCGACACAATTCTTCCAGAATTTTTTCGGGAATTCTTCGTGAAATTAGACTCTGGTAGTGAGTGATGAAATAGTAGAAATATTTGAACCAAATGCTTTTGGAAATCTGATTATTTTGCTCTTGTTGTTCTGTGATCACCAGTTTACATTTATGAGAGCCTGATTGTCAACGTACACTGGGTACAACTTTATCGTATTTTTGATATGTTTATAGCTACCATACAATTGTTTGGAGCAATCATTATCTGTTTGTAATAATCATATTATGCTTTCAAATCATCGAATCATTAGGGACGGGTGGCTCAGTGGTGAACGCACTGGACTGCCATTTGGAAGGCCCGGGTTCAATCCCCGGTGCTCATATAATAGGAGTTTTTCTCTATACAAATAACTCACTGCAAAACGTCCCTATGCCCACCCAAGCTTCTAGAAATTGGGTAGTCGCTGTGGAGCGACGAAAATGTATCAGGAAAATTTGTTCATATGTGACGTTGGCTCCCGTCAAAAATCTCAAAAATTAAATCTAGAATGCACAAATCCCGAATGCAAAAATCCCGAAAATCCAAAATCCCGAATAAGAAAATTCCCGAAAATCAATAATCCCGAATGTACAAAAATCCCGAATAAGCATAGTCCCGAATGATAACAAAAATTGTGAAATATTAAAACTCCTTATTGATACGAGTGAATTCGAGTTTGGGGGCTCTGCTCTCACCCCGCGCCTGCGGCGGGCTTACTTTTTTTACGCCTTGCAGGCGACCTAACGTGCATGGGGCTCTGCCCCAAACCCCGCTAGGGGCTCTGCTCCTTAGACCCCACAAGGCAAGCCATACTCCCCTAACCCCTCACAGCGAGGGCTGCCGCCCCTCGACCCCGCTTTTCTTTTTTTGTTGGTGAATACCTTCGCTGAGACGCAGCTCAAATAATTTCTTTCTTCTTAAACCCAGTCAACATTAACTGGATTAGATGCACACCATTAAGTAAATACCCTGAGGTACTTCCGGGCGACTTAGTGCTGAATTGCAGATTTTCTGGATTTTTGTTATTCGGGATTTTTGTACTATCTGGATTATTGGTTTTTGGGATTTTTGTTATTCGGGATTTTGGATTTTCGGGATTTTTGCATTCAGGATTTGTGCATTCGGGATTTTATTTTTCGAGATTTTTGACTGCCACTGTGACGTCACAAGCATATGACATTTCTGCATACAATCACCCGCCAACGATGCCTTGACAGAAATGTCAAGCCTTCAAAAATTGATGGGAAAAGAATGCTGACATATCCTTACTAGTCCACCATAGATGGCGCTGTACTGGACATACAACGTATTCAAATAATATGGCGGGACAAATAACAAGGTGTGAAAGATAATGGCCATTTTAAACCAAAATGGATCGCATATAATATACAACATTATCACTATGGTTGTTGGACCTGTTATAAGTAACTTCCCAGCAATAATGCATCGTACATATCGAAAAAGGACTAAATAAAACATATGCAAGGGAGCCGTACATATCAGAATAGATGTGGCAAACAGAGTTGACTCGTAACATCGTAAACATTGCCTTAACTCTTACAAGTATGAAATTACGTCCACATTAAATTGTATTGGAAATTGCTGGGAGGGCAATATTGAAAAACCCTTCCGAAGAAACGGCGTTAAAAGGGCCTTTCGAAAGTACAAAAATGTTTATTTCAATTTTTTCTACAACATAGCAAAAAACCATTTTTTGTCTAGGGCAGGCCATAGGACCGACCTAGGGCCATAAGGAAATGCCTCGGACACATACTTCCATAGACAAAAATGTTTTCTTCAATTTTTTTTGTCTAGGGCAGACCGACCTAGGGCTATAAGGAAATGCCTCGGACACACTCTTCCATAGACAAAAATGTTTTCCTCAATTTGCTCTGCAACATAGCAAAAAACATTTTTTTTGGCTAGGGCCGACCTTAGGACAGACAGAGGCCTACTTCAGCCCGAAGCACAGACACCGGATTCAAATTTGTTTTTGAATATATTCGGTACTCAATTACCTCTCAAATAGGAAAAGAATCAACAAAATCAGATAGGATTTATCCAACTTATGCAAGCGAACACGTTGGGCCCTAGTAAAAACTCAGTTTTAGGGTTGTGACTGAGTCCAATGGTTTCTAATCAAAAACGTTTCTTCCATAAAACGGGAAACAGTCCTAGACCTTTCGATCAAAAAAAAATTGAAAATCGGAAAAGATTTACTAGAGTTATGTACAAAAAACACGTATGGCCCTAGCATAGACTCGGTTTTAGTGCCCTAGCTAAGTCCAAGGACTCAGATTTAAAAAAGTTTCTTCCATAAATTGTCGGCCATGCCCAGATCTTTCAAACAAAAAAAGTTTATGAAAACCGAAAAAGATTTACTCGAGCTATGTACAAAAGACCAGAGACCACTTAAACGGCCGTAGCTCGGCTCAGATTCAATAAAAGATACTTCGATTTCCTTTCAGGTGAATTTTTTTTTTTTGAAAATCGGTTGCTCGAGTTATCGCGGTGACGGACGGACGGACATTTTTATTATTGCTGATTTGTCATCTAAGGACCATGATCGATGCTCCCTCCCCCTCCCCCTACTCCCCGGTCGAAGTTGGGGTGGTTACAAACGTAGTGGCAAACGCTTAAGACCCCTTTTCGTTAAGATTGTAAAACTTATACAAACCATACGAGCAATAATAATCGAATCGTTGCTTCAAACAAACTTTACTTTTTTTCGTTCACCGTAAAATGGTGCAAGAAGTCTGCACAAACCCGCAAGCCCTGTGATTCGCACGGAACTAAAAACCAAGTCGCTGTTATTTAGACCTCTGAGGAATTTATTGATTATAGTTTTTCTAAAATCCCGCGCATTATAGTCCGATAACGTTTCATCGAAATAAGTTTCTTTAAATGCGAATTTGATATTTTTAGTTGCCAGTCGACTCTCAGTAAGTGATCTGCAAAGTTATCCGGAGAATGGAAAACTTAGTAAAACTTTCTAGAAAGACAATACCAGCCTTCATGGAACTGTATAGAGCTGCAAGCTATCCAAGACACGCACTTACGTATTCGGCTTTCAAAAACTTTCTCATTCAAAGCGAAAAATTTCCGGAATTTAAAGATAGTCTTCAGCTGTTTACATTGGACGATGAATGGCAAAAGGATGGACTCTTCCTGATGAAAAATGGACCGACCTATTTTTTCGATTCGCTTGAACCGCAACCTTTCCATCGCATGAAAAAGTTATTGCTTAACATTGACTACTCTAAGCAAACGGTTTTTGGGGCTGTTCACGACCACTTGAAACCAATGATCAATGAGATTCTCTGGCTAAAAAATCTAGAGATTACCGATCAAACCGGAACGACTGTTTACTTTTTGCCAAGAAATCTTGTGATGAAACTACCGCAACCGTCGTAAGTTCATAGACATTCGTTGAATGTAACATTCTTGTAGCCATGCTTTTTTCCCATAGAATACCCGAAGGATGGCAATTTCGACATCTTACTTTGAAAGACGTTGCTGAGATAAATCAAAAGTTACTGCGAGAAGGCGGCGACAGTCTTGGCTACATTGAAAATACAATTAAATACAAATTATCTCTGGGGTTATTCGATCAAAATGACAAGCTTCAAGCGTGGTTATATGGAGTGGATCTTGGAACGCATGGTACTTTAGGGGTAACTGATGATCATCAACAGAAAGGGGCAGCTAGTGCAATTGCGGTTAAATTTGCTCAAACATTGCTCAAAGATGTCGACCTCGATTTCATTTGGAACACGGCGCATGGTAACGATAAGGCTCATGGAATGGCAGCCAAATTTAATAGTAAGGCGATTGGAACAGTGACGTGGATGGAAGTGAGCAAGAACGTTTCAAAGAAGATGTCTAGGATGGGAATGTACCAAACATTTTATCCCCAAATTTGAATTGACTCAATAATCTGTATGTGTGAGTAACTAAGGTAATTTCAAGAGCGGAATGTGCTTTGCTGTTTCTCTCTTAAAATCGCACAATCGTACGACATTTTCACGTGGCCCTCCACCTCTAAGTATGTGCTTTGCTCTCCTTACCTTACTTTTAGCTTTTAAAAAGAAAAAAATAAAAATGGTATAAAACATTTATAAAAATTATTGCGGAAGTTGTTTTTGTGGCCCAAAAATGAAAAAAAGTTACGTTTACAATACTTTGTAATAGTCGAAATCACAACAGAAACCTCTTAAAAGGTAAAGTGTGACGCAGTCCCTGATGTCCACTTCCAAAATTAGTGATATCGTTTGAGGTCACGCTATCGCTGATAATGCGCAGAAATTTGTTTGAATTAAATGTTAGTTTGTGGTCAAAGTTTTATTCTTTAAAAAAATGGCATCACTTTTCTTTAAAACATAATTGTGTGTTGTGTTCAAAAAATTGCGTCACAAATGCCAGACCCACCAGCGTAATAATTTTTCAACACTTTCGATATCATAAACGATATCACTAATTTTGGAAGTGGACATTATGAACTGCGTCACACTTTACTTTTAAGAGGTTTTTGTTGTGATATCAGTGGTTTTGGAAATAGGGACGAAATTTGGCGCTACGGCACTTCACGCAGCTGCCTTAGCTAGCGGCGGCGATCTCAACTTGCGTGATAAGATAAAATAAGATGTCAATCCATTTTGGAAGAAAAAGGAAACAAATTTTGGATGAAAAAAAATTTACGGAGAAAACATTTTTGGCGAAAAAAATTTCTGACGAAAGAAAATTTTTGGCGAAAAAAATTTCCCGTTAAAAAAATGTCGGCAAAAAATATGTTTGGGAAAAATTTTCCGGCGAAAAACTTAGTTAGTTAGTTGATGGCGAAAAAAAAAGTTTCAGGCAAAAATTTCGGAAAAAAAGATTGTCTCGAAAAAAATTGCAAGGAAAAAAAAAATTCGGCGAAAAAGAATTTAAGGCGAAAAATTTCTGTGAAACACATTTCCGTCGAAAAAAATTATTGCGAAAAAGAAAGTTTAGCAAGAAAAATTTCGGCAAAAAATTTCCAGCGAAAAAAAAAATTCTGGCAAAAAAAATTTCCGGCGAAAAAAAATTTCGGCGAAAAAAGTTTCAGGCAAAAAATTCCGCTCACCAATCTCTATAACTTTACCGAAGAAGCCGACTCTCTAAGTATTGTCGTTCCCTGAAATTAGTTTGCCTACCTGATGTCGTTGTCGCGGTCTGGCGCTAGGAAAAGTTGGGTACACTTTGTTCTTCAATGGGCTCCCATGACTCCGATACCGTGCGGAAACCCGAAATAAATCAAAAGAGCGTTCTCTAAGGACTATTCTGAACGAATTTCACTCAACTTGCTTGAACATGATTCCTACCCTTATGCTAGTTTCATGTAATTTCATAAAAGTCTACGTTTTTCACTGTTCTTGGGTTTTTTTTTGACTATTTATATTTTGCGGAACCCCTAGATCACTCCAGATTAAGTTGCTTGAATAGACACTTTTTATCAGGGACCTATTTGGATTTTTTTTAAATGCTGGTGCCCCACACTTTTCGACAGTTCAGTTTTTTGGACCACCCTAATAGATAGAAACCGACAGACCAGAAAAAAGTTTTCATAACAATGAGAACAATAGAAAAATCGATTTTCCATACAAAAATTTCATTTTCAAACCTCGATATGTCAGCCAAATTCCAACCGATTTTGATGAGTCTGGGCTCGTTGGAAAGCTGCTGCGACTTAAAATAATTTGGACGGAGATTGAGGGAGGGGGGGGGGGATCTCAAAAGTCCGCGTATATGGTGACTCGTCGCAAAGGTTTTCGTATGGCGATTTTTGAGTTTGTGGAATTCTTTTTTGGGGTGTGGGGACTGCGTCACGCCCTCCGCTACCGCTGCGAGCATGATTTTATGTGTGTCCTTGCAAATGTACACATACTCTATAGATGTTTCCTGCTGAAACGCATTTTAAGTCACCTGGAAAACGTCGGTTAGATTTCCCATATGGTAGCATACATAGATGGGAGCGTGCGCTCTACTCCCTCCGAACAGATAGATTAGCAAGTCATCTAACCAGTCGCTTGGTCGAGAAGTGCTTCTCGTAGCCGACGTTATGTAGTTTTTCCATTGATCTAAGGGTCTTTGTTCGAGAGTCCTACTAGCCATAGGAGAGCTAAACACTAGAGAAACTCACGACATTGCACAATTAAAGTTAATCGGAAGCGATAAGACCGATTGTTCCCAAAAAATAATATCCCAGCCAAATATCCCCTCAGACAATCTGTTGTTTACTTAGCGGAACCTCTAGCAAGGAAGACCGCCCATAAGGCGTGATAAAGCCCGCCTACAATATAATATCTAGTTAATAATACCTACCAATATCCACCACTTTTGAGTGTACATTGGGTCTGGGGATATTTTGTCCGGTCTATGTGGGATAATTTGTCAGGGGATATTTTGTCTGGGGACAATCGGTCTTAGAGCCTATTTGTGTTGTGGCGTGAGTTTCTCTATTTTGTCTGTAATTAAGTTTCCTGTCCTCCCATTTTAGATTTATCAGGTTAGGACAACCCACTGCTGGGTCATGAAACACAAACCTGCTGATCCTTTGCTCCTTTCCCGCTCATCACGTAAATCTTCGAATCTACCAGTACCAGCGAGGAACTTGTCGAGGACTATTGGTCCCAGCTTTAGTACATTCGCAGGCCTGATCACATGACCACTCAGAGTCCTGAGTCTCAGTTGAGAAAACTTTGGCCACTCACAAATTACGTGATATCCGGTTTCGTTACCAAGACCACAGGTACATTCGGGATCGCTAACGATTCCCATCTTTGACAAGTGACTGCTTAGTCCACAGTGCCCGGTAATCGCTCCCACTACTCTTCTTATGTGACTCCGGTGCATGTTCAGCAGTGTATTTGTCACTTGCAGTCAATCATTGACAGGAACTGCTTTGTATGCCTTGCCCCACCATATTCACGCCAACGGTTTATTCCCTCCTCTGAACGAACCCATTCCTTTACAACCTCGTCACGTTTTGACTGTGGTATAGGTATGAACGGTTTGGGTCCAGTCCACATTGAGCAGATGTTGCACCCAGCTTTTCCTGTTCATCCGCTCTCTCACTTCCATCTATTCCAGAGTGCCCCGGCACCCGGCACGGTTGCTTCCGTTACCCGATTTCTGAGGCCCAGCTGGTTCAGTGTGCTTTTGATCTCCCTCATTAATTTGGATGTGGTGACAGGCTCTGATCATTTCTTCGCTGTCGGAAAGGATTGTAACTCTTTCGCCTACCGTTTCCGGTCTCAATGCACTTCGCAATCCTTCCATCGCTGCGAACGTTGCTGCTTGAAGTACACTGGCGAAATTTCCTAAGTGGAAGCTCTCTTCTGTCATAGGTTCCAAGGTTAATACACCAGCCCCCCTCTATTAGAGTTTTTTGATCTATCTGTGAAACAAATGAGTCCATCCGTGGACAGAATATCTGGCCAACCTCTCAGCCATTCTAGTCTATCCGGTATGACAGCCTCATAGTGCTTCATGAAGGTAATTTCCGGTTCCTGAACATGTTAAAAATAGGATTGGCTATTGCCCCCCACCCCCCCCCCCGATTTCTCCATGACCCGTGCTGTAGTTCCTCATCCAAAGATCATTAAGCAACAGTCTGTCCGCAATTGTGAATGCTCAAGCCTTGATGATCGTTTGGATGTGTGCAATATTCAGCAGCGCTTCCATGGCTGTCGTTGCTGTTGTTTTCATAGCTCCGGTCATGCAGATACATACCAGTCTTTGAATTTCACTCAACTCCTTCCTCGCGGTCTCTATTTCGAGCCTAGGCGGCCAAACGACGCAGCCATGGGTGATCATAGGACTCACTACTGCTCTACTGCTTCATAAATCCACAGTATTGATTTGGTTGGAAGGTCCCAATTTTTACCAAAGGCACTTCTACGTATCCATGAGGCTGTCAGAGCTTTACTAGCTCTGTCTCTCACATGCTCGGTCCAGTATAGTTTGCTGTCGAGCGTGATTCCCAAGAACTTCACCTTGTTTCAAGGAGTGATGGTGTCTCCAAACATCTGGGTTAACATCTGGGTTAACTTTAAGGCCTTTTAATCTGCACCACTCTTTTACTACTTTCATAGAATATCTGTTGCAATCCCCAATGGCACTTTCAAACTTCCCTCTGATTAAGATCGTTAGGTCGTCCGAATACCCTTGAGCGTAGATACCTTTGCCGTTAAGCCCTCTAATGACAGAGTCTACCACCACACACCACAGCAGTGGTGAGAGTATTCCACCTTGCGGGCACCCTTTTACTGCCCAGAATTTAGCTTTGTGGCTGCTAAGCATGCTACTGATCCGCCTTATCTGATTCACCCTCCGCTCTTCCAGCGCCTGGCGAATAATCCCGAAAATGAAGTTATAGAATGCACCTTGGATACCCATAAAACAGCCAAGGGCGACCTCACCAATCCCATATGATATTTCCACCCTGGCCACTAGATTATGCAGCACCGGATCCGTGGATTTACCTACCTGATACGCATGTTGGTTCACATGCAGCGGGTATCTCGGCAGGATTTCGTCTCTGATGTAAAAGTCTACAAGTCTTTCTAGTGTTTTCTGCACGAAAGATGTGAGACTAATCGGACTAATCGGACGAAAATCTTTAGCCGCTATTAGGTTCCAATCTGTCATGTTGTTGGCCTGCATCACTTCTGTCAGACGGGAAACAAAAAGACGATGAGCGAATGAACTTAACGGTAATTCTACTACAAGAGGAAATGAGAAAGTATATAAGATTATGTGAACTGCGACGTTTTTTTTATATTGATTCAACTTTTGACTTTCGAGCCGTTCAGAGAATTTCCAAAGTGCTTACATTTCGCAAATTTTACTTGTCTTAGTTGTTTTTAAATAAATGGTTTTGTGTTTACAACAGCAGAGTCGAATTATTACACGAAATATTTTATCTAACGTCTAATTCTCATTTTAAACCTACAAGATATGATTCTGCTCGATATACTGATGCAAGGTTAACATGATAATAATTTTTAGACCCGTTGTTTGCACGAGCCCCGTTGCGAGTTTGCACCCAAGAGTTGAGGTGTACCGCAGGGAGTCGGGAGAGGCAATTTTGTCAGAAAATGTATTTTTTACACCGTTGTTTCGGACGCAAAGGCTCTGCGACGTTCAAGCCCTTTTCGGTATCGTATGGATACCACCTCATGTTTAATCAAACGAATCTTCGATATGAAAATGTTTTGTATTTACGATTTTATGGGATTTATTGAGATGTTTAGAGATTAATTCTGATTTAATAAGATGTATCCGTACCTAAGAATTTGAAATTATATAATGAAATTATCAATTGTAACTTCACAATACTATACCGTAAGAGTCTATTCTTCAATGAAATCAATTATGTGACGTTCCACCCTGAAGATAAACAAATCAGTAATCAGTTGTTTTCATAATGAAAACAATTCACTGTTCGCAAATTCGTACAACCTGCGAATATAACATCTACATTGAAAGCGGTATTGGTAATCGAAGATATGTTCATTGATTGAAGATGGATTAGCCTTGAAAATACCACACAAAATTGATAAATTACACAGCGGTGATAATGAAGTATTATAAGCCATTTTGCTTCACCCAGTTAAGTGTTTCATAATAATACAACGAGATAACACGTTGCCTTATCAAAAAATTTCGACCGTCCTTTCTAAAAAAAACTTGAACTTCCAATTTCAGTAAACCTTTAACCGCGGAAAGAGAAAGTCAGAAAACATACAAAATGGAAAATTTATTGAAGCTTTCACGAAAAACAATTCCAACTTTTTTGGAACTTTATAAAGGAGCAAGCTACCCTCGGCATGCGCTCACTTACTGTTCTTTTAAGAACTTTCTTATTCAAAGCGAAAAATATCCGGAGTACCGAGACAATCTTGAACTTCTTACACTAAACGAAGACTGGCAGAAGGATGGACTGTTTCTGATGAAAAATGGACGGAGTTATTACTTTGACTCATTGGAGCCGCAACCGTATGAACGTGTTAAGAAGCTATTGCTAAACATTGACTACTCAAAGGAAGTCATTTTTCGCGCAGTGCGAGATCAATTCAAACCGATGTTCAACGAAGTTTTATGGCTGAAAAACTTGGAGATTACCGATCAAACCGGAACGACTGTATACTTTTTAACGAGAGAATTCATCATGCAACTTCCTCAACCTCCGTAAGTTTTGGGCATTGAGCTAAATTAGGATTTTGCTTTGAACGAATCTTACTTTACTTACAGCATTCCCGATGGATGGTATTTCCGTCATCTTACGATGGATGATGTCGCTGAAATCAATCAAAAGCTTTTGCGTGAAGGCGGTGATCACCTGAGTTATGTGGAACACTCTATTAAGTACAAATTATCGTTGGGATTATTCGATGAAAATGGCAAGATACAATGTTGGCTTTATGGAATCGACATTGGAAGTCATGGCACATTAGGTGTGACCGAAAATCACCAACAAAAAGGAGCTGCCTCAGCCATGTCAGTTAAATTCGTAAAAATGTTACTTCAGGACTTGGACATGGACTTAGCGTGGAACACAGCTCATGGCAATGATGCTGCACATGCGCTGGCCAAAAGGTTCAAAGGTAAACCACTTGGTACCGTGACATGGATGGCTGTTAATAAAAAAGTGTCATCCAAAATGTCACAAATGGGAATGTATCAAATTTTTTATCCAAAAATGTAAGTGATCTTTGTAAGTTAGAAAAATTTTTAATCGAAAATTAGGATGTAATTTTCCTAATTTGTTATTTTTAATAAAGTTATTTTTTCATCGAACATTTGGTGTGAAAATTTTTCGCAAATATCTCGGCAAGTACAGAAGGAAACTGTTCATTTTGATGTAAAATTAAAGCATTTCATCTCACAAAACTGTGAATGCCTTCTTGTGGAAATCGGCTCAGTGGTTTGGAATGAGCGAAATTCAGTTTCTCGGCCATATACGATAGGAGATGGCCTTGCGGCAGTATTTGCTAAACAGAGATTTATTGTCGTTGGCAAAATTGTAGAGAATTAAATTTTAGATAAGACGTGTTTCAGGGTTTCAGGGAAAAATGACCCAATCTTGGGATATGACCACTTCTAGAATTGACAGGGATGGCTCATATCTCTAGAACGATGGTAGTTAGAAAGTTGCTTCCAAAGGCAAAGTTGAAGGGAATTTAATTTTAGAGAACACCTGTTACAGGGTTTTAGGGAAAAATGACCGAATCTTGGGATATGACCACTTCTACAATTGACAGGGATGACTCATATCTCTAGAACGATGGCAGTTAGAAAGTTGCTTCCAAAGGTAAAGTTGTAGGGAATATAATTTTAGAGAACACCTGTTTCAGGGTTTTAGGGAAAAATGACCCAATCTTGGGATATGACCACTTCTAGAATTGACAGGGATGACTCATATCTCTAGAACGATGGTAGTTAGAAAGTTGCTTCCAAAGGCAAAGTTGTAGGGAATATATTTTTAGAGAACACCTGTTTCAGGGTTTTAGGGAAAAATGACCCAATCTTGGGATATGACCACTTCTAGAATTGACAGGGATGACTCATATCTCTAGAACGATGGCAGTTAGAAAGTTGCTTCCAAAGGCAAAGTTGTAGGGAATATAATTTTAGAGAACACCTGTTTCAGGGTTTTAGGGAAAAATGACCGAATCTTGGGATATGACCACTTCTAGAATTGACAGGGATGACTCATATCTCTAGAACGATGACAGTTAGAAAGTTGCTTCCAAAGGCAAAGTTGTAGGGAATATAATTTTAGAGAACACCTGTTTCAGGTTTTTAGGGAAAAATGACCGAATCTTGGGATATGACCACTTCTAGAATTGACAGGGATGACTCATATCTCTAGAACGATGGCAGTTAGAAAGTTGCTTCCAAAGGCAAAGTTGTGGGGAATATAATTTAAGAAAACACCTGTTTCAGGGTTTTAGGGAAAAATGACCGAATCTTGGGATATGACCACTTCTAGAATTGACAGGGATGACTCATATCTCTAGAACGATGGCAGTTAGAAAGTTGCTACCAAAGGCAAAGTTGTAGGGAATATAATTTAAGAGAACACCTGTTTCAGGGTTTTAGGGAAAAATGACCCCATCCTGAGATATGACCACTTCTGGAATTAGGAGGGATGCATCATATCTCTAGAACTATGGCAGTTAGAAAGTTACTCCCAAAGTCAAAGTTGTAGAGAAGAAAATTTTAGAGAACACGTGTTTCAGTGTTTTTTGGAAAAATGACTTAGTCCCGGGATAAAGCCACTTGAATTCTAGAAACAATGAATTTTTTGCTCATTTTGAAAATTTTGTAATATATGTTCTGATACGTACGAGTCTTTGCAAATGTTATCAGATTAAAATTCCCACCGTCAAAAAGCTACAATCTGGTGTTGCGTTAACTTGAAAATATTGTGTGTTTAAAAAAAAAAAACTTTATTTGAAAATTAAAAGTATTTTTTATTTCGAAAATTTATATTTCTTGTGAATTCCATTTAATGGAATAACTCTCGTTTAAATTGAGATGTTGATTAAGTGATAACACATCCATTTGATTCCCCAGACAAATGGTTCTCGATCTTCTTTGCCGTCCCAACGCAGGTCCCGGAAGCTAGCCAACTGGTATTACCAGCTAATTTTGGATGACTCGCACTCGATGGAACGTTCATCACCTTCTGTAGCGTTGTATCTTTTTTGATCTCAATATCATGCGACTTGACCCAATTTTTGGACATATTTTTCGCGTCCGTATAAACCACGCCTTTCGATTTGTCGTTGTGTACCAAGAATTGACGCTTCGATTCGGTAGTTACATTTACACCATGGTGATTGTAGGACTTCGCGACGAGCGGTTGAAATTTGTTGCCAGTAGTCAATGAAGTGTTCGGACGCTGAACATGCTCAGCGGCGATGATTTTTTCACTAGTCAAATGATACAATGATTATTATGAACACGTCTTTTATCGAGGAGATTAAAATCCGAAGTTTGAAAATCCGAACGTCTTCACGCCCGCTGGTCATGAACCACCCTTCTCCATACTCTCCTATACTATGCCAAAGAGATGGTTTCTTCGTCCAGAGAGAGTCACCCAACTTCTAAATCTGATTTAATTGAGTCTATAAACCTTTACACCCAGAACAAATGCATACAATATCATCTTTGGGAGCCTGCTATTATTCATTCTCTGAACGTGCCCATACCATAACAGACTGCTAACCCTTGCCGCCCCTTCCACTCGGGTAACCTCTAAATTTTCCCTGATGTCGTCGAAAAAGAAGAGTGATGTTGGAATTTGTTGGAAACCCGAAGGTGGGGTCGCTGATTCATTACTTCCATGGAAGAGAATGATTCACGACACTTACGCATTTTCAATTAATTTAAATATTGCCTATCTTTCGTTAGAAAATGATTTCCTGCCCTATAGATAACCCCTGGACCCTAATTTCTTCTGTCGATTATATCTCCAATGCAACTCTTGAATAAAAAAGATTTAGGAAAATCGGTCAGTATTTACTCGAGTTATTGTGATGACAGTGACAATGAACTCTTGAATAAAAAAGATTTAGGAAAATCGGTCAGTATTTACTCGAGTTATTGTGATGACAGAGGAGCCTTTTTGCGCATATTTTCTTATTTAGACACACCCAGGTTGTAGATCAACATCTAATTTTGAAATTGCCGCTGATTTCACTTGTAAAAAAATTACGATGAACTTGTCTGCAATTTTGAAATTTTTATCCTTTTGTTTTGAAAGTTGAAAATAAATGTTATTGTACACGAATGAATTTAGCGTCGATTCAAAAACTGAATGTTAATTCAAACAACGGATTGTCACCGCCAGCCTATCAACTCCGAGGTGTGTAAATTTAACTGATTACAAACGTCGTGCTAAACACATAAGCCCCACATTCTTCGAAAGGCACTGATAATATTCAGTGCCGCGACTTCACACGAACAATACGGACATTTGCCTAGGGCGCAGCGATTTCGGGGCGCAAAATTTTCAATGAGCGAAGATAGTGATAAAACCGGTCTTTTCGATAATGAAATATAATTTATTTACAGCAAAAATAGTGAAAGAGAATGGAGTTACTGATTACAATGATAAAATAGGCTTACGTTAGGATTCTATGGAGTGGAGATGATACAAATACGTGTGCCTCGATTACGTTCTCGAACAGATGGTATCTATCTGATAGATTTGGGAACGGTGAAGTTACAGATTAACGTGCGTACCTAGCAAGGCTTTAGCCGCACGGCCCCCATGGGCGAGGAATTGGGCACGCTCAATAAACCTTAAAACGGATGTTCGGCACAAAACCTCCGAAACCTAGGTAAGGCCCGAGATACTTTCATCTCTCTACTGAATTTTCGCCAACCTGGTTGCCCAGGAAGGACTAGGGGTTCAGTCACCTAAATTCAACACGTGAACTGCTTTGACTCTGACACAGGCTGTGGTAAATAAAAAAGTAGGTAGCCTACCTACAGCCCACACAGCCCCCCGTTGCAGCGCTACTAGGAACCTCAACCAAGCGCTGGGGCCGGATGCGGCCATATCGCATGGTACACTACACCCGGGGGCTCCCCATCCCCGTGGTGCCGATTTTACCCTCGGTGGGGGCTTTCGCAGTAAGGCTATTAACCAGACCATCTCGGTAGGAATCTGTACCGATTCCAGGTACCGCTGGACCAGCTCAGGAAATGATGGTGTCGCTACACGACAGTGGACCAACGGGACGACGCAAGCAAAGTCCGTTGGCGACCACCCCTGTGATATATAAATTTGAGAAGTAGGTAAAACAAAATTTTTGAGCGAAATATAAAAATGTACAACGAACGAAACTTTATTATAAAAAATTTCGCTCGCTTCGCTCGCTATAGCAGCAAATCTTAGGAAACGGCATGAAACTGAGGAGCAGAAAAAATACGTACTTACATATTCATAAAATAAGCTCAAGAAGTAAGTTAGCAGTTTTCTATGAAGAACAAGGAAATAAAAGATTCCAATCTTTCGAGGCTATCACCCAAAACGGTCAAGTCTGTTACTTTCTTTCTTTCTTTAATGAATAGATGCATAAGCAGCTTTATAAGGGATCGCCAACACTTATACGAAAAGTTGTTCAATCCAGTTCTCTACAGCCCTGAGTAGACCTGTGCGCCGGTAAATATTTATCGGCGGCGGCGCAATTAATTTTTTTATATGTCAGCGGCGGCGCACATAGACGCAAGAAAGTTAATCGGCGGCGGCGGTCAGCGCGAAATTTTTCGATAAAATTGTGACTCATAAAATGTTTTCTAAAAAATTATTCTTATCGATAAAAAATTTAATTTCTCACTCAGTATCAAGGTTGTACTCGCTAGTCATTTTTTTTAGCGACGCTAACGCTAACGCTAGTTTCAAAAAATACTAGAGTCGCTAACTGATTCGCTAGTCTAAAGAAAAACTAGCGCGCTAGTAGCGGCCGCTACTAGCGGTCGCTAATTTTTCGCTAAATTAAATTGTAACTTTAAAGAAAAAAAATATCGATTTTCTTCTCACTAATAAATGCGAGAGGATTATCCGATCTAAATCTTGATTTATTTTTCTTATATAAATATAAAATGAATTTATTTTTCTCTCATTTTCGATGAGAATAGATTCGATTTCAAAATGAATTGAGCCTCAAAGTTTTCGTTGCTAATTTGGCAACGATCAGCTCGCAAAACGTATTTTACTAAGCTAAATAGTCTTTTACACGCGGCAATACCGTTATTTGTGGTGTTGTACTTTATAAATAAACGTCCGATTTGAGGATAGTCCTTGAAAGAACTCATTTTGGTATTGTCGTCAGACATATAATTATTCAGAAGCACTTCTGCTTTACAAAGCGATGGATTAAATAAACCGACCTGAGAATCCTGCTTTTGAGTAGCCAAAAAGTCTTTAAAATGTCTTGAAATGTTGAATATCAGAAAGATACTCTTCTGGTTCTTTCTTCGAGTCTTTGCAGATCGATTTGTCAATTGAATTTTTCCTTACATTTTGTTTCTATTTTTTCATCAAAAGATTTAGTACCGAAATTCATAATATTTTAGTCCATAAAACTAGCGAATGCGTTAGCGACTAGCGAAAACGTTTTGCTAAAGCAGTTTTAGCGAACGCTAATCGCTACCATCGAGATGTTTGCAATATTAGCTTCGCTATTAGCGGCGCTAGTAGCGACGCTAGTGACTAGCGACGCTAACCCAACCTTGCTCAGTATATATATATTCATATATGAATAATTGTTTTGAAATAATATTAGTAACCATGAATAATTAAACACCAAATTTTGAAAAAAGTGAAATACCGATTGTTTATAACATCAAAACAAAAATTCTTAATTTTTCGTCGTCGTCAAAAGTTCTTTTTCGATCAAGTTTGTTTCAACCAGTTAAGTTAAAACTGAAAGTAAACAGACTTAACGCGATTCTTCTTATTACGTAATTTTAATATATAATTTTTCGTCAACCTGAAACTGACCTGAATAAAACAGGTCAACCTGAATGAATAAGCAATTCTGGTTTCAGGTCATCTTCTACAACAATCAAGTCGAAAAAACATCAGGTCGATCCTGACTTCGAGATATCAGGTTGACCTGATGACATTTTTCAGGTTTCGGGTTACATTGAGGTCAGACCTGAATGTGAAAATCAGGTTCAGGTCAATTTTAATTTGGGACCTGACCTGAACCTCAACCTGAGCCAAGTCGACCTGACCCGTCCCGATCCTAAGCTGAAGTATGACCTGCGCACGAGAGTGCAAGTAATTTGTTACTTTGAGAAAAAATTTTCCTGCTGACAGTTCACAAGATCTGAATTAAACAACAAAATGAAATCAAATCATTTAGCTTTAACAAACTTTTTTGACAAAGGCAAAGTGTAAGGACTGCCTATAATCTCTAATCTTAAAAAAATATTTTTATATTTAAGCAAAAGAAAGTAGCACATTTTTGTTTTTGATGAATTTCACAACCTTTTAGTCATACAAACTTTCACAACCTTAATATTAAATGGTTCTTTGAACTGTTTCCCAGGGAGTTGCGGGAATTGTGAAAAGTTAGCACAGCGCTGTGTCTGCAATCCGTACAATGGATCAATGCAGAAATATTACGAATAATAATGTCTACGATATTTAATAGTATGAAACTGTATTATTCAGTGTCTAATACGCAACTCGTCGTATGTTCTGTAAATTTATGCCAGTCGCTGTAACTGAACCCAACCTCTCACATACATTTCGAAATTTATGTTTCGTGTATTTTACGTGAGGCCATTTAGGATGCGTGTAGGCTCAAAAAGAATTTCGTCGACGTATTTAGTGATCCGTATTTTTTTGTGTTTTTTTTTCAAATTTACGTACGTTTTTATATATTTTTTTAAGTACTGAGCTGTATTTTTTGCACATTTGCCACATTTGTTGTGCCAGTCTGCTTTTTTTATCAAAAAATTCGTTCTGAGTCAAGAAATTTGGACATGTGTTTTCGCATTTTCACATTTGTTTTCACATATGTGAGTCACATTTGCCTCGCAAATGTGAAATTTTATTTTTTTCAAGTGGCACATTCGTCGTCCCCGTCGCACATTTCCTCACATCTCTTGCATATCTGAAAACTTTGTGTGGAAATGTGCCGAGATGTGAATAACACCATAATACACAGGTTAGGGAAGTGGTCACATTTGCCAATCACATGTAGGCAAATTTGCCAAATTTGCCGAATTTGCCTACATGTGATTGGCAAATGTGACGACTTCCCTAACCTGTGTATTATGGTGTTATTCACATCTCGGCACATTTCGACACAAAGTTTTCAGATGTGCAAGAGATGTGAGGAAATGTGCGACGGGAACGACGAATGTGCCACTTGGAAAAAATAAAATTTCACATTTGCGAGGCAAATGTGACTCACATATGTGAAAACAAATGTGGAAATGCGAAGACACATGTCCAAATTTCTTAACTCAGAACGAATTTTTTGATAAAAAAAGCAGACTGGCACAACAAATGTGGCAAATGTGCAAAAAATACAGCTCAGCACTTAAAAAAATATATAAAAACGTACGTAAATTTGAAAAAAAACACAATAAAATACGGATCACTTAATGCGTCGACGAAATTCTTTTTGAGCCTTAACGGCCGCAGGTAATATTCATGAAACATAAATTTGGAAATGTATGTGAGAGGTTGGAATCGACATAGTGCTAAAATTTTCAAAATTTCGCAGATTGGTTGTGAAATAATGAGTTCAGACAAATATACCAGCTGAAAAGAGAACGTTTCCACACATTTGTATTTTCGAAAAACTTTTTAACGAACTTCTTTAAATGATATTAATGAAATGACAAAGTTCAGTAGTATTTTTCATTGAAAAGTAGCATTTCCCGCAACTCCCAGCAAACTAATCGTTATGCATGCGCGATAAAAATTGTAACTGGGAAAAAAACCACGAAACCAATATTAAGGTTCTCGTAGGACTAAAAAGTAGTGAAATTCAATAAAAACAAAAATGTGCTACTTCCTTATTTACTTCGAGTGTGTGTTGAATTATAAAACATTTAAATTCTGCGCCGACGGTTTATCTAACAATCGGCGGCGGCGCAATCGGCTGACAGTTTTTAAATTTTCGGCGGCGACGACGCACTTTTTCTAACAGGTCTATCCCTGAGTATACCTTCTAAGTTCTTTGAGTCTTTGGTTTTGCTTAATTTTTCAATCACAAGACTGAAAAATTGACTAAAGCCCAAAACTTAATTTAAAGACGGTCGAGTAAAAACTCCCTCCTAGCTTCGGAGTTCGGAAAATATCAATAACGTTTAAAATTTTCTTCAGATGGACGCTAAATTTCTGAATGCCTAGGGCGCCAGAAACGTAGTGGCGGCACTGACAATATTGTTCGAAACTTACGCGAAATAATTTGAAATCGTCACGTGCTAGAAATGTTGTTTTCCTGTGTTAGATAAACTTATATGTTGACAGTCGGATTTTCACAATTTGGACTTTTTTTTGGGAGTCGAATGCATTGGTCCAAGGCTAATCGCAGACAACTTACCTTCTTTCAGGAGCCGTAACTTTAGTATCCTTGAAGTTGAATGGCATTGTAATTTTAGTGTTAACGATCGTAGGAATGAAATGCAACGATGAAGTTGTTCAAGTATGTCGATAAGCGGTTCCTAAAATTTAAAAATAAATAAAGCGAAAGATGGAAGTCCAACTTCGAAATGAAATTGTATCAATCATAACATTTTATAGATACGAATATACGACTAGATAAAGCTACAAAAATTTTTTTTTGAATGAACTGATGGCAAATACGATATGAAGAAGAAGATTAAAATAAATCATTTTTTATTTCGTGATTAGCAGCTGCTATTACGTTTGTTCAATCGTCAAAAATCGAAACGAGATAAATTTTTTTAATAACAAAAGATAAAAGTATGCAAAACTGACCAAAGATACGTTGGATTCGATTAATGAGCTCTAGCATCTAGGCATTTTCGAGTGCTGCGTATTATCAAGGCAGATATGGCGAATTACTAGATTGCGTGTACGATTGTATTGTTGTGTTTCTGTTACTCGCGTGGAGGTTTCACACATGAGCCGCAGGCAAACGTTAAAAATCATAACGAGTCAAAACATTAAACAAAGAAACGAATGCCGTTCACTAGTTTAGTGCGACATTGGCTTCTGTCAAAGTATAGCGAATTTCATGATGAAATGCGTAAACTTTCATGGAATTCATATATTTCAGGTATATACTCTACAAATCTCATCTTTACTTCGACAGAAGCTTATGGAGTTTTTTATGTGCGGTGTAGTGTAAGCAACACGTCATTTTTAATCAAATTCAATAATCGAAAGTTGGTCTAACACTCTAACGCATAAAAAAACCAAATCTTTCATCAAATAAATATTTTAAGTATTCGAAAGTAAAATCTACCTTGCATCTCATCTCATGCAATCACCTTTTACCATTGAATTATTGAAGCCTTGTCAAGTGAGGTGAGTAGATGAATCAATTTCGAAAAAATATGAGAAAATTTAGAAAATGTTTTCCCTAAAATATTCCCTGGAGTAGAGAGGGTCATGAGACCGATTACAGAGCGGGGGTTGAGGACTTGTAGTGCCTGTAAAATGACGAAAACGCTTTTAAAAATTGCAAAAAAATGGAATTGCTGGCGTCTGTCTTTAATTGGTATAGGCTGAGATAAAGGAAAAAGTGCAAACACGTCGCTAGAGATCTTGTACTCGCAAATTGTTCTTTTTTGCCCGTTTTGGGGGTTTCCGGACACCAACTCCCAAAAAATCAATCTAACGACACCCTATTTGAGATTTTCTGCCTAGAATTGGATTTTTGACTGCAATTTCAGTTGGTTACATGCTCATTGCTCATATTTCCGTGTGTTGTCGTTCTGTCCGTGTCACGTATATCTCGCAGCTACTAGACCACCTAGAAAGCTTAAACTTGCTCCATTCGACAGCTCTTCGCTTCTAGATTTGCAGAAATGCCAATAGAGGGATGAGAAGTTGCTGGAGGGGGTGGGTCCGTATTACTTATATCTCGGTCATCTACAAAGCTCAGACTTACGCCATTCGATAGCTCGTTGTCTCGAAATTTGCATTTGCATCTAGAAAATTCTACAAATTTTTCAAATATTCTAAGCAGTATATGTGCAGCTATTTTCACTGTGACACTTCCCCAGCACCCTCCGTCGGCATTTCACTCCGATACGTATATGCAGGTGTACGATGCAATATCCTTCAGTTGATTTTAGCAGCTCTTGCGACCAGGTTCTGCGTCGGGTATCGAAACCGACACTCGAAAGTTTTGGAAGGTTCTAGGAAATTCTGGAAAGCTCTCGCAAGTTCTGGTAAGTTCGCGAAATGTCTGGAAAGTTCTCAAAGTTTCTGGAAAGTAATAGAAAGTTTTCAAAACTTCTGGAAAGTTTTTCAGAAGTTCAACAAATTGCGAGAACTGCAGATTTTTTCAGAAACTTTTCAGCTATGTGCGTTTACTTTATGCACAAAAACATACAAGAAACTGCGTAGTAAATCCGACACTCACTATGATGTGGGTTACGATGCAATCAATACCCATATGTGGGTTTTCTTTTACCATTTTTCAACTCTAAACCTCGCACGGTTATCAAATACTTCATGAAAAAATTTTTCCTGGAAATAAAATTCTAAAGCCTTTTCAACGATAGCCAATATTAGTTATTTGGTGAGCAATTGGATTTTCATCGACTGTTGGAGTTCGAGTATACGCCGAAATGGCCGAATAGTAACCAAAATCAGAACTAAAATCGCAAATAGGGTGTCTTTAGACAGGTAATGAACATGGATTTTCAGGAAAAACATGTTAGCTAGTGTAATTGATTTTTTTGGGAGTTGGTGTTTGCCCCAAAACGGGCAAAACAAAAACAACACATTTTGCGAGTGCGCAACGTCTAGATCACTTTTGAAAAATTTCAAAAAATTATTTTGTTAAGTAAGTAAATCGAAAATATTGAAAAAAAAAACTGCCCTATATGGGTGAAAAAAATCGAAAGTCTCGTATAGGTACATGGTGAAGGATCTGATAGGAACCAAGTGTTTTGAACTATATATGAGACCCTTTATCCAAGACAAGAACAATTTTTTTGGGTGCCTTTTCATAAAAACTGTTTTTTTCTGCCAGTACCCTCCGGAATCGTTTTGTTATAGCAAAAAAATTTTTTTTTTCTAGAACATTGTTAGAAATTTTGAGTGGATCTTGTGATTGCCCAAAGCGATTTTCAGAAAAAAATGCAGATTATCTCAAGTCTGCAGGTTTTCTCCACCGAAAATTGGGCCAAATACCTAATTATATTGCCTTCATGCATTCTTTGGGGTTATTATGAGTTATTTAAACGAAATTCAATTTTTTTAATCCGAAAAAACTACGTTTCGTGAGCGGAAAACATCAGAAACGTTGGTATTCTGACATATTTCTTCCATTTCTTTGGGAGATACAGCTACCTTCAATTTATCGATTTTCTATATTCTAACGCTCTTGAAATACACTTGAAATAAGGCCGTAAGTTCAAAAAATTGTTAGCGTAATTTGGTCAGACGAACCTAGGATTTTCATTAAATTTTGGTACAATTTTATAGTCTTCTTTTGACTTGAAAGATGGCATATGTTTCCGTGAAATTAGAGTAACTCGAATGTTGTCGTTTCTATCCTCACTCCCAGTCACTTTGGATGAAACCTGTGTGACTGCTTTGACGTTTCTCTCAACAGCCTGCGTATTGTTGAGGAAGTGAAACTGTGGAGAATCCCAATACGTTGATTCAGGACCCGGGCGAATTTTCGAAGCTGAGCAGATATAAAAGTTTTCGTTAATGGAGGCTCTGTTATTTTCGTTTTGTGCCAATCAATCAGGTCAAAATACGCTTTTGCCTCGAATCGAACTTTGGGAATCTTGAAGCGTCGTACAGTTTCTCGCGATTGCTCCCTACGAGTTTGTAAAATACGCTGACATGCCAGCTCATGGATTTCTTTACTATCGTCGCGAATCATAGTCAAAAGGATATTTCAAGTGTATTTCAAGAGCCCAAGAGCGTTAGAATATAGAAAATCGATAAAATGAAGGTAGCTGTATCTCCCGAAGAAATGGAAGAAATATGTCAGAATACCAACGTTTAATAACTCATAATAACCCCAAAAAATACATGAAGGCAAAATTATTAGGTATTTAGCCCAATTTTTGGTGGAGAAATCCTGCAGACTTGAGAAAATCTGCAATTTTTTCTGAAAATCGATTTGGGCAATCACAAGATCCATTCGAAAGTTCTAACAATGTTCTAGAAAAATTCTTTTTTTGCTATAGCAAAACGATTCCGGGAAGTCCGTGCAGAAAAAAACAAAAAAGTGGAAAATCGATATACCCTAATTGCTCAATAGTCTAAGGAGAACACTCATTTTCAAAATCAAAACGAGCATACTGGACAGTCCTAAAAGCCTCAGCAAAAATATTTTGTATTTGAGTATGCTCACTACGTTCGCTCGTTATATACAATAAATACATATCAATAATGCTCGACTTAGGCATACAAGACAATAAAATACTATTATTTCATTCATAAAATTCTTAACATTCAACGGGAGTTTACATAGCCTATAAGTCATGCTGTTGAAAACCGCCGTTTTATGGGATTGTGGACAATAGGAATCGCTGGTGATGAATCTCGCAGTGCTAATCGGTTTTCTAAACACGCTAATACCAATTGTTTCGTCTATTTGCCTTTTTAAGTCAAGATCTAGGAAAGCTAGTCTGCCATCTTGCTCTAACTCTGCCGTGAATCTTATCGTTTTATACTTTGTGTTGTTTAGTAAAGATAAAACCCGATCTAAATTTCTTTTCTTTACGACAGCAAATACGTCGTCAACGAAACGCTACTAGTGTAATGACAATTCAAAATAGACAGTCTTTTTTTTCAGCCCGGACATTCATCCTTTGGACACTTTTCTCGCCTTTCATAGCATGTCGAGAAAACGCTCGAATTTTTGACTCTCGATATTTAGTGTTTTTCGTTACATGTTGCCTGTTGCGTGTAAAATTCTTTGTCTATCAAAAGTATGTGTGTGTACAGAAGGCAGTTAACAGTTCTCCACATATCTCGCAAAAAACGTCACAAAAGAACCGTTGGTATTTCTGTCCCCTATTTCAGCTCGACCCACAACTATATATTGGAAAAGTAATCAACTACACTAATTTGGTAGTTATATAAGTGTTCCTTCTATTAATGGATATATTTGCTTGGTGTTTGTTCTGTTTTGTCTCTTGACATTTTTTAATAAAGTTGACACGTGCAAAAGATTCAATTATATGATATTAACACGTTTTATATTGGTTTTGTAAGCAACGCACAAACCACTTTGAACCGTATGAGTTTAATAAATAAATATTTGTATAAAATTGAGATTTCGTTCAACTCGGTAGTTTATGGTGTTGTGAGTTTCAAGTGTGATGTTCAAAAAGCGATTAGAATACATCAAGTGTGAAAGCAACGTTTTGAATTATGTTGACACAACGAAATGGGAATACTACAGAAAGTCATGTATTCAAATTTCTATTTGTTGAATGAAAATTTAGATCGTGTTCTCGAAAAGACTTAAAACGAACTCAACACACACGTATTCAGAAAAGGAAAATTGGCAGATTTCAACCATACGTAATTTATGTTACACTTGTACATCAGAGATGAATCCTAGTTTCTAGGAATCTAATTCAATGAGAAGTAGCAGTATCTTCAGCGAGAAAAAGATAGCATTATTTACAACCTGTACCTGGGTATGCCCTGCCCGTAAGAGAAATCCGTACTTCTGCTCATTTCGACGAAACGAATGAAGGATCCGCGTTGCAGTCTGTGATTGGGATACCGGTAACAATTCCGTAATACGTAGTACTTTATGTAGACGTGGTTTGGACAGACATGCAGGGTGGATATGTAATAGTATCCCTAAGTGATATAAAGTAGGATGTAAAGTTGATAAAAAGAGTGATGTAAGGGGATGTAAAAGTGATAAAATAATGGACGTAAGGTGAATGCCGGGGGGATGGAATTATTAGCAGGTACGGAGTGCTCATAAGTAAAGGTGATGAAAAGTGTGAATGCAAGGAGGATGTAAAAGTGATAAAGATGGGAAGTGTCGAAGCTTTGGAAAGCTAATAAATAATCTAGAGTTGTTAACAGTTTTATTAACAGGAGTATACGCATCGGTTTTCCAGACAGAAATCTGTGGTATTATAGAATTTTTCAATTCGGCTGTAATTAAAGAATAGTCTGGGAAAAAGATCTGCATATGCTCAGACAGCCAAAGAGTTATTAAAGCGCTTGGTTCGCCGATGGTAGATTCGAGATTAGTCCTGGAATGTAAAGGTTGTCTAAACGCTTTTGGTGTCAAAAACGAAGTTAAGCTTATTTGGGTACCAGGACATAAGAATATACTGGGAAACGAAAGAGTGGATAAATTGGCAAGGCTATGAGGTGAAAGACTTATCGGACCTGAATCTAGGTTCGGTATATCGAAAGAAGCTAAAAAGAAGAAAGTGTATGAATGGTTACATCACGACCACACTAAAGCCTGGCGTAAGTATGAAGGGGATAAGCGAACCAAAATATTCTGCAAAACCCCGTCTAAAAGCTGGAATCGCGAACTCTTAAACCTTAATAGAGCAGAGATGTCAAAAGGGTTGTTGAGTGTTGAGGCTATAACCAACCATTGTAGCCTAAACAAATATCTCTTTTACATTAAAATTAAGGATGATCCGAGGAATCAGGAATCGAGAAATCAGGAACCAAGGATCAAGAACCTAAAATAACGAAAAACAAAAATCAGGACAAACAAAAATCAGGAAAATCCAAATTTAGGAAAAAACAAAATTAGGAAAAACGAAAATCAGGAAGTAAATATATCAGGAAAAACATCAGAGTTTCCAATTCCGAAGGAGGTCTCAATCTTATTTTTGGTATGCTGGGGGCTCTGCCCCCTAAACCCCCGCCACTGCGGCGAGCTAATAACGCCCTGCAGGTTGCTTTCCGTGCATGGGGCTCTGCCGCCCCTCGACCCCGCTTTTTTATTTTCCAGGATTTATCACGGCCTGCGGCGCATTCTCTCAAAAATTATTTTCTTTCTTTGCCTGATTCCTAGTTGCGGTTTTTCCTAATTTAATTCATTCCTAATTTTTGGCAAATAATTTTTTTTCCTAATTTTCGGTTTCCTAATTTTTTCCTAATATTTGTTATTCCTAATTTTTGTTTTCCTAATTCGTGTGGAATATCGATCCGAGATGTTTATGAGGAGCCAGCGAAGAGACAGGGGCACACGTGATAGAAAGCTACCCGAGGTATAGTAAAGCAAGGATGAGGTTATTGGAGAAACCTGAATTGAGTCAAATAGATTAAACGTAGAAAAATTAGACTTGATGATGTAAGGGGATGTAAAAGTGATAAAAGGATGGACGTAAGGCAGGCAGGCCGTACATAAAAATAGATCAATATTCACTTCTTCAGCTATGTAAGTATAATGTTATTCATACTTTTTAGGACCACTCTACACGGGACGTCTTATGTGTATGCGATAATGATCAGAATAAGTCCATTGAAATACGTTCGCGCACCAAATCAATTAAATGAACTAAAAATTTTCGTCTCGTCGTGATTCCTTTTTCCGTGAATCTGTCGAGCTGCCCTTTTTATGTCGAATCTTCAAAATCGAAAGCAGTGTTTTAGTGAAAGAATTAACTCATTTCACTAAACACTGTGATATGGAAAGTTTGGGCTGAAGCCCGGAATGAGGGGACGGCGATAAATCTGCAGGGCCCGGACTTTTCAAGTGACCTGCGGGCCATTTTGGGGGGCCCGCCACTGTGACCGAAAATAAAAAAACGTACACTAATTTCCGTTCATTTCAAATTTGCGCCTGCGGCGCGGCGCTCAAGAAAATACTACAACTTAGTTAAACATCTATCGAAGAATCCAAAAATTTTCGCCTCAGCTGAAATGAGACCCAAAAATTTTTTTTACTTTCTTTCTAAGAAATATTCACTCAGCTGTAATCAGACACAAAAATTTTTTCGCTCGCTCCCCTCGCGATTTTTGTTCCCCTAATGTTTTAAAACATCTTTCCTGAACCAAATACCCCAAACGCAATTTTACAGCATTGGCTACAGTGAAGTGTAACTATAAAACTGAAGTTGTTTTTTATGCATGAAAATATATTGGGAAATTCGCGAAAAATCGATGTTAACATAGCGTAAAATCGGTTTCATTACGGCGGGAAATTAATGTTGCCAAGGCGGGAAATAATTGAAAAAATTGTCGGTTTGCGGGAAGTTTCGGATTGGTTCGCGAGAAGAAAACATTTTTTCCTTGCCTGGATAAACGTTTGATGAATGAAGAAAAAACTGATTTTTGATTGTTTTAATGAAACCTATGGATGTGGTTCTTCGCAAATTAGGTAGAAAGATGTCATTTGTGAATGGCCCCAAACATTCAAATTAGCCGCCGGAATGGACGGGCCCTTCGGACATTTGTCCGAAAGACTTTTTCGAGCCGGGCCGACCCTGACGTAAGGTGAGTGCCGGGGGGATGGAATTATTAGCAGGTACGGAGAGCTCATAAGTAAAGGTGATGAAAAGTGTGAATGTACAGAGGATGTAAAAGTGATAAAAGGAAGGATGGGAAGTGTCGAAGCTTTGGGAAACTAATAAATAATCTAGAGTTGTTAACAGTTTTATTATCATGACTTCACGACTTTAGTAACGTCCAGCGAGCTCTCGCTCATCCTTCAATATTTATTGACTTTCTTGATACGTTATCATTTCTATTTTCGCATGAAATTAACCGCATTCTTTGTAAGCACTGGCTTTCCTAATTACTGTTACTCGCTGTGAATCTACTGTGAAGATATGAAAATTATTGTATTTGTATTTTAGAGACTCCACTAACAGCTTTTTACAGCCAATAACAAGTGTTGTCTGGACCACCGGCTTAACGTGACTTCCGAACCACGTCTCAGAGTCTTTGTTATTATGCAATTACTCCAAGAATTGTTAGGCGCTTGATTATTATCTCGCCTAAATGTAGGCTTAGATATTTCGTGCATAAATTCGTCGTATATGGGTTACGTCATACGATTCATTCAGTGTGTACGCCGTTATGGGCACCAAACACACCACAACTACCCAACTTTTGAACTACCCAACTTTAGGACGTTATTAATGCGGTACACTTGCTAGAAAAATTCCATGTAGAATTTTTCCGACACGGGATTTGAACCCGGATCGTTTTGGTGGAAGGCCAGTACGCTAACCACTGTGCCAACCCGCCCCCTATTGTTCATCATCGCCCCACGGTAGTAAGGGGCCGTGACGCAAGTCTTACACGCCAAAAAATTTTCATATGAAACTTGACACCTTATACGATGCTCTCAATCATTCAATGAAAGTGTGAAAGTGACGAACATAGTATTGTGTCCAGTCGGAGCCGGAGTGAAACTCAGCAAAGCTCTCGCCAAAGACCCTCTGTACCCGGAAATGCTGAAGAAAGAGAATGGGACATACACAAAACCAGTGAAGAATTGGTGAACCTTTCATGAATAATCACTTTCCGGGTACAAAGGCAGAACCGGTGCCAACGAAAGAAGGAGGATTTGGAACTCCAAACTCGACTAACTAGATGTTGGCAGATAAGATAATAACTAACAATAGGCTAAAATGGGCAATTAATTCATTTAGGCCATACAAATCGCCAGGAAGCGACGGTATATATCCGATAGTGCTTCAAAAAGCGTCGCAAATTATTTTGAGACCCCTCAAATATATTTTAAGAGCAATCCTTGCGCTTGGCTATATTCCCAAGACTTGGAGAGAGGTTATTGTTATGTTACGACCAGGCCGGATCATACAGACCCATTAGTCTCACGTCTTTTGTGTTGAAAACACTAGAAAGGCTTTGCGATAGATGTATTAGAGATGTAAACCTGAAACTGAAACATAAAAACCAGCACGCTTATCAATCTGGTAAATCAGTTGACACAGCTCTCCACCAAGTTATTCATAACTTGGAGAAGGGCATAAACCGTAAAGAGCTAACTTTGGCAGCGTTCTTGGACTTGGAGGGGGCTTTTAACAAGGTAACCTTTGAGGCTATTAACGCAGCTTTAAGGAAGTTCGAACTGGACAGAACGCTAATAAGATGGATTATGGCGATGCTGGGTAACAGATTACTGACTGTTAATCTGATGGGAGTTATTAGAAAGGGATTAGTAGACAGAGGATGCCCACAAGGAGGTGTATTACCGCCAATACTGTGGAATATGACAGTCGATGATCTCCTGACTAAATTGAATAACGCAGGTTGTATTGCAGTAGGCTATGCAGACGACATTGCAATACTGATTCCGGGGGCATTCGAAGAAGTGGTTAGCGAAGAATCTTTAGAATCGTCGAAAAATGGTGTGGAGAAACGGGAAATTCTGTGAATGCAGGAAAAACCGGACTCGTACAAGCTTAAGAACAAGAAAGTAGCCTTGACTATGAGGAGACAAGGTAAAATATCTTGGAGTCATATTAGATAAGAAGTTGACATGGAATCCTCACATAGAAGAGAGGATCAATAAAGCGGTTAGAGTCTTCTGGCAGTGCAGGAAAGCATTCGGGAAGAGCTGGGGGCTAAAGCCTTCAGTTCTATACTGGATGTATAGAGTAATTGTGAGACCAATCTTAAGCTACGGCTGTATGTTTTGCTCACACAGGGCAGAGACTAAATCGATAGAAAAAAACTAGCTGTAGTACAGAGACTCGCTTGTCTCAGTGTGACAGGAGTAATGACGTCGACCCCGACGGCGACGTTGGAGATTTTACTATCGCTATGTCCCATTGGTTTGTTCGTCAAATAGCAAGCCAGGATGACAGTAGCGAGATTGTACAGGAGCGGCAGGTAGAAATGAGGGACATGCGAGCATTTTAGTTGACCTGATCGGAAGATTTAGGGAAATGGAAATGCCGAGTGACCACATGGAAACCACCTTCCGGTTTGACAAAGGTTTTGACACGGTGATACCTGAGAGGATGGAGTGGGAAAATGGAGCTCCACCGACAAGGTGTGACATAATGGTATTCACAGACGGATCTAAAACGAATGAAGGTGTGAGAGCAGGAATATGCTGCGAAGAATTGGAACTTAACGTTTCGATTCCGCTGGGAGTCTCTGCGACTGTCTTTCAATCGGAAGCTCTGGCTATTAACAGGACTTGCCACACGCTGATAGATCAGCATGTGACAGGAAAAATGATAGTTATCTGCGCAGATAGCGAATCGACGATAAGAGCGATATCATCTCACAAATTCTCAGCAAAATTAATCCTAGAGGCAAGAGAAGGCATGGAAACCTTAACAGAGAACAATCAGGTGTCCCTGGTATGGGTTCCGGGCCACTCAGTCATTCTGGGATATGAAAGAGCGGATGAATTGGCGAGAATTGGGAGGGGAACGGGTTTTGTGGGGCCAGAGCCAGTATTAGGCGTTCATGCCGAGGCAATGGTGAGACTTCTGAAGCAGGAAGCAGAAGAGGGACACCAAAAAACTTGGACTAAACTACAAAACTGTAGACAATCCAAAGAGATGTTGGAGGGATGCAACTGGCGAACCACCAAATATCTTTTGAGCTTGAAAAGGAAATGCTTGAGACTGTTAGTCGGAGTGCTAACCGGACACATTAACCTGAGATATCATCTGAATAAGATGGGACTCAACGAGGACCCCTGCTGCAGAAGGTGCGGTAACGTACCGGAAACAGCAAAACATTTCCTATGCCACTGCATGGCATTATCTAGTCTCAGAACAAAACATCTAGGAGATTTCTATATCACACTAGATGAATTTAAAGCAGTACCACTACCCAATTTGCTATCTGTTATTACAGAGAGCAAATGGCTAGAAACGACGCCACAGTAACAAAACTGATACGAAACCAAAATACACACACATATACCACACGACAATAGACCAGATACCATCATCATTAACAAACACATCATCACCAAACATAAACCAACCATAGACAAATCAACCATGGGTAGATCACAATGGGCCCAACAAGGGTGGCCTCGGCGCTAGGCCTCTTGCAGAAACAACTACATTGGAACTATTATTATTATTAATTTTATGTCTTTTGTATTTGCGCGACAATCAGTGTGTCCAGTTTCATATGAATAGGTCCTGTATATACAGGAACTTTTAGACTTCCCCCCCGAGCGATACCCCCGGAAAATATTTTTACCGGGTTCTACGCAAAATTTTAGGCCGAAATGCTTTTTTACTCATTAAAATCGGTTCACCCACACGGTGCAAATAGCCAACAATATATAGGAGAGACTATTTGCACAATGTGCAAGGAGTCTTTTCGTTTTGTAAATAGTCAATTTGGTAAACGTTTCTTTCTTTATTTCTTTGTTTGCTTATGGCAATTTTTGGCAGGAAGATCCAAATCTCCAGAACTATGAGAGTTAGAAAGTTGGTTCCAAAGGCGAAGTTGTAGAGAATTAAATTTAAGTGGGATAACGCTACTTCCTGAATTCAGAGGGATGATTCATGTCTCTAGAACTATGGCAGCTAGAAAGTTGCTTACAAACTTACAAAATTACTGATATCCGCAAAAAAAACTCTTACAGAGGAGGTGTGACGCAAGTCTTTGTGTCTGCTTACAAAAGTTCTGAAATCATAAAAGGGTGACGCCAGACCCAACAGCGTCATAATTTTTCAACACATTTGTGACGCAATTTTTTAGAAACTCAACGTATCTTCGCTTTAATTTTTTTTGCGTATCGAAACTTTCGAAACTTAATGCGTCACCCACCTCTGATTTCAGAACTTTTGTAACTGGAAGAAAATCGTTTTCAATAAGATGCTCAATGCGTCACCCTTTTATGATTTCAGAACTTTTGTAAGCAGACACAAAGACTTGCGTCACACCTCCTCTGTAAGAGGTTTTTTTGCGGATAAGGGGTGTACAGAAAGGAACATTAACCCCAATGTGAAGGCAATGAACTGATAAAGGGGATAAGGAAATTGATTACAGGAAAAACTATTTATTTTCTTATAAGTTTAATATAAAATTATTTATATTAAAAATATAAAAATATTGTTGAGATAAGTTCGATTTACACATCCCTCATTGAAGTTCTTTTATACTCATGTTATTACCATTCGGCTAAATACTACTCATAGAACAGTAATGCTCTAAGACAACAGCGTTGGTACAAACCACGTATATCTGAATAGTTTTACAAGTGGCCTGTTTGAAAATTTCAATACTTATTGCCGATGCGCTTCCGAAATATTTGCCTAACAACAAAACACCCGATTATACAACCCAACAAATCGAAAAATATTGATGCCCACAATCCACATTTGAATATATAATGTGTTGTGGAGTACAATCAAGAACAATTTATTCGAATTTCGATTGAATGATGGGGGTTTCAATCGTATTCGATTCATAATATCCTTTGTTTGTACATTCATAGATATTGTAGTATAATATTTGCGAAATAATTCAAACTTGCTGGGATTTGTATACAAAATTAAGTGCATCATAGAAAGCGCTATATCATGCAGTGTATTTACTCGTTCAACGACTTCAAAATGAAATTATGACCAATTGAATTCAAGATTCGTATTGAATTTAAATAGAATTGAGAGCATAACTGAATAACAATCAAATGAATATACTGTTTGATGTATTTTTGCTGGGTGGACGGGTGTTCAATAGGATAATTATTTTATTGTGCTAAATATCTACTTTCACATATACTTTTAAGTAGAACATGTGACAAGTGATATTGAGGTCTTTAGCATAAAAGCGAGCTGTGCAGTTTTCAATTAGGAAAAATATTTTCGTTCCAATATTTTGATGTACTGCAGTACAGCTAAGAGAAAATGTAAAACTACACTTTGACGTTTTCGTTCGTTTCGTGTGGAACCCATATTTCCAATGTAAAAAATCATACAAAAAAATACTCCACACGAAACCCACAAAATACAGGAGAGTGTAGTGGTTTATATTCTCTCAGCTGTATTAAAAAAATCCGAGAAATGCGGAAAGAGAGCGAAGAGGTACAATGTATCCAATAGTTTTGGATCTATTGGCATATATAGTTTCAGAAACGATCATTTCGTTTCAGCAGAGAATTTCAATTCTGGTGGTTCCGGCTGGATAGCCCTTGAATAATTTTCAACCTCCGGTTTCGGCTTTGCTCTACAAATTTTGGAGCTGCATGTATGTCGGCCAAATAGTTTCAATCAATACACTTTTTGAAAAAAAAAACAATTCGTTTCGTTCCATACAAACCCCTGAAACGATCCGAGCTCTCAAGTAAATTAAATCCGTTATTGTTTTTAATTCAAACTGTTTCATCTGACTCTCTTATTCAAACATACAAAAAATATTAGAACTTAATGTTGGTGACGATGCGAAACTTGTTCAAAATTTATTGCACATTTTTTTTATTGAATTAAAAATGATGATGATGAAGTTAAAAGTCTTACCTGGTTATTGAAGGAAGAAGATAAAAAATCTTCGGTCACAATTGCGCTTGGTCGATTTGATGGCACTATTAGGTGCAAACACGTCTATGTCACAATTGAATCTAACAAATGTGATGTATCTAATTATGCGATCTGATTTCAATTGATTCTGAGAAGACAATGGCTATTTACGCAACGGGACTTAAGCAGGGTTGTATTTGTTAAACAACTTTTAGACCCGTACGAAGTGCGAAGTTCTTCGAAAAGGGGTCTTATGCGTGTACCACGACGTTTGTAACCACCCTGATTTCGACCCGGGAGTAGGAGAGAGCTTCGATAATCATCCTCAGATGACGAATCAACAATAAAACATATGAAGGGACCCGTACATATCAGAATAGATGTGGCAAACAGAGTTGATGCTACAAAAAGACTCGAACGTATTTAAGTAAATATTGCCTTAACTCTTAAGTGTATGAAATTACGTCCACATTAAATTGGATTGGAAATTGCCGAAAGGGCAATATTGAAAAACCCGTCGGAAGAAACGGCGCAAAAAATCTTTCCCAGCCCTTAAAATAAGCCCAGAATTTAGAACTGACCTAGAGCGCTTAGCAGAGGCCTCCGACCCATACCTACATGGACAAAAAAGTTTTCTACAACACTGCACAAAAAACCTCATTATCAAAGGAATATTCTCGAAAAAAAAACAAATTTTGTGTTAGGTCGCGTAGCGTGATTTGGAGCCACACTAAGGACTCTATAGCCCGAATCACTCAAAAGATTTTCACTAATTTCATTTTGGTGATTTTCTGATGTTCATGTCTTTCATTCGGTAGCAGGACATTTCTCCGCCGCAAATAACGCCCGGGGCGTTAATAACACCCGGGGCGTTATTAACACCCGCACTCCGCGCCGGGCGTTAATAACGCCCAGCTGAATAATTGGATAAACGCAACAAAATGCCACTTTAATAAATAACTTTATTTTCCATGTTTGACTAATTAGTTCTAGGGTAAATTTTATTAGTCCTCATTTTATAAAGGAAAAAAAAACGACGTCCGCACTGCAATTTGAACCCGGGACATTCGCGTCTGAATCGAATGTGCTAACCACTACTCCACGGTGTCACCTACGACAATTAGAAATCGAAACGTTAGTAGTAAGCGTTGAAGTAAATTCATTCAAGTACATTACGTGTACGACTCATAAGTTAGTGTAAGTGTGTATATGTCATGTCACTGAATTTGTTTAGAACATAATAAAAATGAAGTCACACAGTGAAGTCACTAAATGAAAAAGATGTCTTTTATATGAAAGCAGATTTTAGACAAATTAGATTATAAGTCTAGAATGGCAAATACGGTTAAAGAATGTGCTTTCAAATCATTAAGAAGGAACCCTTTGACAAGCATAATCAACGCATCGAGAACTTGCATAAAAAAAGTTAACAAAGTGTTCAAAGTTCCAGTCTGGAAGTTATCAGTCTCAAACCCAAGACTTCCCCGGCTTTATGGATTACCAAAGATCCACAAAGAAGGTGAGAAAATGAAACCAATCGTTTCAAACATTGATGCGCCAACATATAAATTATCAAAATGGGTAGTTGAAAATTTTAAGAGCTTCCTTAAACCAACTGGACTATATGTAAAAAATTCATTAGACTTTGTAGAGAAAGTTAAAAATGAAATAATAGGCCCAGATGAAATGATGGTGACATTAGATGTAGATTCGCTCTATCCAAACGTGCCCATCGACGAAGCATTAAAAGAAGTAACGAAATGGTTGAAAGCATGTGTTGAAGATGAAGAAAAGCGAAACATTTTATTTGAAGTGACTGAAACCTGTATGAACAAAAACCAATTTGTTTATGATGGAAAGTTTTTTAAACTATCGAAAGGAACAAACATGGGTAATCCACTATCATGTTTCATAGCAAATATTTTCATGTGCCGTTTTGAAATGGAATTGAAAAGCGCAAATCTCCTTCCGAGGGTATACTGGAGGTTCGTTGATGATATTTCTATCATCATCAAAAAACAAGATTTGGCGAATACCGTTTCGGCATTAAACAACACGAAATATAAAACGATAAAATTCACACCGCAAGTTGAAGAAAATGGCCAAATAGCTTTTCTAGATTTAATGCTTAAAAGAAAGTCAGATGGAAAAATCGGGTTTAGTGTGTATAGAAAACCCACGAATACGATGAGATACATCACGAAAGACTCTTACTGTCCACCACAACATAAAATGGCAGAGTTCCATAGATTTGGTGTACAGATTGTGTAAGCTTCCTTTATCGATAAGTGATTTTATGAACGAACTAAAATACATAAAAAAAGTAGCCAGTGTAAACCGTAAACGCCACTGACAAATCGTTTAAGAACAATTTACAATAGAAAGAAAATCGATTTAGTGTTCGCAAGTGAGAACAAACTAAAAAACTTCTTCTTTTCTACGAAGGATAAGGTAGAAAAATGTGACAAATCAGGAATTTATGTGATTAAGTGCGAAATTTGTAATAAAACGTACACGGGCCAAACGCGAAGTAAAGTTATAACTAGATATAAAGAGCATTGTGCGCATATAAAATTTAATAGACCTGAGAAATCTGCTGTAGCGAAACACATCCTTAAAGATTTACACGCGGCAAAAACAGATCTTACAGTGAAACTCAAAAAACAAGTCAATAAACCATATAAGTTAGACGCGTGGGAGAGTTTGTTCATGCATTGAAACAGAGATAGCATGAACACGGACCCAACTCCAATAATCTCACCCCTGTTTAACTTTTAATAAAAATGTAATCGGATGGCCTATGTGTAGTTTTTTTCGTCGTTTTTTTCGCGCGTCCGAATAGTTGATACTATTGGAGCTGGTTATTCGGACGCACGTCCAAATAGTTGATACTAGTGGAGCTGGCTATTCGGACGCGCATCCGAATAGTTGATACTAGTGGAGCTGGCTATTCGGACGCGCGTCCGAATAGTTGATACTAGTGGAGCTGGTTATTCGGACGCACGTCCAAATAGTTGATACTAGTGGAGCTGGCTATTCGGACACGCATCCGAATAGTTGATACTAGTGGAGCTGGCTATTCGGACGCGCGTCCGAATAGTTGATACTAGTGGAGCTGGCTATTCGGACGCGCGTCCGAATAGTTGATACTAGTGGAGCTGGCTATTCGGACACGCGTCCGAATAGTTGATACTAGTGGAGCTGGCTATTCGGACGCACGTCCGAATAGTTGATACTAGTGGAGCTGGTTATTCGGACGCACGTCCAAATAGTTGATACTAGTGGAGCTGGCTATTCGGACACGCATCCGAATAGTTGATACTAGTGGAGCTGGCTACCCGGACGCACGTCCGAATAGTCAATACTAGTAGAGCTGGCTATTCGAACGCGGCGTCCTGGTAGTTGATACTAGTGGAGCTGGCTATCCGGACGCGCGTCCGAATAGTCACTCCGTAAAAGATAAGAGGACAAACATAGTCTCTCCAAGAAATCCTGAAACTATTGTAAAATGTAATTCTCGCCAACTTTGCTTTAATAAGAAATTTCTAACTGCCATAATTCTGGGGATATGCGTCATCCCTACCTATTCTAGAAGTTGCTTTATCCCGTGATTTAGTAATTTTTATCTAAAATTTTATTATCTACAATTTTGCCTTTGGAAGCAACTTTCTAAATGCTATTTTTTGGAGATATGAGTCATCCCTCCCAATTCTAGAAGCGGTCATATACCAGGATTAGGCCATTTTTCCTTAACGTCCTGAAAAACGCGTTCTCTAAAATTGTATTATCTACAACTTTGCATTTGGAAGCAACTTTCTACCTATTATGGTTCTAGAGATATGGATCATCCCTCCTAATTCTACAAGTGGTCATATCCAAGGATAATAGATGCATCCTCCCAACTCTCACCTCGACCTACCCCATGTTACAATAAAATTGTTTGTAGTAAACGTATAGGACCTTTGTACTTCGTACGGGTCCAACAACCTTTATTTATAAAGCAGTATTATGTTTGGAAGAGTTCTTATCTTGTTTTCTAGTGAAAGACAAAGTCGTGTGTTATAATAAGTCGTAATGTTTATTGAAAGCACAATCCCGCTCGAAAACGGATCGATAATTTATGTTGAAATTTTGCAGGGACCTTCGGCTGGGCATTTTACGCCATATGAGATTTAAAAAAAAGGGGGGGAGGGGTACCGGCCACGTTTGGGCGCCACGGCTCTTAGAAGTCGTTATATAAAGCCCATGCGTATGGGAGCACATTTTGTATGAGACAAGGTTGGGTGTTCAAGATAGAGGTTTGGTGTCAAAGGGAGAGTTGGGTGTGTAGCGTCTCGGAGTGACCGCCAAAATGTCGGAAAACAGATGTGGGCCACAAAAAAACTTTGATATGTTGTAGAGGAAGTTGTAGGGATCATTTTTGCCCATGAAAGTAGTAGCCGCCGCGCTTCTGTTTGGCGGCGCACAGTGATCAATCTAATGTCACGCCGGACAAAATTATTTTCGAAAACAAAAGAATTCTTTTGATTAAAAAAAATAATTTTGTCCGGTGTGAAATTAGATTCACTACTGTGCGGTGGCTCAAAAAAAAAAAAAACTTTGGATATGTTGTAGAAGAAGTTGAGGGGATCATTTTCGACAATGGAAATAGTAACTTCTGTATAAAAATTCTGTATATTAATTCGTCAGAAACAATTTCCCTATTTCCAAAAAAACTGATATCGCAACAAGGGAAATGGCACGCAAGTCCTCGTCCCTTCTTCCAAAACAACTGATACCAATTTGGGTGACGCTTGCAGCTTCGGAACGCAAAAAATTCTTTTGAAATATTTTTACATTTGATTTAAAAAATGCGTCACAATTATGGGGATTGGGTAGTTAGATAGGGTAGCGCTTGATAGCATATGAGCGGAGTGTGGTAGTCCGGGTCATATGCCAGGCGTGCAACTGTCTAACTATCAAGTGCTCTTTTTACGTCCACGTCGTAGTCCCTGGGACCTCAATTCTCTTCGAAGTTTTGTGCTAAACTTAAGAGTGCTACCTGACAACTTGCCTACGGGTTGTCGGGGAAACGGATCAGTGGGTTGAGCGAAGTGTTAACGCCTCTTCCTCGTAAAAAAATCACAGTTCAAGAAACTCTACAATGAGCCTCGGATAAACGGACGGATTCAACAACGACGACCACGTTGGAGAAGTCTGGCCCAGGATCGCTCCAGATGGAGAAACGTTGTAGAGTCAGCCAAAACCCGCTTGGGTTAGAAAGGCTGATAAGTAAGTAAGTAAGTAAGTCACAAATACCGGACCCTCCCAACGTAATAATTTTTCTGCGCTTTCTGATCTCTGAAATGTGAAAATATTTCAAATGAATTTTTTGCGTTCCGAAACTGCAAGCGTCACCCAAATTGGTATCAGTTGTGTTGGAAGAAGGGACGAGTACTTGCGTCACATTTCCCTTTTTAAAAGGGCTTTTGTTGTGATTAACTTTTCTTACGCTTATGCTTTTCTTATGTCGACTTATCTTCGGGAGGAAAAGTTAGAAAGACAATTTTCCAAAGAAAAAAAACTTCGAAAAGACAAATACTTTATGAGCTAAACATTCCTCGCCATCGCACTGCTTACTACAATTCTAGATGAGATGGGATATTCGTAGTCGTGGTAAAGTTCTTGTCAATTCAAACTTCGGAAGCAATTTCACTTGTTATCATCAAACAGTTATTTGAACGTCTTATGTCGCAAAATGAATACGCTGGCTGAATGTAACAGTAGCGCATAATATTCTGAAGTTGCTATTGTCTCAGTTAAATCCATATTCATTCAACGCTATCATTTCCACTTTTATTGTTAATATTGTCAACAAACAATTTGTCTCCATTATCCATATAATCTTTCTTCATACGAAGTCAAAACTCAAAATCGCTGAGGCAAAAACTTCTTAAGCTCGTATACACTGCGATATAAATAAAGGGGATGCTTAATATAAATTCATTCGAATAAAAAGCCCTGGCATATAAATTTTTATCGAAAACTGTTATGAGTATTTTGTCCTTTTGTATTGCTTAATCCTTCAATGAAAACCAGAAAATCTACACCCTACATTAAACAGCGGGTATTATATAGCAATATTTTACGCTTGGTTTATACCTCTCCATGGGAGCATTGCATTCATACGGTATTTATATGGTAAACAAGCGAACGATTTGAATCAATGAGTGAGTAGTTATAAGACGAGAAGAACATTGAACAATAGGCCTGATTTCATCAACCTACCGTAAAATTCAAAGTGCCAAGTGTACAAATTTAATAGTTATCCCTTATTGTGAGCATCAAAGTGATCAAGGTTTTTGGAATAGCAATTACGAGGGCGGATAATAATATTTATTGTGTGTGTGTTTACATATTATTTGCTTCAATATTAAAATATTTTTATTGATATCGAGTTGGGATATGTTATTAAATATTATCGTATAAAGGCAAAGGGAAAGTTTGTTGCAGGAAGTTGTGGATTTATCAGTGTTTCTCTAATGTAGATTAACATTTGGTATGGTCGGCTTAAGTGGGATTTAAAAGATATCACTTGCCTTACGCACTGTCACCGAATTTACACTTATTAATATCAATAAATTTAAGTGATGATTAATTTGCGAGTTTATTTTGGGACCGTTTCCTTGTACAATTTGATGCATTTACTAGGAATATGCTTTATGTTACAGTTTTCTTATGGAGAGACCCAAAATCGCTTAATGCCCCCAGTTATTATTTCACTGCCCTATCCTGAAAAAGAAACAGCAACAATTCAGTGTTTTTTGCAATTTTTTTTATTCAGCACGTAATTCTAGGCCAAAATGAAAAGGTGGTGGTGCAGTAGCCAAGTCCGAGAAGGCAGGCTGGTGTCAAAAATGATGCATTGGCAATTTGAATCTAGCAGATGGTACTTTACAGCGCAATACCTTTCAATTTGACACTAGGTCAATTCAACCATGAAGCATATCCCTGTGACGGTAATGACGAATGCTTTACAACGCACTATATTTCAACTTGACACCAGGCTGCCGCTGCGCTGTCATCTACATTTAAACAAACATAGCTCAAGAACGCAGCCTAGTGTGAAGATGAAATTTGGAATATGATGTTGATTGTTGTAATTCCGTTTCAGTTGTGAATAAATTGTAATCGTTGTGATACTTCGGCAATTCGAAACAATGTTTTTTATATCATTCGGGCATATAATTAGCCGTTTATATACCTGAAAGCAGGGGTATAATGACCATATTATAGTCGAGTTTGTATGAAAACTGTGAGGTATATAATAGGCATATTATGGTCGACCCGATCCAGAGGGTTACTGAAATGCGAGATCTAGGGGTAACGTTCACTGAGAACCTAACATTCAACAGACATGTCGAACTCATTGTTGCCAAAGCGTACGCAATGTTTATATGAACCTATGAATTATGCTGCTAGAGCTTTCAACATGTTTGCTCTGCTCATCTTTATGTCCATGCGACCGGTCGTCATGCATTCCGTGCCACAGTAAAGTCGCTTGTCCTGACTGATACTATGATGAAGGATCACGGTTTCTTGATTTCGTTGTCGACAGCTCGCGAAAGCATTTTTGAACACAATTTTGATAACATTTATGAATTTCAATGGCAATAATCACTTTCTTTTCTTTTTTTCTATTTATCCGAACTTCTCGACGAACCTAGAAAGATGACAAACTGAAAAACTGGGCAAACCAATATCACCGGTTTGAATCAATTGGATGCCTGAATATATTCGGAGGAAGCAGAATGCAGTAGCTAAAGGGGTATGGATGCTCCGACGGGTCGAATAGGCTGAAGTACTACCTCGGGTTTTGCTTTAATTGTTATTTTTATTATTTTTTCATTAATTGACAAATATACAATTGTACCTGCTTTCATCGGCCAGTTAGCTTTTTTGCTGTTGGCTCAGTAATAAATAAATTAATAAATAATTTTCGATTCGACTATAATTTTCATTCTTATAAACACAAATGGCTTTGAGTGCGCTTTGGCTGTCGGAGCAGATTAATATAGACCTTCTTCTAATCCCTGACTTCAAAAATTCCTTACCGCTTTGCGAGATACCGGCAATTTCAGATTGTAAGATATTGGCCTGAGATGTGAGTGAGAGTGATAGTGACTTGTTGATTTGTAGTTGAGGACAATGGATTCCCGACCCCGCAAAATTGTAACGTTTTGATCCATCTGAGAAGCAGGTAAAGCGATTATTGCTTGTTATAGAGCGTTCGTTCCTCCACTCAACCCTAGAGGGGAAGTTAAGCTCAAAATTGCTATCGAAGCAATATACTGGGGCTACGACATCGAACGGCATTTCGAAGTCTGGTTTTTCTGGTACCATTTTGTTCCATAGTTCTGCGTGGCCAAAATTAGATTTGATCAGAGAGCTGATTGGTGCAATCTGAGGCATGTAGCTCTAGCCATAGATTCGACATAAATGTGTAGCGGCTTTATACCCTGCTAGCCTTTGAATTTTTGACAGCTGTTTTTGCACAGACTTAACATGGCACCGGGGCCACCAAATAAAGGCTGCGTACGAGATTCTGGGTCTAACTATTGCTGTGTAGATCCACGCCATTATTTTCGGGCTCAGGCCCCAATTCTTGCCAAATGCACTACGACATCTCCACAGAGTAGCAGTAGCTTTCTGTGTGCGTATTTGGGATCTAATACAAGTCCCAACATTTTTACTGTTTTGGAAAGCTCAATTTTCTTGCCAAAAATTGTGGGCGCTTTAAAACCCTTGTATGCTTTATTTCCGGTGAACAACATGAATTTCGTCTTGTCGGTGTTAACCACTTGTTCGTGTTGATTGCACCAGTTCTCTATTAGCTTCAACGCCGTTTGCATAAGCTCGCTTAAAGTACTAACGAAAGGACCTGTAATGGTGACCGACAGATCGTCTGCAAAACCTTGATAGAAGAAGCCTGATTCTTTACCATGATGTAGAGAATGGGCGGTAGTACGCCTCCTTGGGGACAACCCTTACTGGTAAGAACTGATATGGTCACTGAGTTAAGCCTAGCAGTAACTACTCTGCTGCTGAGCATGGCAAATATCCAGCTCGTGGTGGTATCGTCCACCCCGTGCTCGGTACACGATTGAATGATGGAACTGAAATTCATATTGCTAAATGCATTCGACAGATCGATGAGTCCCCCAAGAGCAAACTGGGAAGCGACTAGAGCTTTTTCAATCCTATTAACGGTGTGGTGCAATGCGCCTTCTGCGCATTTACGAGGCTGATAGGCGTGCTGATTAGGTTCGATTTTGAACAGCTTTAGCGGGCCGTCTCTGAGATAACGGTCACTAAGTTTCTCTAGTGTTTTTAACATAAACGATGTGTGACTGATTGGACGAAAGGCTTTAGCTAACGTATAATTGGTTTGGCCCAGTTTTGGTATGAAAACTACGCTTGTTCCTCTCCATGGTTGTGGAATGTGTAGGAGTTTCATACTGCTAATAAATAATTCGAAAAGTAATAAGGTTCAGACTTTGTTGAAGCATAATCGGAATTAGGTTGTCTTCTCCAGCCGATTTGATCGGCACAAAAGACTCAACTGCCCACTTGATCCTATCCTTAGATATTATTTTATTTGCGATGGTACTGTCACCCACAGTTAAAATATTGTCTGCCTTGCCGTGAGGCAATTGTGAGCGTGGTTGGCGGGCGAGCCTGGGAAGTGGTAATCAAATAGATGCCTCAAGGTTGCGGCTGCATTGTCCGTATATTCACCTGAGGGTAGTTTTAGTGTCCCTATTGCGTAATACGGATCTTTTGATAGAGATTTTACTACTAACGCTGCCGCGGATGAAGATCTGACTGCAGTGTATGCTTGTTTAATTAGCGATCTGTGGTTGTTCCTTAAAGCTTTGTTATACACTTTTTGAGCATTGCGCCGGATTATTAATGCTGCTTCAAAATTCGCTCGCCCTGGCTTGGCTTTGTTGAAAGCGGAGCGAAGTTCTCTCGGAATTTTTTTCAGATTTGCTGTGAAGAAGACGCCGCTCCTGCTAACTTTGATAATTCTTTCAGGACATGCTACATCGAAGCTGTCTGCGACTGCCTTATTAAAGTCACAAGCAGCGCTATCAAGGTCAATTTTTGAGTTTATTGCCGAGGCCGGTGAGACGAAGTGATCATTAAACTTTAGCCAGTCCGTATTGATTGGGTTCCTAATCTTTGGGAATTCTACATGATCCGTTTTAATGTAGAATGTGATACATCTGTGGTCAGATGTTAGGACATCATTCGACACCTTCCAACCCTTGATGATATAGAAGTCTCCGAGATAACGTTTAATGATTTTGTCAGTTCAATTAATCAAAATAACAAAACACAATAATTTCAAAGCTCTGCACAACTGATAAACAATTATCTGACGCGTATCTAGCCTTATAGTTACACACATAACTATATATACATATATGTGTCAGATAAATCTCCTAGATGTTTGGTTCTTAGTGTAGATGAGGAAAGGCAACGGCAGAGGAAGTGCTTTGCTCTTTCTAGTACGTTTCCGCACCTTCCACAGCAGGGGTCATCGTTGAGTCCCATCTTATATTACATTACATGAGGGTTCTTAGGAGCATAGCGATTTGGGAGATAATTGGCTGCCAGAGAGGATCTTGAAGGAAAAAATTCCGGGTGTTCGGGATTTAGAGGCTGGGTGACTTCAACCATGTCTTGGGCTCACCCACATAGGGTGGCGTAGAGGAGAGTAATTCATCACTCAGTGGGTGCAGCGTAAAGGTCACTCATAGAAATTATCAAATGGACTGTAAAGCGCAAGAAGATGATCATGACAACGCATCTTACATGATAGATACATTGCAAAAGTTATGCCGTCCACTGACGATATGGAGCTAATTTTTGTTTCTTCTACCCAAATGTTATTCGTCACTCAAAAAAAGTATTCCTTTTCGCAGCGAAATTTCCACGAAGGGAAATAAAATCGTTTTTCATCTGTGCGTGGTGTGCAAAATCGTTTTTGGATACGAAAACCACAATTTATAAACAAAGTTTAGGCGAGAAAATGTATATTCCCATGCCACGGGAAGACAAAAGTTGACAAAATAAAAACTTTCCCCCCGAATCGTCATCAGACAAAGCCATCCTTTCATCGTATTTGAGTGCAGAAAATTAGGTCTGGCATTTTGGTGGGTCTATATGAAGAGTAGCGCTCACGTATGTTAAAATTAAAGGAAAAATAATGGAACTGGGAGGTAAGTAAAAAGAAATACGGCAATCGGTGTCCTTTTCCAACTTATGCGAATAAGAAATTTGACCGTTCTGAGCACTTTAACTTGTTAATAAATTAAAATTTCTTTCAATTTCCTTAAATTGAATATCATCACAATTTTTCTCATATTATGGCAATAAATCTCGCATATTTTCATTTTCTTACTTTCCTAGAGTGAATTCAATTTTAAGCTTCGACGAGCTTTCAAGTAACGAGCATAATATTTTTGAAATTAATGTAAATCATATCCCAGCTTTTAATTTACTCGCATACTTTAGTAAATAAATTTTCTCTAAAATGCAATTAAAATTTAAACCGCACATCCTGCTGTGACAAATAGAAGACAAAAAAAAACTCAAAAACAATTAAATTAAAGACTATAGACAAATACATTTTCAATAATGTAATTCAATTTCGCGAGGATATGCTCTTCATGTCTCATAAAATGAATGTTGTGTGAGTAAATTGAATCGTGTATTTTGTAGAAATCACTATAGGGGATATGGTTGTCATGGCAATTACTTTTGAATGGTAAAAGAGTTGCCAATAAGATGCCTTGAATTTGATAATTTGAGCTGGAAAGATAGGAAAACAGTTGCTGGCATCTCTTTCTAGCGTAGAAATGTTTTAGGAAATTCAACATTGTTATATACGTTACGATATAGGGGTCGGATGTGGGAACATAAATGCTTATGTATCACTGGTTTGGGGGTTGATGTTATAATATGCGTTACTTTGTAATAGGATTGTCTAAACAAAAAAAAAAAGTTCGTTTCTTAGTCATACCACATCGACGTATAAGAAGTAAAAGAATATTTATGTAAGCAAACAGCAAACTTAAAAAATCCATCAAATAAATGTTTTTCATGGTTTTCCGCTTTTTTTTATTATTTATGCTGCAAACGAAAGCTTGTAAAAGGATGTGTAAAGGATTTTTGTTTATGCCGTTTATGATTCATGCCAAAGCTTGTTGGGTATGGGAATGAGAAAGCACTTGTTTACCATGAAGTTGTTGTCGGAGAATGGGGCATTCTAAGAGAATAAATTGCGATTGAAATTCTTTAGACTGTAACAATTTCCTCATTTCGTTTCTTTAGTCACTGGACCTCAATTTTTTCAATCTGGAACTTTCTGTGCATCAAATTACCTTCAAGAACACATACAATGACGTTTTCCCTATGAACTCAGTAACAAAATGCATGTGTTAATAGTTGAAAGCACCCAGAGCGTTTAAATTTCAAACTTTAACCTTTGAAACAACTAAATTTTCCTTGTATCATATGGTAAGAAATAAAACTTGCGCTTTAAGGCCCATAACTTGTGTGCTAAAATATAGTCTACATTAAGGCGCTCAAATATTATATTTTCGCTGATATCCGTGGACAAAGATGCAGTTTCAAAAAAGTAAGTCAGCATTTCCCTTCCTAAATATGTTGCCTTTTAAGAGGAACTAAACTTATTTTTTGGGATTGAACCTTGTCTCAGAACGACGAGTTTTTGTGTAAATTTTTACGATGTTTTTCGCCATTCTCAGTGTAGGTAGGATCTTAAAAAATAAGTTTAGTTGCTATTAAAAGGCAACATATTTAGGAAGGGAAATGCTGACTTACTTTTTTGAAACTGCGTCTTTGTCCACTGATATCAGCAAAAATATAATATTTGAGCGCCTAAAGGTAGACTATATTTTAGCATACAAGTTATGGGCCTTAATGTACATAATTTTTCTTATACGATTTTTTTTGGAAATTTGGCCTTACGGGAATCGGGCGTTTGGGGTACTTTCAAACGGCATATGTTTAACTGATCACCAAGAAACTCATTTTTGATCACCAGAAATTTCAATTTTGATCACCAGAAAAATAAAACATTCTTTTTCAGGGGCAGGGGTGTGTCCGACCGTTTCGTAAAAGGAGGAATGTATCTTTAAAACGGCTAACTCAGCGTAGGTGTTATGAATTTTGCCCCTAATTAAGTTTCATTTTGTATTGGTGATCAAAATTGTATTTTCAGGTGATCAAAAATTATTTTTGGGTGATCAATTATAATACTACCCCTTTCAAACCTGAAACTGTAACGCTGAATGAGGTTAACCTTATAATTCCAGTTCCAGAGGGATGTGGTTTTCAAATTCCACATCTAGTAACAAAATTACCTTCCTATCATTTGTAATTTTTCCGAATTTTCTTTTTTAAGTTTTTCTCCGAAGAAAACTCAACTTCAACTTGCCCACAAAAAGTTAAAAATAGTATATTTTAACATACCCCAATACACACGAGAAGCCCAAGTGAAATGTACGCATTGAGTGTGTATTGGGGTATTTTGAAAGATATTTTTCTGTAATAGTGAGAGTGTGTTGGTGCACATACCGCGGAAAGCAACTTTTCGTCCCAAGTAATAAATAAGTAATAATGTAATGCTTCGGCTCACTCTATGGACTCTCAACACCGAACCATCGAACCGATTTCCACAATTTTTTTTCCTTGTTTCCCGAGATCTATATCTTTCATTTGACACCCTAATTAGTAGTTTCCGAAGTGTACTGGACGTTATATAGATAAAGAAGTATCCTTCGAGAAACAACTTTTTGACCAATTCTACGCCATATCTCAGGAATGACTTGACCGATTTAGCTCATCTTCAAAATTTAGCTCACTATTACGATTAACTTTCAGAAATTTATGTAATTGTAGAGTCGAAGATGATTTTCTCAAGATATTGTGTTGACGGACTGACGGAGCCCTAAGCTTTCACGCTTCCGAAGAGTCGCTTCGTATATTGTGAGCCCTACTCTAGACTTTTATTCGCCAACTATAGTTGCTCGAATAGTATTCGAAAATTTCCCGACTGACCCCTACAATGTTGGCACTACTCCCATTCAGTGTGATTCTGAGCCTGCAGAGGACGCAAATGCTCCAATCGAGCAGTGGAACTTCTTCTCTAGTACATTCTGATCAAAAATAATCAAACTTGTCCTAACACTCAAGTTGACGGTCAACGAGGAATATCAAATTTACGAAAACCTTGATTTTTTTCACTTTTCGTCATTGAGCGCCCATTTGGCACCGTTTTCCGGGCTAAGCCCCAAAGTTTTCGACAACCTAATTTTGCCATACATTTTTGGACACCCCAAGTGGAAATATAAATAAGAAGTGTTTGTGAAGTGAAGAAATACGATTTTTGTAGTTTCAATGGCCAGCAGTGACAGACGTTACCTTGAATATGATGTTTTCATTTTTCTGTCAGCAGGGAGAAGTGGAAAGAAAAGCGCTTTTCGACCTACCACTGGTCTGAAAAAATATGTTCGAATGTTAGCCTAAAACGCGTCTTTTCGTATGCAAATTCGGTGAGAAAATCTGGCGTTTTTTGGTGCGAAAAAAGATTTCGTGTGGTCTTGTGTTAACCCGTTTTACGGAACAAAGTCCTGAGATGCATTTTTCTTTCCAGCACCTCTACGTCTTGAATCGTCACTGAAACCCCTTTGTCGGTTGCAAAGACTTCTTCCAAACATTGAAAACTTTTTTGATGTAACAGTTAAGCGCATCGAACATAACATCAAAACATAACGAAATAATTTTTGAAGAGAATACACTCGGAATTTTCGAAGGTTTTTGTTACGTTCCCACTTTAACTCACTTCGTGACTTCCTTTCTTAAAGTTTCACAGTGAGCTCGAACCACTCTTTTAATTGCAATGTCGCAATGTCGTTGAATATTTGGTTTTTCCTCAGATTCTCTTAGTTGTTGCTTACACGAATCTAGTGTCAAATATTGGTAAAATGGAAGATCGAGCCGATTTTGACTTGCGTCACTCTAGGACATGCAGTTCCGTTTTAATAGTATACTTTTAGACCCGTACGAAAGGGAGTCTTATGCGTTTACCACGACGTTTATAACCATGCCAATTTTGACTCGAGAGTGGGGATGAGCATCGATCATGGTCCTAAGATGACGAATCAGCAACAAGAAACATATGGAGGGACCCGTACGTATCAGAATAGATGCAGCAAACCATGGTTGGGTTAGCGTCGCTAAAATTCAAGACTGCTCGCTAGTAGCGATTAGCGTTCGCTAGAATCCGATTAGCGAATATTTTTCACTAATCGCTAATGGATTCGCTAAAATATGGAGCTGTTCATCACAAGTCATCAGTCTATTTTCGACCGAATGCCAGTTTTTCAAAAATTTTTGGTATTTTTTCTATTCCAGATTTTGGATTATTAGCGAAAAATTAGCGGCCGCTACTAGCGCGCTAGTTTTTTTTTAGACTAGCGAATCAGTTAGCGACGCTAGTATTTTTTGAAACTAGCGTTAGCGTTAGCGTCGCTAAAAAAATGACTAGCGAGCACAACCTTGCAGCAAACAGAGTTGATGTTATGAAAAGACTCGAACGTATTTAAGTAAATATTGCCTTACGTCCACATGAAATTGAATTGCAAATTGCCGATAGGGCAATATTGAAAAACCCGTCCGAAGAAACGGAGTAAAAAAATTTTCCGAAGGCACAAAATTGACCTCCAATTAGAGAAAAGTGTTCTCCTTAATTTTCTTTACAACATAGCAAGAAACCATTTTTTGGGCTAGGGTCGACTTCAGTACCGACCTAGAGGCCTCAGACGCATACATCCATAGACAAAAATGTTTCTCTCAATTTGTTCTGCAACATAGCAAAAAAAAAATCTTTTTGTTAGGGCCGACCTTAGGACCGACATGAAGCCCACTTGAATCCTAAGCACAGGCAAAAGTTTCTTTTATAAGTTGTCGGTCATGCCTAGATCTTTCAAACAAAAAAAAATCGAAAATCGTGAAAGATTTACTTGAGTTGTGTACAAGAAACACGTAGGGCTCTAGCAGTGGCTCGTTTGTAGTGCCCTAGCTAAGTCCAAGGACTCAAATCCAAAAAATTTTCTTCCATAAATTGAGGGCTATGCCCACGTCTTTCAAACAAATTATGAAAATCGGAAAAGATTTAAGCTTAAGCGGCCCTTGGATCGACAGTGGCCAGATTCAATCCCATAAAAGATTTTTAACGGACGGCCGAAAATTTTTTTATTGTTGATTCGTCATCTAAGGACCATGATCGATTTTGTACATAACTCGAATAAATCTTTTCCGATTTTCATACTTTTTTTTGTTTGAAAGGTATGGACATGCCTGACAGTTTATGGGAGAAATTTTTATTAAATTGAGCTTTTGGACTCAGGCAGGGTCCCAAGACTGAATCTATACTATTACCCAACGTGTTTTTTCTGCATAAATCGGGTAAATCTTATCCAATTAAAAACAAAAAAAAAAATTTCTGAAAGATAATCAAAAAGTTGATTACGGGATTGAATTTGGGCAAAATCAGTCGAAAACTTTCAAAGTTATGGTCGAGAAAGTGGTCAAAAGCCTGGTTTTTGAAGAATTGTGGAAGTTTTTCACTTATCGCTTTAAAAGGTTTTAAATAAAAGATATGAACATCAAAGAATCACAAAAATTTAATTATAGAAACTCTGTTAAGTTGTTTAGGTTGTAGTGTCCTTAGTGTACGCCAAGCTCATGGCGAACGACCCTACACGACCCTACACGATATTAGGTCGTCTTTCGTGAATATCTCTTTAATGGTGAGGTGTGTGAAAAAAATTTGTTTTTTATTTCATTTTCGAACATTTTTTGGAAATTTCTTTTAAAATTTTAGGCTTTTCTAGGGATTTGGAGAGGTTTTTTTTGCGCCGTTGCTTCGGACAGGTTTTTCAATATTACCCTTTCGGCAAGTAACATCTATTCTGTTTGCCACATCTATTCTGATGCGTACGGGTCCCTTGCATCTGTTTTTCTTTAAAAAAGCATAATTCTATCCCAATACAGTTTTGAGAAAAAGTTCATTTGGAAAAGTAATATGTGACCAAAAGCGTTCATAATATTACTGAAATGCATTCTTTAGGGGGCTAGGCTATGGAGTACGCACTCTAGTCGAAATTTTTTTAAACGTAAAGAAAGTTATTGAAAATTCGTCCTCCAGCCTTAGTTTGAGTCACAATTTGTGTCTTCGAGACGAATTTTTTACGTCCATTGATAAAATGATACACATTTCAGTATGCAGAATACCTAGAAGCATATGAGTAAACATAGGCGGGCTAATGATGCTAGTAATGATTTACCTAACATCGAATTGTCTGATTCGGGTGGGCTGGCAGATGAGAGAAGTATATCTGAAATT
>CM055404.1:44843990-44907404 GCA_029228625.1 Pseudolycoriella hygida | reverse complement strand
ACAGTGCCCAGATTCAATATCATAAAATATTTTCCGACTACCTTTCAGGAAAAAAAGTTTTTGAAAATCGGTCGAGATTTACTCAAGTTATCGTGTTGACGGACAGACAGACCGACAGACAGACAGACGGACATTGTTTTTTTCGCTGATTTGTCATCTGGAGGCAACGAAAAAAGTTTCCCCCTTACTCCCGGGTTCGAATTCGCAATGTAACAAACGTGGTAGTAAACGCATCAGACCTACGTACTTCGTACGGGTCTAACCATCTGCTTTCGTATATGGGCAAGAAAATCAATTTCGTCCATTCCATTGGTCCCAGTGCCCAGACCACTGATGGAGTTTCCACAAAGAAAATTTCCCAGTTTTTTTTTAGATCAAATGCCTTCATTTGACACCAAAATGATCAATTTCCGGTGTACACTTGCTGGGATATTTGCGAAAAAGTTTCACCGACCCTCGAAAAACTATATTTTGGTCACTTTTACGACCATATCTTCGGAACCACTTAACCAATTTTGCTCATCTTTGATCTTAAATCATGGGATATGTGTACCTTTCAGGGAAAAAAAGTTTAGGGTGATCTGTGCAGCGGGTGATCTGTGCAGCCGTTTAGAAAAATACGATGGGACGGACGGACAGACGGACATTTTTTTCGCTGATTCGTCACCTCTAGACGATATTAAATGCATCCCCCTCACTCCCGCCTCGATCTAACCCATGTTAAAATAAAGGGCTCGTCCCTAAATGACGTCCAGTTATTTCAGTGCTGCCAGCACATTAAAATCGTTAATAACTCGATAAATATCCATTCTGGCGAGTCAAACGTGTGTCCTATTTAGGGGGGTAGAACACACATTTGACTCGCCAGAATGGATATTTATCGAGTTATTAACGATTTAAATGTGCTGGCAACACTGAAAAAACTGGGCGTCATTTATGGATGGCCCCAAAATTGTTTGTAGTAAACGTATTAGGGCCTTTGTACTTCGTACAACACCAAATCACTAAGGCGGCCCTTGGCGCACATTTTGGAATAAAAAATTACTTTTTCGACTAATTTTCAGGCAAAAAATATTTTGACTCGAGTTATCGTATTGACGGACGGACAGATTTTCTTGCAGATCCATAATCTACGGTCCGCCTCTACTCCCGGGTCAAAATGTAACTGTTCACAGGAGTCAAACGTTTAGATTTACTTCTTAGGGGCCTAAAAACAAATTCAATTTACCCCGGTATAAGTCATTGGTTGTTGTCCACTCTCTTTTTGCTCTAAGGGATTCATCGAAGTAACAGACGGCATTTCCTTATTAATCATTATCTGCTTATGAGTCAATATTTCTCCGGGCGAAACAATTCCATCTGTGTCCAGCGCTTCGTGCTTTTCTGCTATTTTTTGTGTGGTCTTATCTATGCTGGGTCCCATAATTCTGTCGTATGTTTGATTCGTGTAACGCTTCACCGTGCATTTGGAATTTTTGTACACCGAGCATCTGCCATAGCCACGATCAATTGACGCTTTATTTATAATCAACGCATCTTCGATGTCGTAACCGGAATAGCTCATAACTGCTACGATCGCATTTTGACCGGCTGGCAGTTTATCGTAATTAGTTAATTCGATTGTTTTTGTACGAACCATTGGCGTCTGGAAAGAGAAATTCTTTGATTAAATAAAACGCAAAACTATAGTCAATGTTTAGGAATAGGGTGGGCCAAACGACAGAATTTATTCTCCAGCCCTGGCTTACGTTTTTGGGCTTGTTGTCTTTAATGTCGGGTGATTAGTGAAAATATTAAGGAATTAGTAACGTTACGTCAAGTTTTTGTGATTTTGTTCAAAATGCTGCGAAATTGGCACAATTCCCGGTGATTAGTGATGGTTTCTCGGAATTTATGTGTTTTTAAGTCGATCAGGGTTTTTGGAGTTCATCACAAAACTCTTGCGATTGGATGTTTCATTCAATTACATTATTTGCATGATTTTTCTCATGTCAAACTGTTAAACAGACCAACAGCCAAAGATAAATTCCGATAAACCATGCCTATGCCCAATCACCAGATTATGAAAATTTTAACAAAATCACGAAGCACCCAGCTGGTCATGTCTTGTCCTATTGTTAGGTTTCTGAGATTTTCTTCTGAATATTGTTATTCTTTATTAAGTAGCGATAGCTGCTTTATGTTTTGATCCTTCCTGTCCGTCCGTCCGTTTGTGCACGTTCACCGTGGAAGCAACGATGATTCACCGAGGAATCAGCGATGATTCAGCGAGGAATCAGCGATGATTTACCGAGGAATCAGCGATGACTCACCGAGGAATCAACGATGATTCACCGAAGAATCAGCGATGATTCACCGAGGAATCAGCGATGATTCACCGAAGAATCAGCGATGATTCACCGAGGAATCAGCGATAATTCATCGAAGACTCGCAAATGATTCATCGGATACTCACACATGATTCAGTCATCGGTCATTGGTGTTTGAGTACACTCTATCGCTACTTTCCTATGCCCATTTCAATTGTTAGACCCGCACGAAGAACGAAGTAAAGAAAGGTAATCGAAATATCTTTAATGGGATTGAATCTGGGCACTGTCGGCCCATCAAAGGGCCACCGAGCTAGGACCGTTTAAGTGGTTTTTGGTCTTTTGTACATAACTCGAGTAAATCTTTTCCGATTTTCGAAAAAAATTTTGTGTGAAAGGTCTGGCCCTGCCTGACAGTTTGTGGAAGAACTTTTTTGATTTTAAGCTTTTGGACTCAGCCAGGGCCCTAAAGCTGAGTCTCTACTAGAGCCCAACGTGTTTTTTCTACATAAATCGAGTAAATTTTATCTGATTTTCAAAATCCTTTTTTTTTCTGAACGATAATCAAAAAATGAATTACGGGATTGAATTTCTGCAAAAATAGTCGAAAACTTTCGAAGTTACTGTCGAAAAAGTGGTCAAACGCGGTTTTTTGGAAGTCGGTGAAACTTTTTGACTTATGTCTCTGTGAAATTAGCACGGAAATCGCTGTTGAAGGTTTTAAACAAAAAATATGGACTTCCAGAAATCACAAGAAAAAATTTGTAAAAATTGCCCGCATCTGTGGTGTCTTTAGTGTAGGCTCAACTCACGTTACTACACAACACGATATTTGGTGGTTTTTCATGCATATTCCTCCAATGATGGAGCTTTCTGTGCAATATGATTCCTCGGTGGAGTAAATTTAGAAGAGCCTTTTTGTCTATGACGTCAATGAAGTATGACAATTTTGTTTTGGAAATTTTTTTGAACATTTTTTTTCGAAAATATTTTCCAATTTTTTTTCCACGGTTGCTTCGGACGGATTTTTCATTACTGTCCTTTCGGCAATTTCCAATACAATTTACTGCATTCTTTTTGTAACATACTTTCTGTTTGCCACATCTATTCTGATGCGTACGAGTCCGTTGCACATGTTTTATTCGTTGTGAACACGACAGAACCAACGTCGCCTGTTTATTTTCATTGTTCTCACAGAGGTGTAACAAGTGCATCAAGGGCAAGCTTGGTGCATATTGAGGTGAAGCAAGGTGCACCGAGGTAAAGCAAGGTGCACCGAAGTGAAGAAATGTGCACCGAAGTGAAGAAAGGTGCACCGAAGTGAAGCAAGGTGCACCGATTTGAAGCAAGGTGCACCGAAGTGAAGCAAGGTGCACCGAAGTGAAGTAAGGTGCACCGAAGTGAAGCAAGGTGCACCGAAGTGAAACAAGGTGCACCGAAGTGAAGCAAGGTGCACCGAAGTGAAGCAAGGTGCACCGAAGTGAAGCAAGGTGCACCGAAGTGAAACAAGGTGCACCGATTTGAAGCAAGGTGCACCGAAGTGAAACAAGGTGCACCGAAGTGAAGTAAGGTGCACCGAAGTGAAGCAAGGTGCACCGAAGTGAAGCAAGATGCACCGAAGTGAAGCAAGGTGCACCGAAGGGAAGCAAGGTGCACCGAAGTGAAGCAAGGTGCACCGATTTGAAGCAAGGTGCACCGAAGTGAAGCAAGGTGCACCGAAGTGAAGCAAGATGCACCGAAGTGAAGTAAGGTGCACCGAAGTGAAGCAAGGTGCACCGAAGTGAAGCAAGGTGCACCGAAGTGAAGCAAGGTGCACCGAAGTGAAGCAAGGTGCACCGAAGTGAAGCAAGGTGCACCAAAGTGAAACAAGGTGCACCGATTTGAAGCAAGGTGCACCGAAGTGAAGCAAGGTGCACCGAAGTGAAGCAAGGTGCACCGAAGTGAAGCAAGGTGCACCGAAGTGAAGTAAGGTGCACCGAAGTGAAGCAAGGTGCACCGAAGTGAAACAAGGTGCACCGAAGTGACGCAAGGTGCACCGAAGTGAAGCAAGGTGCACCGAAGTGAAGAAAGGTGCACCGAAGTGAAGCAAGGTGCACCGATTTGAAGCAAGGTGCACCGAAGTGAAGCAAGGTGCACCGAAGTGAAGCAAGGTGCACCGAAGTGAAGCAAGGTGCACCGATTTGAAGCAAGGTGCACCGAAGTAAAACAAGGTGCACCGAAGTGAAGTAAGGTGCACCGAAGTGAAGCAAGGTGCACCGAAGTGAAGCAAGATGCACCGAAGTGAAGCAAGGTGCACCGAAGGGAAGCAAAGTGCACCGAGGTGAAGCAAAGTGCACCGAGGTGAAGCAAGGAGCACCCACGTGAAACAAGATAAATTGAGGTGAAGCAAGATACACTGAGGTTAAAGAAGGTGAACCGATGTGGAAAAGGGTACACCAATGTGAGATGAGGTGCAACGAAGTATAACAAGGTGCGTCTGGGTGAAATAAGGTGCATCTTGTTCCACCTCGGTGTACTTCGTTTCAACTCCATCACTTTGTTTTAACTCGATGCACCTTGTTTCACATCGTTACATCTTGTTGCCTCTCGGTGCACTTTGCTTCACCTCTATGCAACTTTTGTTACATCGATGCCAATTGTGTCTTATTTAGATTTCAGAACGAAGAAATCCTCTAACTCCCGGGTCCGAAGTTTGACTGATTACAAACATTGCAAACATTACATCAAAAGTACCGTATACTTATTACGGAGTTGCACATACTCATGGCATCGTAAATCTACTCCATTCTCGCTGTCATGAATACGATGAAATGTCACAGCGCAACTCCACGCGCCACTAATGTTTTGACATTGTGAATCTAATAATCTGTCAAAACATGTGGTGCACATTCTTTTTTGAAAAAAAATAATTTTTTTTTCAATTCACCGTTGTTGCGAACACTGTAAATTCAATTATTTTCAATTATTTTCCACTTGACTAAATTGTTTTTTGCAATTTTTTACTTAGGATGCACTGCGACGATGTCAACAATTCCTACAACATTTTCGCAAAGCGAAGCGGCATCTAAAGCTGCAGAAATTTATCGGAGAGACTCCGGTCAAATTTATTATGTCTGCTTTCATTGCGGAGCTAATTTCAGTAGTATAAGTGAGACACTTACTCACATTGAATTACACTTTAATGCTACGAATCACATCAAAGAGGAACCCGAGACGTTGGACATTGTTGATATAAAATGTGAAATCGTGGACAATGTTTCACAGGAAACGGATTTAGAGCAAATATTTATCGATTGCAACAAGTCTCTGTCGCAAAACGAAGAACAATGTTTGCGAATTGACACAACGAACTACTCACTTCTACCCGTTCAACAAACGGTAACAATACCGAAAGGCAGCCTCACTGACGTCGAAGATCATTTCGAATTGAAATGTCTGTATTGCTCGAAACTGTGCAAAACATTTGTTACGCTGAAGTTGCATTTACGGAGGCATGTTAAAGAGCCATTGCCTAATATTGTGTTGGAAGCAATGGCAAGGGATCAGACTCTGAAGCCAAGGCCTTTATATTCACTCAAGTGCACTTTGTGTCCATCGGAATTTTACGATTCAGATGCGTGTCGCCAACATGTGAGAGACAACCATGATCCCGAACCAATCAAATGTATTCCATGTGGCAGAATATTTGTTTCCACACAATTGTTGAAAGATCACATGATATCAGCTCATATTACTCCAGACCTTTCACACACGAATCAGACGAATACGGCCAACGCAAGTGAGAACGATCCGCAAACCAGTAAGAACACCATGCTGACACAGTACAACACATTTTTGTGCATCTTATGCGATAAGACCTTTAACGGAACGTTGAATCTGATGCAACATACATTCGTCCATTTCAATTTGAAAAATTTTAGTTGTCCACAATGTCCAGCGGCATTTCAACGCATGTCTACCATCAATGAGCACATGACGAAAAAACATTCTGTGAACGTTGACAAACAGATCTTTAACATTCAATGTCGATTTTGCAGCGAAAAAATCGACAATTTTTTCGATTTTGTCACACACACTTTCACCAATCATTTGGACGAAGGGGATCGTAACAATTCGGATTTGGATCCGACGTTCTGTTACGACTGTCGATTTTGTTTTAAAAAATTCGATAAATGGAATGAGGCTTTTGTACACTTAAAGGTACATGCAAACGACCAGCTTGTAAAATGTACTACGTCCACGGCCCGGAATTTATCGGAACGAGCCAAAAGCGGTCTCTACCGATACGAATTGCTTTACAATTGCAAATTTTGCATGAAAACGCTGTGTGGATCTTTCGAAGCGAGGAACCATCTCAAGACTGATTGTGAGCATGTGCCCGATCTGAAAATGATAGAGAAAAAGGGCTTCAAGTGTCAAGACTGTGACGGCTCCTTTTCTTCGGAATTTTCTCTCATGAGACATCGGTTAATGCATTTCAAAGTGATGCCATACAGATGTATGATTTGCGCAAAACAATTCAGTGTCAGACGGAATGCAACTCTTCATATGATCAAGATTCATCACATGCAACCAAATGACAATTTCAGTCAACTTGAATGCCACTATTGCAAGGCTGAATTTAAGGAGGAAACAGACTTCATAACACACATGTTCGATGAGCATTTGTACGTTAATTTCGACATTGAGGAAAACTTAGACGGGGAATTCAGATACGAATGTTTGTACTGCAACGAATATCTGTCAGAACGTAGCCGAATGACCGAACATTTGCTGAAGCATGCAGGCGAAACAATTATCAATGTCGTCTCCACCGAATCGCCAATAAACGCATTGCGACATAATGTGGAATTTCTGTATTGTTGCGTGTTTTGTCCGAAAAAGTTTCGTCTTCCTCACCCAGCCAACGAACATTCCAAGTACAAACACAGAACCGAAAAAACGAGCAAAGAGAAAGTAGAGAATAAATCGACAAGGGACACTTATTGCAACCTTTGTAACATAACATTTATGACTTCGCGTTCAATGGCCAATCATCGGGCGAAACGACATCCAGAAACGCACAACAAAAATCGATACAAAAATCGTCCCACCTACTATTGTTCAACGTGCGGAAAAGCGTACCAAGACCGGGGTAATTTAAATCAACACGAAGAGACTCATGCACGCCTTCAATCATTTACTTGTGACATTTGCAAAAAAACGTATCGCACGAAGAATTACCTTCAAACCCATATGCTGAGTCACACAAATGAAAAGAATTTCATTTGCGAACATTGTGGTAGATCGTTTTACAGCGTCAGTAAGCTCAATACACATTATCAAATTCACCAGAATCTAAAACTGCAATGCGACCAGTGCGATAAGGTTTTCTTCACACGCTACAATTTGAGCAAACACAGAAAGACGCACAGTACGGACACACGGAAAAAATGCAAGTTATGCGACAAGTATTTCAAGTCAACCGAATCTTATCGTACGCACATGCTGTTACACACTGGGGTCAAAAAATACGCTTGCCGTTATTGCGATATGACCTTTGCTCAATCATCCGGTCGTAGAGGTCACGAGAAAATAAGACACCATATTGCTTAGAAGACTAAAAACCATCCACCATAACCAACTACACACCATGTTGTTAAAAATTACATTATGAAATTAGTGAATTGGAGACAAAATCAATTTTTTTTGGTAGCTTTTTTCAATGTTGTTACAAAGTAGGTAGAAGGTCGATGTAGTAGATCCATATTTTGTCACTTCATGGAGTGAACACATTAAATTTTTGAACTCTTATGTATGGTATTGTAACTCTTGAAGGTCTGCATTCTCAGCTAGAAGACCACATCTCACTAATGTAAGTATTTCTTAATAAGGGTGAGGAAATCTTCATAGACACTCGGTCCTCCTGGACCAAGATAGTCTTGGATTGTATTCATCAATGACCTACCAACTAAAAGCTCCTTCCTTACTCTCCATGCTCTATTCTCCCCAGAACCGCCTCACAGCATTACTTCGGGGAGGGGCTGTGCTTGCGCACCTACTCTATCAGATCAACTGGCGGTCTTCTTTGATCGTCTCTCCAAGCGCTTTGCAACTTCCCCACTATTTTTGCAACTACATTATCCGCTACTTTCCACACCTCCTCGTCGCGGCACATCTCCGATATTATGTTTTCGGCATTTACCCCTGACCTACTCACCTCGCTTTTGTTCGAAGCGGGGGCATTACAAATATTACGTGCTCCGCAGTCTCATTTTCTCTCTTGCATGTCGTGCAGAAAAGTGACTCTGCGAATTCTCCTGAAGCACGGAAATTGTTTCAGTTGGAAGTTAGCCTCTCCATGTTTCCTCTGTACTGATGTCGTTATGCTTGGTCGTCGACCTTGCCTTGTGCATGGAGTCCCACTATTGCTGCCACTGTCTCAGTGATTCAGCTCTTAATTGCGTCCTAACTGTTTGAGTAGTGTGACCCTCGTTTCTCTTCTGTCTATGACATTCGCTGTCTTTCGTCAGTCCCGGCTATGACACATACCGCTTCTAAAGATATCGTTCGGTATGCGCTTGCTACTTTTATACTTGCCAGCCTTTGGGCTCTATTGAGCCTCCTCCGATTCCTCTTCGTATCTAGCGCAATATCGATAGTTTGACGCTTGCTGGGAGCCTCCGTTTGCTGCCGCTCGGTCCGAAGCCGTTTGGCATTATTCTGGCCAGTGCTGCGGTAGTCCACATGACTATTAAAATTTCTGCGGTCGTCCAGCATAACTCCAAGGTGCGAGTGGATGTGATTTCTTCCCCGTTAATGTTCAATACGATCCGCTCAGTTTTCTTTGCAGTTACTCACTAGCATGATCTCGGTTTTCTGGTGGGACAGCTTCAGTTTTGCCGTTGTCATCCAGTTTCCGACAGTTTCTAGCGTCTCCTTTTTGCGAGGAGATCATGGAACTAAGCCATGAGAACGGCAGCTGGGGCTGACTGGGTCACTTACAAGGCTTCCCAAAAGACTTTTAGGAAAGCAGTTTGGAGGAGGGCCAGAGAAGCATGGAAGGGATCTTGTGCGGAAATGGAATATGTTCCAGATTATGTCAGAATCCACAAGATCCTTGCCAAAGACTCTAGGCTACTTCCGAGCTCTTTAAGAAAGCCAGATGGGAGCTTTACAAGGAGTGGCTGTGAGACGGCCAAGCACTTGCTGGAAGCTCACTTTCCTGGCTGTGGAGAAGATAAATCCGAAGCTAGCTTGCCAAACATCGTTCCCCCGACGGAAGAGGATTGGTCGCTAGCCAGGAGAATCATCACCAGGTTAAGGTGGGCTATAGGCAAATTTAAGCCGTATAAATCAGCTGGCAGTGATGGTATCTTTTCAGCTCTGCTGAAAGAAAGTGGAGAGATTCTGCTGAAGCCGCTGTGTGAGATACTACGTAGCTCCCTAGCCCTAGGTTACGTTCCAACCAAGTGGGACAAGGTGAAGGTTACGTTTATTCCTAAGCCAGGAAAACCATCGCATTTCACTGCCACTTCAGACCGATCAGCCTCACGTCTTTCGTCATGAAAACGCTTGAGAGACTGATAGATTTCTACATCAGGGATGAAGTTCTGGCGGTTTTCCCGCTACACTCGAATCAGCATGCTTACCAGTCAGGCAAATCCACGGATTCCGCCCTGCACAGGCTGGTAGCAAAGGTGGAAACATCAGTCTCGATTGGAGAGGTGCCACTGGGATGTTTTATGGACATTGAAGGTGCCTTCGACAATACGAATTTTGATGTTATTCGCCGATCGCTCGAGGAGAGAGGAGTGGGAGGTGTGGTAGTTAGGTGGTTAAGTAGCATGCTCAGAGATAGGACGGTTGAGGCGGAGGTTTGTGGTCACAAAGAAAATCTCTGGGTAGCGAAAGGCTGTCCTCAGGGCGGGATTCTAACGCCTTTGTTGTGGTGTATAGTGATAGACTCTCTCATCAGAAAGCTGAACGACGGAGGAATCTATGCGTAGGGCTATTCGGATGACCTGACGATTTTAGTTAGGGGAAAATTCGAGAGCACGCTGGGTGACAGAGTCAGAACAGCTTTGAGAGTGGTCGTGAGATGTTGCCGTGAGAACGGTCCGAAAATCAATCCGGCCAAAACAGATCTTATGCTATTCAGCAGAAGGCGCTCAGGATCAAATTTAGTCGGTGAAATCAGGCTCTTCGATAAGGTGCTGGATTTAGATCCGCAGGTGAAATACTTAGGAGTGACGCTTGATAGCAAGCTCAATTGGATTGCTCTTGTCAAGGATATTACGCAGAAGGCGGTAGCGGCTTTTTGGCTTTGCAGGAACTCCTTCGGGAGAAACTGGGGCCTACCGTCAAAGGAAATTCTGTGGATTTATGAGGCTGTGATGAGGCCGATGATTAGCCACGGTTGCGTGGCGTGGTGGCCAAGGCTAGATGTGGAATGCGCTAGAAAACTGTCAAGTGAGATTCAAAGGCTAGTGTGTATTTGTACCACGGGCGCTATGAAAACCACCTCAACCCTAGCGATGGAGACGCTGCTGGCTCTGCCTCCTATCGATATTGTGGTTAAAGCGAAAGCTTTTGCTACGGCTGCTAGGCTGATGCAGAATGGCATGTGGACTCCGAATTTTCACATTGGGCATGGTAAGATTGCAACGATAATATCGATCCCGGTGTTTGAAATGCCGAGAGACGATATGGCTGTGGTAACCTGTTTCGACAGGAATTTTGAAGCGAAAGTTCCCAGTAGGCAAGAATGGTTTAGTGGATGGCCAGCGAGCCTTTCCGGGAACTGCGTGGTTAGATTTACAGATGGATCGAAATCTCGTGAAGGAGTAGGTGCTGGTGTATACGGCATGGGCTCTGGAGAGGAAAATTGCTTCTATCTGGGGGCTCTTGCCAGTGTGCTCCAAGCGGAGATCTTCGCGGTGCTGAGAGGGCAAGAGGGTGCTTATCTGTTCGGACAGTAAGGAAATGATCAAGGCGCTGATGTCGCCTAGAGTGACCTCCAAGCTAGTGAAAGAGTGCAGAGATTACCTGAACGAAATGGGTCTGAGGAATCAGATCACTTTAGTTTGGGTACCTGCGCACTCTGACGTGGAGGGAAATGAAAAAGCTGATGAGCTAGCTAAGGCGGGTGCCGAAGCTCTCGGTCACGGCCCTGAGCCGTTTTAGCCGATTTCTCGACCTGCGCGTGTAGAAGCGCTGGGGAGCTGGGTGATGAGGAGGCATGCGGAGCGCTGGGAAGTATACTATGGTGGTATCCACACCAAGCACTTTTTCCCGAGACCTAATGTGAAATGGGCCAAATCTCTGCTAGGGATGGACAGGAATCGCATCAGGAGAGCGGTAGGTGCGATCACTGGACATTGCGGGCTGAATGGACACATGAAAAAGCTTAGGCTCTCGGCGACCTCTATGTGTGCGTGCGGTTTAGATGAAGAAACGGGATTTCAAGTATTATGTGAATGTCCCAGTTTCTTCCAACTGAGGCGGAGGCTGCTGGGAGGTGGGAGGGTATGTTGTAAGACCGTCCGAAGTTGCTAACCTAGAACCATCTACTTTGAGCAAGTTATTGGAGGCGACCGGGAGGTTTAACTAACTTGAGTGGGGAAGCTGATTTAAATGATGAAAGGGAAAGGAACAAAGGAACGTCAGATCTGTGTTTCAAGATTGGTAAAACGATCGTCCCAAGCTGATAAATCTAAAAAGCGTCTCCACACACCTCCATCCTTGGCGTTCCGGACACCGTGAGGATCAAGTCGACGGCAAAAGCAATGGTCGTAGCGCATCTTGGCAGTTTCAGCCGCAGCGCTGTGTCATACATTACATTCCACAGCGTTGGTCCTAATATGGATCCCTGTAGTACTCCAACTGTGATGTCTACTGTCTTTTTCCCTTTATCGTACGGCACAGTGGCATGCAACGCCTTGGCTATATCCATCCCTTCTTGCGCTATTAAAGGCATTTTCTCTATAAATTTTTTTATGGCCTCAATTTTCGAAATCCGAATTGTTCGTCTGACAGTCCGTGCTCGCATTTTGTGTGTTTTCTTAGTCTATTCAGGATCGCGGCTTAAAGCATTTTTACCAATCCATCCAACGAGCATATAGGTCCATGGCTTGTATGGAGGTTTCCTTGGTTTTGGTATTAGGACCTACTTTTGTTTCTTCCACATTTCAGAAAAATATCCGTCGATCTGCTTATGTTAGGCTGGGTGATTCTATCTGGTCCTGGCACCGTGTTATTCTTTGATTTTTTTTGCAGCCTTCTCGACCTCTTCTGCAGTGATCAACCGCTCATGTCTGTCTTCCTCTTTATGGTCGTAAAGAGTTTGCGGCCATGTGATCTACTCGTGCTGTGGGAAGGCTCTCTCACTATGGCCCCTAGCTTCTACGTGCACTTTTTTTTGTACTGATGTACCTTTCATCATCGCCATTAGAAATGTAAGTACGAAAAGAAGGAGCTAACAGCGAATACTTCAATACACAATAGTTTTAGTTTGGCTACGAGCATCCTTGAGTTCTAGAGTGGAATAAAGATAACAGCCGGTGCCGGAACTGTCTTTATGCCAAAGGTAAAATGTCGTCAAAAGATTCAGGGCCAAACATTGTCCATCTTGGCACCGTGCTTGGTGTCAAGACCTAAAGAATTGCGCTCTTTCACTTTGGTATAAAGAATTCTTTAGACGAGGGTTTTTCCAATATTCTCATTTCTAGAACTCAAGGAAGCGAGCTGCGAGGGGTGAACCACTTCAGAAAAGACTTTTTTGTGATAATCTGATGATTATTTGGTGATTATCTGGGAGTGGTTCACCCCTCGGCGAGCTGGTATACCAAGAAAAAAAGTATTCTGGATTGAGTACTCGCACATAGATTTTTGACCGAGCTGCTTTCTGAATGAACACCGGAGGAAACTAGCCTTATAACAAAATTGTCCAATTTATCGACAAACATTCACGATTTTAGTAGTGCGGTGTCAGCTTACCTCGTAGCATAGACGAAATTCGAAATGAAATCTTCGGCTCTAGGACCGATTATCCCAAGACAAATTATATCCGGACAAAATATCCCACATAAAGCCGACAAAATATCCCCAGACATAATGTCTACTCAGAAGTCTACTCTACGCCTCCGGCGGGCTTTTTTACGCCATGCTACTTCGCAATAAGTACTTTCTGAGGTGATTTTTTGTCTGAGGGGGTATTTTGATTGGGAATATTTTGTCTGGGGATATTTTGTCTGGGGATATTTTGTCTGGGGATATTTTGTCTGGGGATAATTTGTCTGGGAATATTTTGTCTGGGGATATTTTGTCTGGGGATATTTTGTCCGAGGGGATATTTATGTTGGGAATATTATTTTTTTGGGACATTCCGTCCTAACTCCAAAATTTTCTATTCAATATTCGTCGCTTCACATTTTAAAAGTTTTGTATACTTTCACATAAGCTGACAACGCCGCACTTTATGCGTGGATATGTGAAACAACGAAAAATTGTGAGCTTCTCATCACTACATTATGAAATTTTTTGTATCCTTTGACACAAGCCGATGACGCACTAAACGAAGAACAATTACTCATAAAGTGGTAGACTGTCCTTCACTTACACTAATCCAATTCTCTCAACTTATTGACATATGTATTGCGCAACTCACCTGAGGATACGTGAGACTATAACTTAAAGTATCGATTCGCATATTCTGGTTAGTGCCAATGCATCCTATAGCTTGTTTTCCCATAGCACATTGGTACGTATTTCGAGGACTTTGATTGTGATGAGGATATGGAACCAAACCTACAAAATATATTAGAAATCTACAGCTTTGGTTATACAATAAGGACACACTAACCGACGCATACTCCAAGCAACGTAAATGGTTCAATTTCCATATGTGTTGTGTTGTCTGGATCAATTTCGGATTCGCTGTAGGCAATGAACGAATCATTCTCTTCATTTACATCCAAATATTCAATCAATCCTGGAATTATAGATTTTATAAGCGAAAGGCCGAAAGGCTCGTACAAATTGTCACAATCGTCAATTTTCCGATTGGGTTACACGGAGACCACATTTTTGAAGATAACTCAAGTAATCGTATTGACAGAGACAGATTTTTTTTGCAAACTTCGCTTTTCGGATATTTGCATAAGTAAGGGAAACCACATAAGTCACGTAGTCTTCACAAGAGTAAATAAAATGGAAAATCGGGGTCAGAAAACATAAAACTCTTACCGTCATTTATGAAATCCTCAAATTTTCGTAAGCCTTTGTTCAGCTCGTCGATATGATGTTGCTGTACTAAAATTTTACCATTTTCTACAATGATATAGGGGCGACTAAGTCTGCCGCCATCAGTGTGAATATAGACCGTACGCTGCAAGTGGGACGTATGGATTGATACACGAGGTTTGATGACACCTTTACGACGCAGTCGTCGAAAACTCTGTGTGTTATATGAAGTCAGATTTGCTCGTTGCATAAGTTTTATTCAAAGAATACCTTAATCAAGCGTTCATAGCGATAAGTGACACCCAATATGTTACCATTGATGAAGACCATAAACACCTTCGGATTGTTGATTGGTCTGCCACCTAAATTTCGAATATCTTCAACGCCACAGTTGAATGCAAATCGAACGACAGGCTCTTCATCGACTTCCGTTGTTATATGCGTAATGAGCGCTAAGTTTTTTACTAAACCACACGCCTACAATGAATTTACATAACATGAAAAGACGCTTTTAACGGCACCGATAGCGACTGCTAATCGAAACATAAAATCAAACAAAAAATACCTCTCCTTCGGGAGTGTCACTAGGACACAACATTCCCCATTGACTCGCCTGCAACGACCGTGGCCCAGAAACTTTTCGCGTTTTCTCAAACTGCGAGTTAACACGAGTCATCATTCCAAGTGCTGAAATGTAACTTAAACGAGACAAAACTTGAGTCACGCCAGCGCGTTCCATTTTAAAACGTTTAATGGTCCAATTGCCCTAAAACGAATTGTCATTCTAATTTCTCATTGTTGGACATACATTTTTTGTGGACTTACAGTTGATAAGGCAGTCTCTAATCCGGTCGTTATTTGGGCGGCTCGCATATGCTTGACTACGTCGAATTGGGCCGCTTTTATTTTCGGAATATTTTTGTCGGCAATCATTTTCAACTCCCAGTTGAACCGCTTGAAAAGATCTTCGAACATGAGTGACAACAAAGATCCAGCTAATTCGAGTCGTTTATTTCCATAGTAGTCTCGATCGTCCACGGCTGATGGATCTAATTCCGCGGCTATAACTCTACGGACCATCAGAGCAACCTAGATGTTGATTATTTGTTTCGATTAGTTGAAATAATCACAAGGATGAGAGCCGAAAATGCTTTTCCGAGTGACGTAAGAGAGTCGAAAATAGAAACAATGTCCAGATGTCCACATACATACATGGAAAAGTGTCATCTTTAACCTCGATATCCTCATTTCCAACCGATTTTCATAAGTGATGGCTCGTTGCAATGGAAATTTGGCGTAGTTTTTTCTGAATGGTTTGGAGAGGGGGAAGAGGAAGCGGGAAAAAATCAAAACTTTGCCTATACATAAGTGTCTTGTTCCAAAGGTTATAATCTTAACAAGGAATTATTGGGAAAACATTTTTTTTAGCAAGAGAACATCGGGTCAAGAACTTGTAGGTGAACTGAAGCTGTTTGATAAAGACATCGTCCCTGGAAAGAAGGTCAAATGTCTGGGAGTTATTATCGATCACAAGTTAAATTGGATCGAGCATGTCAAGGATAAGGCACAGAAGGCTATAGCAGCTTTCTGGATTTGCAGGAACTCCTTTGGAAGGAACTGGAGTCTACCGTCAAAGGCTATACTGTGGATTTACGAAGCAGTCATAAGGCCTATGATGAGTCACGGCTGCGTTGTGTGGTGGCCGAGACTCGACATAGGGAGTGCGAGGAAAGAGCTGAACGAGATTCAAAGGCTGGTGTGCATTTGTGTTACCGGTGCTATGAGGTCGACAGCCACGGCGGCCATTGAGACGTTGATTAACCTGCCACCGCTCTACGTGGAATTAAAGGCGAAAGCCTTTGCTACTCCAGATAGGTTATCACAGAATGATCTTTGGACTCCGAATTTCACTTCGGGCCATGGGAAAATCAAGAAGGTCTTTGAGATGAATAGGGACCGAATGAGATCGGAGACAGACTTCGTGAGGCGGTTTGAGACTGTCGTGCCTAGCAGGTCGGAATGGCTGGAAAGCTGGCCAAGTCACATCTCGGGTGAAGAAGTTGTGAGCTGCACTTACGGCTCTAAAACTTCGGAAGGCGCGGAGCCGGGGTATTTGCTCCAGGGCAGGTTGTTGAAAGGTGGTATCACCTAGGAAGGTTAGCCAACGTGACTCAGGCTGAGACGTTCGCGGCACTGATGGGAGTGCAGGAGGCAATCCCAACAGATGCACGTGGAAGAAAAGCCACAGTCTGTTCCGACAGTGAGGCTTTGGTTGGGGCGCTCATGTCGCCTGTCGTGACATCCAAGCTAGTGAAAGAGTTAAAGGAAACCCTGAACCGGGTCGGACTGAGAAATCAGGTAAAGCTGGTCTGGGTCCCCGGACACTCTGGCGTGGAGGGAAACGAGAGAGCGGATGAGGTGGCGAGGAAAGGTTTGGCAACTTTAACTTGTGGGCCGTTCATACCCATACCACACTCGGAATGTGTAAATGGAATAGAGTGTTGGGTTAAGTCGGAATTCGTTAACCATTGGAGCACCTATGAGGGAGGAGTGCACACAAAGCGCTTCTTCCCGGTGCCCGATGGGAAGTGGACTAGAGAATTGCTAAACATGGACAGGTGTCGCATCAAGCGAGTGGTTGGTGCGATCACCGGGCACTGTAAATTAAGCAAGCATCTGGTTAAAATGGGACTCACCAATGGCTTCGGCGAGGAGACGGGCGTTCACGTGATATGTGAATGTCCGAAGTTTTCCTCACTGAGGCTTAGGACTCTAGGTAGTTATGTGGTCCAACCCGCCTGCCGCTTTAGATAGGTTCTTGGTTGAGATTTACATGATGAACGGGTGACGAAACAAAGGATCACTAGATCTGTGTTTCATGGACCAGAAATGGACCGCCCCAACCTGATAAATATAGAATCTCAAACATAAGTAAATTCATTGTGGCTACAAATGGCCTCAGCCAAATTTTTGGCGACTTTCAATTGCTGGTCGTACTTCGTAAACAAAATAATTTTTATAAAAATTTCTGTGCATTTTAGAGGCATACTGTAGAACAATTTTTTGTTCAGAATAATGTTTTGCGTCAAAGTTGTCAAAATGCAAACATTCCATTGCGAAACGATCCAGCTCAGACTGCAATCTGTGAGGACATCTACAGATTCAGTTGAACATTATCTGTACTACTGTCCAGCTTTTACTACGAATAGAAGGATACATTTGGGCAACTATTCATAACTCAATAAAGTCCCTTCATCCAAAAGACATCCTGGACTAGGGACTGTTCATAAATGACGTCCAATATTCAGTGTTGCCATACAAATTTCAATCATCGATTGCTCGAAAAGTATACACTTTTCATATGTTATATGTATGGCCGACATTAGAGGGGGGGTATATTGGAGGGGTCGGACATACATTTGACATATCAAAAGTATATACTTTTCGAGCAATAGACGATTGAAATTTGTAGGGCAACACTGAATACTGGACGTCATTTATGGACAGTCCCCTACATCCCTAGCACAGGAAGACTCGAAACTTCAGTAAGCGATTATTCTGATACGTGAAAACGAACAGTCCGAGCTCTTTCTTATTGCTAGCAAAATGAGCCTGATATAAGCGTAATTAAAACGACCGTATTTAATGCTGGTATATAACAAACTGAATTTAATGAAGGCGCTAAATTACAATGTAAGAAGGACAATAGGAAAATAGTCCGGTTGTATCTGTTAATTTAACACCCCTACTTAAATTGAATTTTAAAAATGAATTTAAGTAATTTTTAAACTTCAAATTATTTCAAATTAAATATGCAAAAAGAAAAAAAATTTAAATGAAATTCAACAACAAAAGAGAAGAGAAAAAAAAATATTTTTGTTTAGAACAAAATTGTTGTTTCTCCGCGGTAACAGCCTTCGTCAGACTATCCGCTGCCATTCGATTTGTCGGTATATGGTCCAAGGAAATTGTATGATCCTCCAACTTATCACGAATAAAATGGTGGCGAATGTCAATGTGTTTAGATCTTTGCCTGTAGCCATTACATTCTGCTAAGTCCATCGCACTCTGATTGTCGCACAAGATTAGGCAAGGTTCATTAAAGATAGGGTTTAGCTCTCCCCCAAACTGCTTCAGCCAAATCGCTTCTTGAACGCAAGCTGATAAAGCCATATATTCGGCTTCGGTAGATGAAAGGGCAACAGTTGGTTGTAATTTGCTAAACCACGAAACAGCCCCATTCGCTAGTGTAAACATGTGACCACTACACGACCGGCGGGTGTCGGGGTCTGATCCCCAATCCGAGTCGGTGTACCCAATCAGTTTCCAAAAGATAAAAATATCGTCCACCCAATTTGCCAATAGTAAGTCTAAACTTTTAGTGACGAAAACACACGGATCCATTTTACATTGACTGAGCCCAAACGACTTTAGAGATTTTACTAATTTTAAGTTCCAAACTCTACCTGACTGCTTTAGACCATTGATTGCCCGATTTAACTTACAGACACGATTGGATCCATCATCAAAGCCCTCCGGTTGTTTAAGATAAATCTCTTCAGTTAGGTCGCCTTGCATGAACGCAGTCACAGCGTCCATTTGATCAACTTTCAAATTCATTTTGACGGCCAAAGCAAACAAAAAACGCAATGAAGAGTGTCGGACAACGGGCGAATAAGTCTCCACATAATCAATTCCATATCGCTGCGAGCAGCCTTTGGCAACTAACCTAGCCTTATGACGAACAATGTTACCGTCGTTATTTCGTTTGATCTTGAACACCCACATTGAATTAACCGTTTTTCTTCCAGGTGGCAACTCGACTAAATTCCACGTGCAATTTTCGTTGAGTGAACTTATTTCTTCCTCCATCGCAGCTCTCCGCATCATTTCTCGACATAGCGTCTTTTACACAAAGAGGCTCTGACTCACAAGGAAGTATTTGTGTTGGAAAGGGTACATTTCCATCGAACTGATTGTACCTCGTGAAACAGGACAAATCACCAGGGTCATCAAAACTCGGTACATAATCAGGGTCTCGCATCGTATCATCGGCTTCCGAAAAAGTAACATCACTTTCTTCAGAACTTGATGAAATATTTATGATCGACTCGTTTGGCTCATCATCCACAGTATCGTTCAATTGAATATCATTAACAAAATCATCCGAATTAAATGAAGAAATAGTGTTGACGGTCGACTTATCCTTAGCCCCGTCTCCAGTTTTGCTACATGGAAGAAATTGTTGATTTAATTGGTCATCAATATGTATTACCTCTTTTAAGAAAATGACGTCGCGGCTGACGAACAATTTTTTTGATTTTGTATCGCTGCATCGGAATCCTTTTTGCTCACCGTCATATCCAACGAAGATCAATTTTACGGACTTTGAGTCCCACTTCCTGCGTTTCTGCTTCGGTACATGAACCATGACTTCCGATCCAAATAATTTCAAATCACTTAGGTCCACCTTTCGCCCACTCCATACCTCTTCAGGCGTTTGATTTATGAAAGCTGCACACACTGACCGGTTAATTAAATAGACTGCCATATTTGCTGCCTCGGCCCAATACGATTTGTTTAATCCAGCGTCAAATAACATGCACTTAGAGCGTTCAACAATTGTCCTATTCATCCTCTCTGCAACTCCATTTTGTTGAGGAGTATACACAACCGTCCGCTGATGATGAATACCGTTCGCTTTGCATACATTTTTGACTTTATTTGAGCAAAATTCTAATCCATTTTCGGTCCGAATCACTTTGATTTTGCGTTCCAATTGATTCTCCACCCACAGTTTGAATTCGATGAAAATATTGACGACTTCCGACTTAGCTTTCAAAAAATAAATGAAAACCTTCCTGGAATAATCGTCTATAAATGTGAGGAAATATTTGGCACCACCAATTGATAACTCTTCCATGTCACCACATACGTCAGCGTGAATTAGATCCAAAAAATTTTTTGCCCGATTATTGCTGATTGGGAACGGAAGTCTTGCCTGTTTACCCATAGGGCAGATTTCACATGATTTCAGAAGATCGGAATCATTACCAAACTTGATTCCATTCACCGCACCATCACGCATCTTCAGCATACTCTGATAGTTCAAGTGTCCAAGAAGACGATGCCATTGAAGCAATTTATTGCCACAAACTTTTGTGTACATGCACTTAGGATCATCTGTACGAATTTTATACACACCACTCGTTTCCTTGCACTTGGTCACGAGTTCATTGAAGCTGTTATAGATACGACATCCATCCATATCAAATACAACGGTGTTTCCAGATTTTACAAGTTTCGAAACAGATAACAAGTTGACTGACAGTTCAGGAACATGCAGGACCTCTTTAGCTTCTATATGATTATCCGAGATATTCAAATTGACCGATCCAACACAATTCACCTTCATTTTAGAATCATTAGCCGTTGCGATATGTTTAATGGAACACTGAACTTTTTTGTTAACAATATCACCAAACGGAGTCATGTTGCTCGAAGCCGCACTATCTAAGAACCATTCGTTTTTGTTCTTCTCATTCTTAGCAATGAACGCAACAGTAAACGCTGTATGACGAACAAATTTTGCCGATCCGTTCGAATTTGATGACACATTAGCTGGTGTATTTCTGCTGCTGGAGTCACTCAATGACTTGGGCAAATTTTGTTTGCAATCGGCACTCTTGTGATTCTTTTCGCCACACGTATAACATCGAAATCCATGCGATTTGAAATTAGAATTGAGTTTTTTTCGTGCAATATATGATTCACCAGATGTTTCTTCGGTCTCGCTGGTATCCAATAATTTTTGCTTTATAGTGTCAGCTGTAAGTTTTATTCCGCTGCCTTCCAAACTCATTATTAAAGGCTTATAATCATCAGTCAAACCCGCTAACATTATGGCACCAAGCCATTCATCATCGATGTCGAATCCAATGCCGCTTAATTTGTTGGACGTGCTGACAATTTCATTTACGTAATTTTGCATACAGCTCATCTTATCTAAACGCACGGAGATTAAAGTACGCAGCAAACCAATTTTGCGTATTAATCCTTTATCTTCGAAAAGTTGTTGTAGTATTGTCCATAATTGTAATGCTGATGTGGCTTTGCGAATATGTACAAAAAGCGATTCATCCACCATCAATGCTAACCTTGACTTGGCTTGTTTCAGTCTTTTTGCATCGGTTTCCACAGGTACCGATGGTTCACCAACCTTTCCAACGATGCAATTTTCCAAATTGTTCAACTCAAGATAATTTAACATGGCGAACTGCCACGTATGGTAGTTTTCGCTGCCAGTTAACTTTTTTAATTCAAACTCGTTTTTTGGACCCATTTCAAATATCGTTTCACTATCAACACCACTAGGGGTACTGGATTCTCCTCCTGTGTTCGGATTAGGCATTCAACACTCTCAGCTTAGTGTCCACAGCAATTATAAACTTTTCAAAGAAACCGTCCGATAACGAAACAACAACTCAAAAATCAATAGCAAATCGACAACAATGCTAATTATTAACTTAGTTTGTTTTTCGCAACAAATGCATTTAACGAAACACCAGCAGTGTCTATTAAATTCGAAATTTCTATATATTTCGTTGTAGGCCCATAACCTGATATAAGCGTAATTAAAACGACCGTATTTAATGCTGGTATATAACAAACTGAATTTAATGAAGGCGCTAAATTACAATGTAAGAAGGACAATAGGAAAATAGTCCAGTTGTATCTGTTAATTTAACAGAGCCCAAAAAGAAGAAGAAGAAGAAAAGGCGGTCCACGCGCGGGTTTTACTACGGTAATCGGCACCACCTTAAAAAAGAGAAGCTAATCGTGTGTGAATATGCCGTGTTATGCCTAAACAACATATTCGTAAGAATAAATAAGGTAAAATTAAGAAGCTTTTAACGCTTTCGAAGCTTCTCTTCAGCTTCCTTGAAAATTATGATCTCTAAACGCACTCGTAGTACTTTCAAAAGCTTTAAATGCTTCATAATTTTACGTTATTTATTATTACAGTTTTTGAATGTCATAGGAGTGCGTTTAAAGCTCATAATTTTCGAGGAAGCTGAAGAGAAGCTTCAAGCCCAAGGCGAAGGATTTTTTGCATTTCGACCGGGAAATTGTACCATAAGAAATTTTTTTACTATTATACAGCAAATACCACCGGGCAGTCAAAAACACCGGGAAGCGGGAAGTGAAAGCCGCCGGGAAGTCAAAAGCACCGGGAAGTCAAAGCCACCGGAAAGTAAGAAGCACCGGCAAGCGAGAAGTCAAAGCCACCGGGAAGTCAAAAGCACCGGTTAGCGGAAAGTAAAAGCCACCGGGAAGTAGAATGCAAGTAGAAGAGGGAAGTCGAAGCCACCGGGAAGTCAAAAGAACTGTATAGTTAAAGCCACCGGGAAGTGAAAGCCACAGGGAAGTGAAAGCCACCAGGAAGTGAAACTTTTTAGTCTACAATTTCGCTGGTGCGATTAGAGTGAGAGGAGCACGAGCTTCCCAAACTTTAAGCAAAAAACGATCTTGAATGTTCATATTTTCAAAATGTTCGCCTGCGGCGCTACACGGAATCAGTCAATCAATGCAATTTTTACTTACAATGAACCCTATAATAAACAATTTTCGCCTGCGGCGCTACACCGAATTAGCCAACTAATAAATTTCTAGCTTACAATGAACCCTACAATTGCAATCAAACTTTTTCGCTTTACTCGTTGGACCGATACTGAAAACCCTAACTGCTAATTAAGGAACACAATTCCAACAAAAATTCTATTGTAGGCCCTCCCCCCCGGTCACCGGGAAGTCCTAACAACGACACCGGGAAATCATTGGCTGATTCTTGGTTGCCGGGAAATTTTGACTCAGTTCCCGGGAAGAAAACATAATTTCCATGGCCGCTTCAAACTTTATAGATCATACTAGTGAGGACCTTTTGGTGTGAGATCTTTATGTCGCAACCCCAGAATGATGAACTATCTTCCAACTTCTAAATCTGACTCCTTCTCCTTGGTCTACCCCAGACGATTAGCCCTTGCCGCCTCTTCTACTTACGAAATCCCTAAATTTTTCCTAGTGTCGTCATTCCTAATAGGATTATCTCACTGCTCCCTCAGACTAACGTTCGCTATGTTCCTAAGAAGCCTCATATCAGAATTCTCCAGGTCATGCACGAGATATTCGCAGTCCACCCAACTCTCACTACCATACAGAAACGTTGGCCTGAAAGTTGACCTGTGTATGGCTAACTTTGTTTCCCATTTTCCTTCCTTCCTCAAATTCCCTAACCTGCTCCAGCTCCTCCCCATTTAAACTGCAAACTAAATAAATCCAAAGACCACCTAACGCTGGTTATCGGCTCAGTCACTGGACATTGCATGCTCAACAAACATCTGCTTAGAATAGGAAAAACTAATGTGCAGGAGGAACAACCTATACATTTGCTCACAACATGCCTAGTTCTTGGATGGCAGAGACACTTGGCAACCACACCCTCACAGACACAAACACTGCACTAAGAAAATCGAATAAAGTAAGTAAACTTTCTTATACATATTGGATACAACATACAAAAGAGGCCCAGCCAGGAGGCCTAGCATTAATTGTGAAAAGAATTATAGACCAATAAACGTAACGAAGCGGGGATTGGGTAGTTAGATAGGGTAGCGCCTGATTGCATATGAGCGGAGTGTGGTAGTCCGTGTCATGTGCCAGGTGTGCAACTGTCTAACTATCAAGTGCTCTTTTTACGTCCACGTCGTAGTCCCCGGGACCTCAATTCTCTTCGGAGTTTTGTGCTAAACTTAAGAGTGCTACCTGATGATTTGCCTACGGGTCATCGGGGAAACGGAAGTAGGTTGGGCGCTTGGCTAACTCCCAGACACCGGAAAACCAGATTTGTTATGAATTCTACAACACAGCCTCGGATCGGACAGGATAAACGGCAACGACTCAAGCAACGGAAAAAGGACAATGATTTAAAACTAGGAACATGGAATGTAAGATCTTTGTTGCGGCCAGGAAGATTGAGATCTCTCACAAATGCGCTAAGAGCGGCAAAAATTGACATCACGGCAGTGCAAGAAACGAGATGGCCTGGAAAGGACACCATGATCAGTGGAGACTATAAGTTCTACTACAGTGGAAAAAGTAATGACGGTCCAAGAGAGTATGGAACAGGTTTCATGGCTTACGGCACAGCTAGAAACGCGGTGATTGGTTTCAATCCTGTTGACGAGCGATTGTGCTCTCTACGGATAAGAGGAACATTTTTCAACTATACTCTTATTAACGCCTACGCACCCACGGAGGAAAAAGACAACAAAGCGAAGGAGCTATTTTACGAGAAACTGGTGGAGATATATGATGGAGCGCCGAAACGTGACATTAAGATTCTGCTTGGAGATCTGAATGCCAAGATAGGTCGCGTAGTCTTCTATCGTCCCACAATTGGTAAATACAGTCTCCATGAAAACTCTAACGACAACGACACGCGGGTAGTTCATTTCGCAGCATCAAGAAACATGGTTGTGAGCAGTACGTATTTCGAACATAAAAACATCCACAAAGCGACATGGGTATCACCTGATGGACAAACCAAAAACCAGATTGATCACGTTTTGATAGATGGACGGCACTGTTCAAATGTATTGGATGTCAGGAGCTGTAGAGGACCAAATGTTGATTCTGACCACTACTTGGTGAAAGTGGTTGTTAGGTCTCGCATATCGGTCCAACACAACCGACAACAGGCATTGAAAAAGTGGGACATTGAAAAACTGCGGAACGAAGACATCAAACACAAATACGTGGATAGTTTGGAGAGAAAAATTATCGAAGAAATGGTCAGCGAGCAACACAGTATAGACGATGCGTGGAATCAAATCAGGCGGAATGTAAAGAGCGCCGCGGCAGAGACTTTGGGAACGAGAACGGGAAATAAAAGAAATAACTGGTTCGCCGATGAATGCCAGCGAGCTCTGGAGAACAAAAATGCAGATCGATTGAAAACTCTGAGTCGATATACTCGAGCAGGCCAGGCAGAGTATCGTTCGAAGAGAAATTTCGCTCGAAAACTGTTCCAAAACAAAAAACGGCTGCAGGATAGGAACGTTTTGATCGAAATTGAAAAGTTTGGCAATAGGAAACTCGGAACTTCTATCGGAAAGTAAACGAATCCAAAAATGGTTACAGTCAACAAACTTTGCTGTGTAAGGACAAGAATGGATTGGTCTTAGCAGATGAGGAAAAGTGCATTGCGAGATGGGCCGAGTACTTCAAAGAAGTGTTTAATCCGAACACACCGCTCAACCGAAACGAAGAAAACAACGAATTGCCATTTCATACTGCGCAACCATATATAGAAGAACCAACGATGCAAGAAGTTGAAGCTGAAATTTCGAGGCTCAGAAATTTCAAAGCCCCGGGGACAGACAATCTACCCGGCGAACTTTTCAAGAACGGCGGAAACGCGCTATATATGGAGATGCACGAGCTCATCACGCGTATATGGAAAGTCGAGGAGTTACCGGAAGAGTGGAACACCAGCATACTTTGTCCCATATACAAAAAAGGTGATAAAATGGAGTGTGGCAATTTTCGAGGAATTGCTCTGCTGAATATTGCTTACAAGATATTTGCAAATATTCTATATCAGCGCCTTCATCCATACACGGAATCTACGATAGGTGAATACCAAAGTGGTTTTCGTGTAGGTCGTTCAACATCGGACCAGCTGTTTAATATCAGACAGATCTTGGAGAAGTGCAAAGAGTACAACATTGAAACACACCATTTGTTCGTTGATTTTAAGGCAGCCTTGACAGTGTTAGAAGAAGTAAGCTATGGAGAGTAATGGAGGAATTTGGAATCTCCAACAAACTGATCTCGCTAACCAAGTTAACACTGAACGGAGCTAATAGCCAAGCAAGGATCCGTAATCAACTGTCAGAGATTTTCGACATAGAGGAAGGCCTACGTCAGGGAGATCCTCTCACGGCGCTGCTTTTTAACCTGACCCTTGAAGCAGCTGTGCGCACCATGGACATAGATTCTAGCGGCCCCATTTTCACCAAGTCCAGTCAGTTGCTAGGTTTCGCAGACGACCTGGACATACTTGGACGAAAAATGGATGTTGTTAAAGACAAGTTTATGGCCTTGGAGAGGAAAGGTACCGACCTTGGGTTGAAAGTTAATGACGAAAAAACGGAGTATACGCCTTCGAATCAACACCAGGAGGAAACCGTAACGATCGACGCACACATATTCAAAATGGTCAACAAATTCGTATACTTTGGATCGGAGCTGAACACTAATAACAACATCGCGGACGAAATGAAGAGACGAGTAATTTTGGGCAACCGGAGTTATTACGGCCTTCGGAAAATCTTAGAGTCCAAGTCAGTAAGCCGAAATTCAAAATGCGCAATATACAAATCTGTGATCAGACCGGTGGTTACGTATGGTTCGGAGTCGTGGTGCTTGACACAAAGAGACGAACAATCGCTGCACACGTTCGAAAGAAAAGTACTGCGGACAATATTCGGACCAGTATTCGATCAAAGGCAGAACCGATGGCGCAGACGATTCAATCATGAGCTGAGTCAGCTTTATGGAGAGCCGGACATAGTCAGAACTACCAAAATAAACCGACTGCGTTGGTTCGGTCATGCACAACGAATGGAAGATCATCGTATTCCGAAAAAAATCCTTAAAACCAGACCGGAGGGCAAGAGAGGTGCAGGGCGTCCAAAATCCAGATGGTATGACGCAGCTCTTGCCGACTTAAAAACTGTGGGAGTATCCAGCTGGGAGACGTTAGCTGCGGATAGGTCCGGTTGGAAAAGCATGTTGCAGAAGGCCAAGACCCTTAATGGGTTGTAGTGCCGGTTAAGTAAGTAAGTAAATGTAACGAAGCTATAAAAATACATTTGAGAACATACTCTTTATACTCACATAGATCGCCTTCATTTTAAAGTTAAAATTCTTTACGGGAACATGAGCCAAAATAGTTGTAGCTAGCAACTCTCGGGCTTCATCAGCTGGTGTCATCAGTTTTGTAGCGGCAGTTCGGAAACGTTTAGCAACTAATTTCGAACCCATGTACTCGAGAGCTCGTTGTTGAGTGAAAATTTTTGAATTCAACGCGTCCATCAACGACGGTCCAAACCGTTTCTGCGATTCAGTATCGTCGCCAACCAATTCCATTATTTCTTGGTCAGATGTGATACCCAGTGCCTTGAATATTATAACGACGGGAATGTCATCGGTCATGGAATTATGTTTGAGGAAATATTTGCCGTGGCGACTCATCAAATTCGTTCGAGACTTTTTGTCATGAGTTGAACTAGTGACTTGACATTGTACAATTCCATTGTAGTTTTCTGTGATCATTTTATTCCAACAAAGTTGCTCCTGTATAAGGATGACCTTTTCCTGTCCACGTACAATAAAGTAGCCGCCAGGATCGAGTGGGCATTCATTCAATTTTGATAATTGATATTCGGATTTGTTGGATAAGACACAATTGGACGACTGAAGCATTATCGGCATGCGTCCGATTACTAGGCCATTTCGTACAACTCTTTGCGTGCCGCGTGTGTACTCAATGTCAACGGTTATTTGCGCTGAATACGTCATGTCCCTCAGGCGACATTCATGTGGCGTTGTCTCTTTATTTATTTTGAAACCGTCTTCTACGTCTGGTTTTCCAACGTACACGTTCAAGTATCTGTTGCAAGAAAAATTCATTCAACCGCCGTGCTGAAAAAATACACTTTGCAATTTCTTACTTTAAATAGAACATTGGATCCGCATCACTAGTGACTTTATCATTAGCTTGAACGATCTTTTTAATGTCCACATTGATGAAATAGTTAAACGAATCGATGTGTTGTTTAACAAGTCCTTTAACTTTCAAGAATGCCGGAACCAACTTCCACTTTTCCTGTGAAAAAATGAAAGAAATTCGCGTAACAACGTCGGATTTAAAGTTAATGTTTCACTTGTCACTTACCTTTAATTCTTTGATAGGTTCTGCAAGAGATTTCTTTTTGCTTTCAAATTTATTTTTCGTCATGATGATTTTAGTTTGTTGTGATTCACTCTGTTAAATGTTTGTTCATCAGTCAAAATCGTCAAATGAAAACACTGTAATGTACAAAAACATGTGCTATATTGACGGCTATTGACGACTTCTGACAGAAACGTCATCCGGGACGTTGTCACATGTATTTTTTTGTAATAGATTCTGACAGCATAATAATAGTACAAATCGCAAAACAATTTTGAATTAGAGCGGAATTTATAACTTTGCGATTGCGCTTCGTAGAAATACAAGTGTTAATAACAGATGCTTAGTGTAGCCTTTGCGCAAGTTATAACGGGGTCCTGTCCATAAATGACGTCCTTTTTTTCAATTTATTATTCGCTAATAGAGTCGCTCATCATTACTTCCCTTACTTTCACTTTCCCCTGCAAACTGAAAATTATGAGATACGAACCCTGACGAACACCCTTATTAACCTCGAAAACCTCGATAATTTCACCATCTCTTCTTACAGCAGTCCTGCTTCCTGAATAAATGCTTTTAATAGCGCCCAATAAACTTCCATTAATTCCGTACTCACTACCTCGAATAGCCTTTGTCTCGGTACCCGATCAAATGCCTTTTCTAAGTCGATGATGCACAAATATGGATCAATATTCCTCTCAAATAGTTCTTCTATAGCTTGCCTGAGACAAAAGATCTGATCCTGACAATCTCTTAAAGATCTGAAACCACTCTGAGCCTCGTCAAGAACCTCTTCCACTATAACCCTAACCCATTTTAGCGTTCGAGGGGGGAGTGGGTGGGGTTTTGAAATTCGAGATTTTTAGCGTACGTACTTTGTGAATGGCACCAGCCGTGTAACGTAACGGCATTCTACCGCTCGTTCCATATTTAATAAAGATATTAATAAATTTTCACTAAAAATATTGCAAAGTATATTAAAACTAGTAAATACCCCCGCCCCTAGGGGCTACGCGGACATTAAGCATTCTTGTCCGCTAGGTCGGAGATTTGCGACATTAATACTAAAATGTATGCAAGGGTGTGCAAAGTTAGATTTAGATGAATAGGAAATGGATTTAGTAATATTTTAGTAGTTACCATGAGCTTACGCAAATCTGGTTTTCCCCCGTACTACCATTTTCCCGCAAAACCGTTTGCTGTATACTATCATTTTCCCCGTGCTACCGTTTCACCCTTATTTCGTTTCCACCATACAACACTTTTCCCCGTACTACAATTTTCTCCGTACAACCGTTTCCCCCGCACTACCGTTTTCCCCGTAAAACCGTTTCCACCGTACTACCGTTTCCCGTACAACCGTTTCTCCCGTACTACCATTTTCTCCTCATTACTGTTTTCCCCGTACTACCATTTCCCCATACAACCGGTTACCCCCTTACTGCTTCTTCCGCCGAGCTGCCCAGCATTTTCACCAATACTGGTGACTTCTACTCACAAAACTCTGAGACTTTGCAAAAGAAACCTATCGTCTAACTCCCATACATTCGAAAATAATTTTAAAAGCATAAAAATTGACCCCGTGTCCAACTGCCCGACATTTTCACCATACCTTCCCAAATACTTTTAAAAGCAAAAAATCCAAGATGGCGTCACTTTGACAGCTGGCAGCCATTTTCTTAGGATCCATAAAGATTCTATTCATCAATATCAACAACTTTCCCGAAGATACCAACTGTCCAAAAAACAAATTACATCAAGAAAAAATTTCAATTGAAATCTAGGTAGCGTAATGGTTTTTTTGCTATAAAAGGCAATGCAAAACCGTATTTTAATTCAGTCCCTTTGGACTCGTCAAGCAGGTCGGACGTATGTTGGTTGACATGGGAATCTTCTTTTGCATTGCCTTTTTTTGAATCATAAGGCAATGCAAAGCGACACTTTGCTTTAGTTCCTCGGAACTCTTCAAGCAGGTCGGACGTAATAGATTCACCTGGGAATCTTCTTTTGCATTGCCTTTTTTTGAATCATAGAAGGCAATGCAAAAGAATCTACTATTGCATTGCCTTTTCTTTCGCTTTCGGCTTATAAAAGGCAAACTTGTTGTCGAGAACCTAACCGCCATTGTCTTCTGTGCATTGAGCATGAGACCATTTGCTCCAGCCCAGAAGGAAATCGAACTAAGGTCTTGAGACATCCTCTCCATGTCTTCCCGAAAACGGTCCTTTCGAATGCCCATAAGCAATTGGACATCTTCTGCGAAAAGAAGGATCTGAGAATGCTTCACAACCTGCGGCAGATCATTTATGAAGACCGAAAACAACAGGGGTCCAAGAACCGAACCTTGTGGAATCCCAGCCACAACATTGCGAAAACCCGAATGAGATCCACTAGCTACTACTTTCTGACTTCTACCAGTCAAGTGGCTCCTCATAATCTTATAAACTTATCGAGCAACATTATAACATTCGTCATTGGCTGGTGGCAGAGCTGTGCGCGCTAGTGATTTTTTGTAGCTGCGCTAGCGCTAGCGCTACTGCCATTTGAAAACTAGCCGCGCTACCGCTAGTATCGATGTTTTTCGGGCCGAAACTAGCGATTCACGCTAGTGCGCTAGCGCTAGTTATTACTTCAGAAATTTCAACTAAAGCACCTAAAGCAGTAACAATGTGTTATCATATCGAGTCGGTTTATTGCACATAAAATGTAAACAGTGCAATAAGGGATAATAAAGGAATGTACAAGGGCAAAAATAGTCACGTTTCCGGGTAAACATACTTCGATGAACAGATTGTCTGCGCCTAGCTCATTTGAAATTAAATTCAATGTAAATACTGCACCAATTGTGTGCTATGATCGATTTTAGATTGTTTTCTGATGAATACTTCGATTCCATTGTACATTGTTTATTCGGAATTATTGCTCTTATGCGTGCGCATGAGAGAAACAACCATAAGTCATATGTATGTGATGTAGCTAAGTGGTAACGTATGTACTGTCTTTCCACCAAGAATATCCGGATTCAATCCTGATGGGGACAAATTCTGTATATGATTTTTCTTCAATGTATAGCATGAAAGTAACGTTCCTAGGCACACCCAGGCTTCATAATATGGGTAGTTGTGAATTTGGTGGCGCAACGAATCGTACACAATAGAATGACAAATATAACGTCACCCATATTCGATGAATTCTGTGTACAAATATCTGAGCCTTTGGACGGAGATAAAATTAGCACCATAAGAAATCCAAATGGTAAAATACTAGCTACCGTCAGGCGTGGTTCAGTATTCACGTTAAGCATGTGGTCCAAAAAATGCCTGCCGGTAAAACACATTGATGGGGCAAACCGGCGCATTTCGTATTTAGCGTTCCTGCTACATTTGGACGAAAAGTGATTATGCAATAATTTTTGTTATTTTCAGAAGTAAAAAAATGGAAATAAGTTTTGGGAAAGGTCAAAGATCAACTCACTTTTTTTGCAAAACAAAAGTTTGAACGTCGATATAAAATCAGGCAAGCGATACAAGAATTTACTTACTACTGAGACTTAATCTTATTTTTGATAAAGAATTCACAAAAAATATAAAACTCGATATTCGACGAGTCGTTTCGTCCCGCCAGGCACCCATATTTGAACGTTCGTGCCAAAAAACTCAATTGAGTTTTTTGGCACGAACGTTCAAATATGGGTCATGTCAACAACTTTGCCTTCGACACCGATCCTCTATCTGTTCCCAAGTAACAATTTGAAAACCGATAACTTATTGGTTAAAATAACGTCAATATAACGTTGCCAGGACCGTTATTTAAAAGTCATTGCTCAGTTATAAAAAGGCCTAAGTTATTTAACCGTAAAATGACGGCTATTTAACAAAAACGTTTTTCAAAGGAAACTTATTGATCGAATAACGGTCTGCTGACGGTGAAATAACTAAGGTCTTTTTATAACTAGGCAATGACCTTTAAATAACGGTCCTGAAAACGTTATATTACGTTATATATACACCCTTCATTGGTGACCTTAGGTTCGACCTGTGGCCCTAGAAGATACCTTGGATCCACATTTATTCTTGAGAAACGTTAGGCATTCGCTTGCCTCTCAAATACAAAAAGAATCATATAAATCGGACGAAATGATAACAAGTTTAAGGCTCTACTCGACGCCCCTTTTGGTGACCAAGCTAATTCAAACCACTCAAACTCAAAAAATTTTCTTCCATAAATTGTTGGGCACTCATTGACCTTTCCAACAAAAAAGATTATTGAAAATGGAATAAGAATCACTCGACATGTGTACAAAAATAGGAAGGGATTTGTGGAAACTCACTCCAAGGGTCCAAACTAAAAATTGTCCTAGGCCTATCGATTAAAAAAAGATTTGTGAAAATCGGAATAGATTCACACGAGTTACGCACAAAAGATCCAAAACCACATAAGCGGCCCTATCGTATAATTTTATTTAATTTTACTCGTTGTCCCACCGAAAACTTGTCATTACATCGTCGGTTTCATGACAAAGTGACGCAACTGCAGCAAAATATATTCGCTTTTTTGCAGTTGCGTCACTTTGTCATGAGACCGACGGCATGTATATGTGCACCTCACGGAAATTATTCATTACATGTCATTCATTATATGCTATTCTTTACATTTAGCCCCCACCGGAAACTTCTCATTACATGTATATCTGTACGCGTTTTCGGTTGGGACACCGAGTAAAACAGCATGCAGTGGGGAATGCTTAATAAGTCATCCATTCTGGATAATTTCGTGACACTCGCAAACTCATTCGTGTATTTTTAAGCAAATCGCTTTAAAAACTGTTTTTTGACTCTTGTAGTTGTGTACCTCGCCTTCGGGTCGGGACACAAACTCTACACTCGTCAAAAAACAGTTTTCAAAGCTTTTGCTTAAAAATAACTTCTTGAGTTTGGCTCATTTCACAAAATTAATCCCTCGTGTAATGACTTATTTCCACATCCCCCACTGTAATCTACTATTCTTTTAAACAAAATTTCACTATTTTCACACTTTAGGTCACTAGGCAATGAATTGAACAATAACAGGCCTATATGAGAAAAACTGAATTCGTCCCTTTGGTAGATTTCTTCATCACTGCATGAAAATCGTCTCTCCTTCTCGTCATGTAGCCATGTATATTGCTGTTATATGTGACCGTTTCCATCAAATATTGAGGTAGTAGGTAATAGGTGTAGCAAATGCAGTCAGTTGCACCGAAGTGCAATCAGGTACACCAAGGAGTATTCAAATGCAGTCAGGTGCACCGAGCTGTAGTGAGGTGCACCAAGGTGTCGTGAGTTGCACCAAGGTGCAGTGAGGTGCACCAAGGCGTACTGAGGTGCAGCAATGTGTACTGTGGTGCATCAAGGTGTACTGAGGTGCACCAAGGTGTAGTGAGGTGCACCAAGGTGTAGTGAGGTGCACCAAGGTGCGGTGAGGTGCAGTGTATTTTGGGTTTTATATTATAGAAACACGTTGAGCCTTAGTAGAAACTCAGTTTTAGGGTCATGGCCGAGTTTAAGGGCTTCTAATCTAATCAAAAAAGTTTCTTCCACAAATTGTGGGCCAGATCTTTCAAACAAAAAAACGTTTATGAAAATCGGAAGAGATTTACACGAGTTATGTTCAAAAACCACTAAAACGACCCTAGCTTGACGTGGAAAAAAAGTTTTTGAAAATCGATCGAGTTTTACTCGAGTTATCGTGTTGACGGACGGACTTTTTATTGTTGATTCGTCATCTAAGGACCATGATCAATGCCAACCCTACTCCACGGTCGAAATTTCATTGGTTACAAACGTCATGATAAACGCAATAGACCCACCTCTCTTCGAAGATCTTCGTACGGGTATAAAAATGATCTAGCCTCTGACCCGGACGGGTTGTAACGGCGGATTATTATTATATGAGAGGGAGGGGGTGGTAAAAAGTCAGCTTTAGTTAAATATGTCTATATTTTGGTTACATCCGTATCCTTATGAATGCACTGATTGCGCCTCAGTTTATGGAAGTTCGTTGTCAACGCCTTTCCTGCAGCAAAAGGTATACAGAGATTTTCATAACGCCACGTTTAAGTAGAGATTTTATTCAAAAGTCACCAAAGAAATTTCCTTCCCACACATAATATGTTCCATTCCCTCTTCATCATAAGGTTCACCAAAAGGAACATATCCAATTCTTTCGTAGAAATTCTGTGCCTGCTTTTGACTGCTCAGTGTCATGGTCAGTGCTTTCTTCTTTTCACTCAACGTTCGCATCAGCCAATTTTCAGCTTCCTGCACGGTCATAGCTCCAAGACCTTTGCCTCGGTAACTTTTCTTAACTGCCATTCTACTTAATTTTGCACCAATGCATTCATCTCTAAGGAATTCATTTACAATTTCTTGTTCATTTCGTACACTTCCCAACAGTCCACCCAATTGAAGGTGTTTTTGTTCGGGTGGCGTATTTGCATTATCGAAGGAATTGACTGGATTGATCGATAGCGGGTAAGGTGTTAAACGAACGGTCGCAGTGACGATGTCGTCCTTTTTGGAAATAACGATGAAATGAGCTGATATGGGATCGTAACTGGTAAAATCGATAATTCAGGATTCGTTATTACTATTTGACAAAACGCGGTTTTACCTATCAATTTCTGTCTCTTCCGGAAATTTTTGTTCTTCATGGAATAGTTCCAGTCGTAGCGTGTATGCAGCACGAATGTCAGCAGCCGATGTGCATAGTTTAAAATCAAATTCAGTCCATTGACTTGCAAGCATCTCTACAGTTTATCCTTAATTTATCATAACACAAAACAAACTCTATGCTGATGACAGAACGCTGATATGACAGAGACAAAGACCACCAGCTGATATGTTCAACTCGAAATAGTTTTCGAAATAGAAGATCAATATGTCACGAGACATGCCTTTAGATATTAATAACGTAGATCGTTTTCAACGGAGTTTGGCAGTGAACAAACTAAGAGATCCACAGATAGCTGCCACATATGCGGAAACCATTAGCACAAAGCTTCAACAAGTTTAACCAGATGATACTCCTCTCGACTGGCGATCGGTGAGTGAAGTAATCAAACAGGAAGCAACGAACACCTTAGGATATCAGAGTCCTAACGATTTTAAGATCTGGTTTGATTTGGAATGTGCTGATATTACGGAATGTAAAAATGCTGCACGGATAGGGAAGGAATCTGCAAGAAAGCGACATTGGATGGTACCAGATGTCGTGTCATGGTGCAAAATGACATGTCAGATGTGTTTGCTGTTAGAGAAGGGTTGAAACAGGGAGACGCGCTATCCTGCTTACTCTTTAACTTGGCTTTGGAAATCGCTATGAGACGTGCTGGTATCCAAACCATCAAAACGCTGGTGAATGGAACAGTTCATGTTCTGAACTTTGCAGATGACTTGGATCTCGCCAGTCGTACACATGCAGCAGCAATTGACACTTTCACAAATCTGAAAATAATAGCCGAGAGAATTGGTTTGATGATAAATGAATCTAAAACCAAATACATGAAGACCGAGTCGAAGCCGGTAGCTAATCAACAAGAAGACAAAATACGCATTGGAGAGTTCAACCTCGAGATAGTGGATGAGTTCATTAATCTTGAAGCGCTGAAACTGTCAGATGGTGACAATACACCTGAAATTCACAGACATATCATTGCTGCAAGCAGATACTATTACGGTCTAACTGTCAAACTTAATATCAAAGAAAACGAAGTGCCATATTTACAAAACGCTTATTCGTCCAGTATTGATCTACGGATGCGAATCTTGGACGATGAAGAAAAGTGATGAATAGTTGCTCGTAACGTTTGAGCACCATATTTGGTAGTGGTAGTGGTGAAAGTCCAAAGGTTGAGGTGGGCGGGGCATTTAGGAGCTGTCCATAAATGAAGTCCTATACTTTTTCTGATTTTTTGACCCCCACCCCCCTGTGTCCTATATTTTCCTACACCTGTCAGCGAATCAGATAGACTATCTACTGATTACCGGGTCTCTGACGTCAAAACTTGTTGGAGAGCAAATGTCGATTCTGATCACTATCTTGTCGTGTAAACACTGAGAGCACATCTAGCCCGGCTTCATAATGGTCGAGGGGAAACTGTGAGGCGTTGTGCAGTGGAGAAGTTCAAGGACGCACATATAGCTAAAACATTTGCTAGTAACATCAGCGAAAAGCTACAACAATTACAACAAGCACAGCACAGAGCGGTGACAGATGAGCGCTACAGAGAACTACGGAAGAACGACGACACAAGAAAAAAGTGCCAATGAGTCACGGAAGTTCTATAAACGGATCAATAACCAAAGAAAGAGCTTTACCTCTCGAATGACCATTTGCAATTTGCAGAGCAGTCGACGGAACGTTGCTTACAGCTAAACATGATGTCTTGGAGCGATTCAAGGAACATTTTAACACATTGTACAACGGGGATGTTGACTCTAACGATGTTATTGACGATTCTTTCCTTAACGTGACGTGCCAGCAACAACAATGGAGGAAGTGTCAGCAGCAATTTACTCACTCAAGAACAACAAAGCTTGCGGTAGCGGAATTGCTGGAAATGGGAGGTGAGGAATTGTTTCATCGACTTCAAACAAGCATACGATCACACCAAGCGTAAAGTGTTGTATGTTGCGATGAAAGAGCTGGGCTTTGAAACAAAGTTGATTCGACTTGTGAAAGTGACATTGGATGTCACCAAATGTCGTGTTAAGGTGGAAAGTGACATGTCTGATGTTTTTGCTGCAATGGAAGGATTGAAGCAGGGCGATGCTCTGTCTTGCATACTCTTAAATTTGGCTTTGGAAATTGCGATGAAGCGTGCCGGAATGGAATGGTCCAAATTCTGGGCTTTGCAGACGATTTAGATATTTTCAGTCGTACACAGGCAGCATCAGTAGACACTTTCACAAATTTGAGAACCCAAGCGGAAAGAATGGGTTTGATAATCAACGAATCGAAAACCAAGTATATGAAGACCGAGCCAAATTCGGTTACCAGTCAACAAGAAGGCTTGATAAGCATTGGAGAGTACAGCTTAGCGCACTGATACGTCCAGATGGCGATAACACACCAGAAATACGAAGACGTATCATGGCGACAAGCAGATGCTATTACGGCCTAATAAGACATTTACGCTCACAGTTGATATCGAAAAAAACATCGAGTCTCTGCTAGGGCTCTATGGTTTTTTATACATAACTCGAGCAAATCTTTTCCGATTTTCATAATTTTGTTTTGTTTGAAAGATCTCGGCACGGCCGACAATTTATAGATGAATTTTTGCCTGTGCTTAGGGCTCAAGTGGGCCTAATGTCGGTCCTAAGGTCGGCCCTAACAAAAAAAAAGGTTTTTTTTTGCTATGTTACAGAGCAAATTGAGGGAAATATTTTTGTCGATGGACGTATGTGTCTAAGGCCTCTACTTAGGGCCAACGGTCGATCCTCAGGTCGGATCTAGACAAAAAAAAATGGCTTTTCACTATGTTGTAATGGATGGAAATATTTTTGTCTATGTAAGTATTTGTCCGAGGCTTCTCCTGAGGGCCCTAGGCGGGACTAAGGTTGGCCCTAGTCCAAAAAATGGTTTTTTTCTATGTTATAGAGAAAATTGAGGTGAACATTTTCGTCTATTTGGGGATGCATTTTGTGCTTTCAGAGAGGTTTTTTACGCCGTTGCTTCGGTGAACTTTTTTGTCCATGGGTCAGAGGCCTCTGCTAAGCGCTCTAGATCGGTTTTTAATTCTGGGCTTATTTTAAGGGCCTGGAAAGCTTTTTTTACGCCGCTTCTTCGGACGGGTTTTCAATATTGCCTTATTGGCAATTTCCAATCCAATTTGATGTCGACGAAATTTCATACACTTAAGTTACCGCGACATTTACTTGGTTTGGTTTGGTTTTATTGGGGAGTATGAAGGACTCCATCATGTAGCAAATTACCAATGCAAATACTTAAAAGCTAAATTGTTTGCAATCTAAGCTATGTGGCTCCTCCGCCATTCTTTGTTGGGCCCATTGTGCTGTACTCCTTTTGTTGATTAAGATTTTGCCCTCACTGTCCGATCAGCCATTTGCTTCCTATAATAAAAGATATCAAATTATCTAAATTAAGCTCCAATTGCTCTTCGGGAGTTATATAAAAATCTCCAAGTGCTTTATTCTAAGATTCATCAGCACATGACATGTGCATACAAAACATACAAAATGTCTCGCTGTCTCTAGACCACAGCCTCTACAGACTGGGTCATTTACGATCCCTATCTTGTTAACGACATTTACTTAGATACGTTCGAATCTTTTTGAAACCTCAATTCTGTTTGACACATCAAAAAAGTTAACGACTTTTACGATTTTGTGTGCCAATGGGTAGTCCATATGGTACATCCCACACCAAGGTTATTAGTGTGCCAATCTACTACCGCGTTTTCTAACACGTCAGATCAGTGTTGTTTATAAAAAAACGATAAGCGGAATTGTTTTGATTAATTTGGAGAAGTTTGTTAACGATTCTTGCGAAATTACATCGCTTGCTCATCTCGCATTACTCTCGTTTAAAACTCGCGTTTTCTGAAATTGGGAAAGATATTCAACAGATATTGTTAAAACCTAAAAAAACGTAAACACAACTGACAAAAGCAGGATCTGGGATTGAAAATCCAAACACCTGATCCAATGTTTACAATCAGCAATTACAATTACGATTGTTTGAAGAACTGTCGTAGTCGCGATCATGGAGAAACCATAGCCAAAAATGTCTTGCACAGAGATAACATAAGTGATGAGAAATTAGCCGCATTCATAGGAAAAACCTGCAAAAATTTCGCATGCGCCGAATTTAAGGTTCGCTATTTTTACATGTTTTTTACAAGAATTTTTGTCAAAACAAAATTGATAATTCAAGGGGATCACCGCACTTCACATGCTGTCCACAAAAGAACAACGTGCAACTATTGTTGAATGGCTTATTAATTATGTAACTTGCTTTTCGGTGTTTGTAGAAGTGTTGGTTTTATAAAGTTCTATTTTTAGGGCGCTGATGTTAATGCAGTATCATCAACAACACGTAACTAAGGAAACGCTTTCCGAATTGACGTTTTTAGTCCCGTCTTAAGGGGTCTTATGCTTTTACCACGCGTTTGTAATTTCGACCCGGGAGTTGGTCCTTAGATAACGAATTAGCAATAAAAAAATGTTCGTCCGTCCGTCCGTCACCAACTTGAGTAAAACTTAACCGATTTTCAAAAAAACTTTTTTTCCCTGAAAGGTAATCGAAAAATCTTTTTCGGAATTGAATCTGGGCACTGTCGGCCCAATGGCCAATGAGCTATAGGGCCGTTGGAGTGATTATTGGTCTTTTATACATAAATCCGATTTTTTAGAAAAAAAATTTTTCCTGAGAAAAATTGATTACGTAATTGAATTTGGGCAAAATCGGTCGAAAACTTCCGAAGGTAAGGTCGAAAAAGTGCACAAAAACGTGGTTGGTGGAACTTTTTCCCTTAAGTCTCTGCGAAATTAGAACGGAAATCGCTCTTCAAGGTTTTGAATGAAAGATGTGGACATCAGAAAATCACGAAGCGTGTGGGTCCCTTGCATATGTTTTTGTTTGTCCTTGCAAGTCTAAGTAAAATTCATTCTTTGCTTGTCTCGCACGACAGACGATACATTTTTGGAATTTTATTACAAAGTCTTCATGGGCCGAGTGGTAAATTTATAGTTGGTACCACTTTTGAAGGGAAAAAATTTTTTTATAGTTTTCTTGTCTCGTTTGTTTAGATTTTTTTTCTCTGTCTGATATTTGTCAATGAAAAGTATTTTCATAAATCGTTATTACTTTGGAATCGTAAATTGGAGATCAGAAATGTTGACTTTAAAGTTTTTACTTCCCGTTTCTACTTAAAACTCCTGCATGAAATCGGAGAATCTTTTCTCTCAGACATAACTCATGGTGTAGCGAAATGAATGCGTTTACTGCGACGTCGGCTCCTGTCAGATTATCGCTAATTTTATGATGAAATGCGTAAACTCTTAATGAATTTATATTTGACATTTTTTAAGGGTATGGACAGCAGAGGCTATTTTCGAGAAAATGTTTTCTCGAATTTCGTGTATTTTCTCGACTTTCTTGAAATTTTCTCAATTTTCTTGAAATTTCTTGACTTTCTCGATTTTCTTAAAATTTCCTCGATTTTCTCGGAGGTAATCATGAAAATCCTGGCCTATGCGGATGACTTAACTCTATTAGCAGGTAATGCCAGTGATTTGCAGGGGAATATCGACTGCCTGAATGTTGCATGTGAGGAGTACGGGATGAAAATAAGTGTAAGCAAAACTAAGGTCATGCATATCGGCAAGTCCCGGAAAGATGTAGTTTGCAGTTTAAATGGGGAGCAGTTGGAACAGGTTTCTGAGTTCAAATATTTAGGAACCATGTTTTCAGAGGATGGTAAGTTAGTTAGGGAATTTGAGGAAAGGAGAAGAATGGGAAATGCGGTGGCCAGTCAGTTGAGGTCTCATGTGTTTAACAAGAAGGAAGTAAGTAGTGCCACAAAAAGTTAACTATTCACAGATCAATCTTCAGGCCATTAATTTTATATGGTAGTGAAAGTTGGGTGGACTGCGGATACCTTGTGCATGGCTTGGAGGTTTCAAATATGAGGGTTCTTAGGAGCATAGCAAAGGTGAATCAGAGGGAACAGTGGGACAATCATATCAGGAACGACGACATCAGGGAAAATTTAGGGGTTACGTCAGTGGAAGAGGCGGCAAGGGTTAATCGTTTGCGATGGTACGGGCACGTTCAGAGGATGGGTAGTAGCAGGCTCCGAAAGGGGATTTTGAATGCACAGGTCCCGGGTGTACGTCCTAGGGGTAGGCCAAGGAGAAGATTTATAGACTCATCGGATTTAGAAGTTAGGGGACTTTCGCTGGGTGAACAAACCATCTCCTTGGCACAGGATAGGGGGTATGGAGAAGGGTGGTCCATGATCACCGGGCGTAAAGACCTTACACCGAAAGGTATAAACGGTCTATAAAGTTAGATGATGATGATGATGATGATTTCTCGGAACATCTTGAATTTATAGATCTTGAAAAAAGACTACTTTGAGGGCAAAAACGAAACCAGATTATACCGGGCCTTTCACATGAAACTGGACATCTTATACGATGCTCTCAATCATTCAATGTATATTCTCCTATTTTCGAGAAATTTTTGAAAGAAAATCGAGAAAATTTCTAGAAAATAGAGAAAATTTCTAGAAAATCGAGAAAACTTCCAGAAAATCGAGAAAAGTCCGACAAAATCTCAAGAAATTCGAGAAAATTTCAAGAAAATTGAGAAAATTTCCAGAAAATCGACCAAACACTAGGATTTCAAAATATCCTTCATAATCGAGAAAATGAGGAAATAAGGAAGAAAAACGTAATTGTAGCACTGGAAGATTAAAAAGTGGCACTTGAAGAAATTGTTTGTAATCTGCCCCAAAAGCGACATTTTAGGACTTATAGGAAACGATTTCTTCGATAAACTGGAGGAAATACTGCAAGCTGAGATTCCAGTGTTAGTTCGCAATGTCCTTTTAATTTGCAGGTTTTTTGTCATATCGAAATTTAAAGCATGATGATTACTGGTCTCAGCATAAAAATACAATTAATGAACTACTACAACTACCTTGTCGCCTTGTCAATTTATGTTTGCACCAATTTACTGATTTGGTTCAGCATTCCAACAGCAGTTAAAGAATGCAGTAAACAGGTACGATATGGTGGAGTGATTTCGTAAATGATTGGACGGTGAAGTAGTGCGTTTGGTAGAAAGTTCTAAATTCAACATTTCGTTATTAATGACACCGATCGATCGATTGTCAGCATTGTGCAAGAATGTAGTCATCCTAATCCTCCTAGTAATCATCCTATTTGAAATGTTCAATTTCAAACTTAAAGAGTTTTTATTGATTCACCCATAATAGAATGTAGTCATGAAAAAAGCAAGTTTCATACAATATGATTTCAATGTCAATATGGTTCCTCAAAACCAATCAATCGATCAGTATTTGGGAAAATTTAGAAAGAATCAAGGAAAGTTTGTAATTTCGGTGGGTCTTACTTAGTGGTAGAGACATGTCAAAAGCTCGTTCCTACATCTTCGGCTGCTGGGGTCGCCACCAGCAAGACTTCAGAAGCTGTCACGGATGATGTTCCTGGTCGAAAATGGCTCCACAACTTATTCAGTACGCGATAACAGTTTGGAATCAAAGCAGAAATTGCTTGACTTGCTTTCGCTATGTTTGTACCTATTTCCTGTACAAAAACATTTCTTGAAATGTCATCACGCCTTCAGCTTCTCTATTGTTACAAAGCGACCGATCTATGACAGATTCACCTGATAAACTTTCTTCTATGACTCACAATCAAAGTGAGAAAGTATCAGACGCAACAGTAGAGGAGCACATCAGACCCAGCACAAACATCTCTTGCTTTACAGGAAATGTCAAACCCAGCGCATATGGGCCATTCCACGAAAACTCCGTTCCCACGCTCGAAATGCTCAGTTGTTACGAAAAAATATTCATAGAAAATGGTGCATCAGACGTATTGATCCCTTAACTAGAGATTAGTAACTTTTCTATTGCTTTCATTTTGTAACTACTGAGAGTTTCAAGCGTGGGAACGAAGCGGACCGTGGAATTGCCCATATATCTTCCGACGTACAAGAAAGCTTAGACCAAGACGAAATCGCTTCTGTCGTACAACAATATTAAGACCAACAAATCCAAAAAATTGTAAAAGTAAACGAAGCAGCTCCACACTTACATTTTCACATTTGTTAGGCGAAAATTGATATTTTCTCACCTCAAATGAGGTGCGAAAATTGAATTTTGCATGGGTAGTTTGTAGCGGGTTGAAAAGTAAATTTTCGCACCTCATTTGAGGTGAGAAAATAAAAGGAGATGAGAAAATAAATACTTAACATAAAGTATCATGGCCGATCTGTTCATATGAATTTTTTTTTCGCGATGGAGAAAGTAAACAAAAAATACTTAATTTTCGACTCGACGGATACGAGCTAAACAAAATGCCAGCACATAGTTTAGGATCACAGGATTACTCTAAAGTAGTTCAGTTGCTAATTTGGCAAATATTTTTCGAGATATAAGAGTTCGGAAAAACAACACAGTCGAATGTGTTTTTGAGTTACTCTCTACGTTTTCTGTGAAATGCGTCTTTCATATGCTTAGATGTGTTAAGTTATCTGCAATAATTGTAACAGTGCATCTTTTTCGGGAGAAAATATGAATTTTCGCCTAACAAATGTGAAAAGTTTAATTCATAACTCGGGTAAAAATAGAAAATTCTTAACTCGGTTGAAGTCTGTGGCCCTCGCAGAGAAAATTGCAACTTCACTCTCGTTGCAATTTTCTCTGCATGTGCCATAAACTTTACTCTCGTTGCAATTTTCTCTGCTTTGCCCACAGACGTCAACCTTGTTAAGCAATTTTCTATTTTCTCCCCTTGTCATGAAAACAACTATTTTCTTCCTCAATTTAGTAAATTTTCTCAATTATGTAGTCAAATGTTTTAAATTCTAGCGTCTTTTCAATTTTCTTCAAAATTTCTCGATTTTCTTAAAAACTTTTCGAAATTTTCTCGATTTACTTGAAATTTTCTCGATTTTCTTGAAAAATTTTCTCGAAAATAGGCTCTGATGGACAGTGCGCATATCATCGTGAAATATGCTTTACTTTGGCAGATGCCAATTTCGCACTAAACGCATGGATTATTTCCTGGGGAGTCGTTATTCCCACGGAATCTTATCTCGCAGCCAATTTCAACTCTGAGGAAACGTCTGGTGGAAATGCTTATCTCCCCAAAGTATCGAAGTTTTCCCATCAGACGTGAAAATCGAATTCATCACTAGCGAACCAATGCTAGTGATGAATTCGATTTTCTCGTACATCTAATGGGAAAACTTCGATTTACTTCTTACAAAATCTAATATTTTCAAGGCCAAGCACCACTTCACTATGCGTTAGCTTCGAATGCAATAGAAATTGCTGTGGTGTTACTTCGGTATGGAGCATCACTCGATTTAATTGACGCATTCCAATGGAGACCATTGAATTACTGCGGAACTTTGAATACGGAGAAAATTATGTAAACTGAGGTTGACGTTACGAACAGCATTAGCGAATAACAAGTGTCCTCTTAGGTTTTCAGCCTATGAGACATTCGTATGGGGTTCCAATAAAAATTATAACCTTGGCATTGCGAATGAAGAAGACAAAAACTATCCCCAACCTTTGAGTTACTTTAAGGAAAATAAAATTTGTCTGTTGAGTGCGTCGATCAGCAGTTATCACTCCATGTTCCTGGATAATCAGGGGAAAGTTTATGCGGTCGGTCATGGAAAATTCGGACAATTGGGTAGGAAGCACTGAAACTAAACTCAAAACAGATTTTTGAATATTCCTTTCTACAGGCACCGGCGATACAAGCACATTAGTTCTTCCGAAGTTGATCAAGCTGCCAATTAAAAAAAATGAAACTGTGATTCGTATAAGTACAGCGCGTCAACATTCCCTGATTTTGACAAGCAACAATTTGGTTGGTGACATTTTTTTCTCTCTAGACGTAACAATTCAATCCAAAAATTGCAGGTATATGCGTGTGGATCGAATCAACATGGTCAGTTGGGTGTGACTACCGGGAAAGGCAAAAAGACACGAGTTTTAAGTGAAAGTAAATTTAAAGAAGTTCAGCCCGTGGGAACACAGGAATCGGGGTATGTTCATTTGTTTATTGAAAATCCGCTTGCCGAACGCAGCGATTTTTGGGCCTGTACGACACGGCGAAATACAAAGAGTACTCATAGGTTCACTGCGGGGGAGAGGGGGTGGGATCGTCACATGAGTTGATTAGTTTATTTAGACTGCTACTCATTTACAATCAATTGTTTAATCCTAAACCGGTCGACCATCCTTGTTGTACCTATTGTGTTGTCTAGTGGCTCATTTTCTTCGCGGACTTAACTCCCGGTAGACATTTGATGTCTGTGAAAATGACAATATCAGATAGCGGTACATTTCGGAATTCCTTCAGTGTCGAGTAAAAGTAACAAAAGTGCTTTAGCCTTAGCCTCGATAGTGCACAAAATGTTCTTTGTCGTTTTCGTTACGTCTCTGCACCGTCTACAGTTCGGATTATTGCTAAGTCCGATTTTGTAAAATGGTATCTTAGGTGAATGTGTCCTGTCATCATTCCCATCAACAGCCTCAGCCGTTTCTCCTCTAAGCATAGGAGATATTTCATGGTCTAAGGTTTGCATCTCGTCAAAAACTGTTTGCCTACTGGCATCCAGTTGCTACAGTGCTGTTTGGTGCTTGTTCTTGGCCTTTCTTCAATGAATTCCGGCACCAAACCAGCGTGTATGCCGAGCGCTGGCTCTAATCCTATGAATTCACTTCCTTATCTGCTCATTTGCCCTTTCAGAGCAAAGTTACATCTTTTCTCTCAGACTACACGAAGTGGAACACTGGTATACAAAGGAACAGGGCGTGGAGGTATCTGTATGTGGCCACCATTCAGCCAGTGGCTCCTCCGGGTCAAGAGCTTGTAGGACCTGTCTATTTTCCCTCAATTCTGTTAAGGTTAGAATTGGGGAACCGATAGATACGCCCTTTCTGATAACCCGAATCAGTTGAAAATACCAGGTCTGAAGGGTGACGGGAATTATCCCCCAGACTGTAAAAAGAGAGAAAATGTCACCCAGGGAATTATTGCCCAGGAATTAAAACCAGGGAGCAAATTGAGTGTTTTAAATATAATCCAAGAGGGAATTTTGAAAAAATCATTATCTCGAAAGCATCTACTGCTAAAAGAAGGCGTTGCTCCCGGTCGGGTCGCACAAAGATTTTGAAAAAATGTTATCAAAAAATATAAAAAACTTATCCACCCGGGCGATAATTCCCATTTGTCTGGGTAACAATTCCTATTTGTATGGGCGGTAATTCTTGGGTGATAACTCCTTTTTTTCAGTCTGGGTGATAACTCCCTGGGCGATACATCATTTCGCCATCTTGAGCTACCTCAACCGTCATCATGCCCGGAGCGGTAGCGGAGGGCGTGACGCAGTACCAACACCCAAAAAAAAACGTCCACAAACCCAAAAAACTCCATAAAAAAACCTTTGGGATAAGAAGCCATATATAGGCGAGCTTTTGAGTTTTTTCCCCTCACCCCATTCCCCTTTTACAAAAAACTACGTCGCAGCAGCTTTCCAACGAGCCCAGACTCATCAAAATCTATCTATCTATCAATAATTTTCGATCTCGAGAACTAGACAGCCGATCTTCCTGAAATTTTCAGGGAACGTCAGTCTCGGCCCCAAATAAAACATTTCCGGGAAAATTCTGGAAAAGCCGTGGCATGTGGAAAAGTGGTCAATTTTGAGGGTTTTTTAGGTAATGCTCGGAGTTTTCGAATTTTAGCTTCGGAGTGACAATAGCTCTAGAGTTGGTTTCTTCGGGAAAGTTATAGAGTTTGGTTAGGAGAATTTTTTGGGATCATAAGAAAATGGCTGCCAGCTGTCACAGCGGCGCCATCTTGGATTTTCGTTTATACTTTTTCAGTTTTCGAATTTTAGCTCCGGAATGACACTACTTAGACAGATGGTTTTTTCTAGAAAGTTATAGAGTTTCATCAGGAGAATTTTTTGGTGTTATAAGAAAATGGCTGCCAGCTGTCGTAGCGGCGCCATCTCGGATTTTCGTTTATGCTTTTTCGCTTTTCGAATTTTAGCTCCGGAATGACACTACTTAGAAAGATGGTTTCTTCTAGAAAGTTATAGTTTCATCAGGAGAATTTTTTGGTATCATTAGAAAATGGCTGCCAACTGTCAAAGTGACGCCATCTTGGATTTTTTGCTAAATTCTGTACAAGAATACCTAGACAGTTGGTTTCTTCAGGAAAGTTATATGAATCAGTGAGAAGAATTGGTGACACGAAGTGTTTCGAAGGTAGCCGAAAGTTACACGAAGTGTTCAGAAGACAGCCGAAGGTGACACGAAGTGTTCCGAAGGCAGGCAAAGGTGCTACAAAGTATTCCGAAGGTAGCCGAAGGTGATACAAAGTGTTGCGATGGTAGCTGAAGGTGTTGGAGAACAATTTTTTTCGGAGAAAAAATTTTTTGGAGAAAAATTTTTTTGGAGAAAACTCTTTCTTGGAGAAAAAAAATTTTTGGAGAAATTTTCTAAGAAAATTTTTTTTTGTGAGAAGAATCTTTACGAAGAAATTTTTTTTCTAAGAAAATTTTCTTTGCTGAGAAAATTTTTTTTCGGAGAAAAATTTATTTCAAAAAATAGAAGATTTTTCACATGAATTTTAGTTATAACAACTGAAAACTTCCAAAACGACTGATATCACCTCTTAAAAGGTAGAGTGTGACGCAGTCTGTAAGTCCGCTGAGGCTGTTCGATAGAGACATCACCCCTGGAGAGAAGGCAAAATATCTGGGAGTTATTCTTGATAGCAAGTTAAACTGTATCGAGCATGTCAAGGACAAAGCACAGAAGAGCAGCTTTCTGCATTTGCAGGAACTCTTTCGGGAGGAACTGGGGTCTACATTCCAAGAGTATACTGTGAATTTATGAAGCAGTCAAAAGGCCTATGATGAGTCACGGCTGCGTTGTGTGGTAGTCGAGGCTCAACATAGGGAGTGCGAGGAAAGAGCTGAAGTAATTCAAAGTCTGGTGTTACCGGTGCTATGAGGTCGACAGCTACGTCCATTGAGACGTTGAATTAAAGGCGAAAGCATTTGCCACGGCGGATAGGTTATCACAGAATGATCTTTGGACTCCGAATTTAACTTCAGGCAATGAGAAAATCAAGAAGGTCATCACTAATGAGGTTTTTGAGATGCCTAGGGACCGAATGAGACCGCAGACAGATTTTTTGAGGCGTTTCGAGACTGTTGTGCCCATCAGATCGGAATGGCTGGAAGGCTGGCCAAGTCAGATTTCGAGTTAAGAAGTTGAGAGTTTCACTGACGGCTCTAAAACTTCGGATGACGCGGGAGCAATCCCAACAGAGGCATGTGGAAGAAATGTCACAGTCTGTTCTGATAGTGCCGCCTGTTGTGACATCCAAGTTGGTTTAAGAGTTAAACCAGACCCTGAACCGGGTTGGACTGCGAAATCAGGTAAAGCTGGTCAGGGTTTCCGGACACCCTGGCGTGGAGGGAAACAAAAGAAAGCGGATGAGCTGGCGAGGAAAGGTTCGGCAACTTTAAGTTGCGGGCTAGAACCTCTCATACCCATACGACACTTGGATTGTGTGAAAGCTATAAAGTGTTGGGAGGGAGGAGTAGAGAATTGCTAAAAATGGACAGGTATCGCATCAAGCGGGTGGTGGGTGCGACCTGGCAAGCATCTAGCTAAAATGAGACTCACCAATGATCCCAATTGCACCTGTGGCCTCGACGAGAAGACGGGCGTTCACGTAATATGTGAATGTCCGAAGTTTTCCTCACTGAGGCCAGTGACTCTAGGTAGTTATGTGGTCCAGCCCGTACAGTGTAAAGCATAGAGAGGAAATTCCAAATGCCCGCCCGATGAAGTGCTAGATAATGTTCTGCCCGCTTGCGATTTTACTTCCGTTTTTTAGTGGTTCGGGGTCTATGGTCCTTGTTGTCGATTAAATTGAGACAACTCTACCGTACAAACATTTGAAAAATTTTTTCAAAATATATGATTTTCGCATTGATCGCAAAAGCCTGTACGAGGCTCACTTCGTACGCGTCTAAAAATCATTCAAAAGTATGAATCGGCCCGTGCGGTGTCTTACGAACAATGGGAAATTTAAAACTTTGCCATACAGTCTCATGGAAGGCACAAAAATTCGGCTCGCAAAATTGTGTCATCATGTCATGAATTACTTTCGCAGGGTGCAATAGAATTAATTTACGAGCATCACTTTCGCTGTTTTCAGTTTGTTCTTTCTGCTAGCACTTTTCCATAAAGTATGAACATTTGAATTTTCCAGCAAAATCCTTGGTATTATAGCCAGAGACTATTTTTCCATCGCGTACAAACGATGCTGCATTTACGCTTGGGGTCGAAACGGTGGGCAATTTGGGGTTGAAACCATTGACACAACAGCACCCACTAAGGCAATTTACAATTTCTTTTCATGTAACTAAAGTAAATCAAACGTTTGTTCATCATCAGTTGGACACGTCCGGAAATGAATTGCTTTTAGTTGAGTCTAGTAACGCTGCCATCGTTTGTTGCACCAATATAAATTGCCTGATCATTTTCCATAAATACAAAATCAAGTTTGTGAAAAGTCCACGCTATGAATCTATCAAAGCGATAGCCGTTTTGGGAGGAAAATTTTGTGGGGTCGATGATGCCACTTCTTCAGGTAAATAAGCTTAGTTGCCCTGTGATTTTGTGCGCTCATTCAAAGATTTGTTGCAGACGAAACATTAAAAATTATGGTTTGTACCAGAAGCAACTTTTTGTATATTTGGTATGAGGACACAAACCAATTCGTTAGGTAAGATTTGCTTAGCTCAGTGTTAATCCACGTGGACTTAGTCTAAATTGAGATTATTATCAGGTGTTTCACTCTATTCAATGACTTAAACATAACAAAGTTACTTTGGCCTCGCGAAGACAACATAATGTTCGTAGGTAATGGAACCTTGAACAGTGGAACGCTCTCATTTTATGATATTAAACTCACGGTGTCCACGAACTCCGAGGATTTCCAAGAAATTGTTAGCGCCAAGAAAGACGTTTCTACTGTCAAAGGGTGTCGGATTTCATTTCAGCGGATACCAGTAGTGGATCGGGTTGTTGACGTTCAATGCGATCAACTAGCAGAGTCTTTTATGGTGTTGCAGGTTAGGAATAACAGCTCTACAACCGAGATCCGATAATTCAAAATATTTTCTGCAGGAACATTCACAACGGTTTTTGAAAATACCGAAGCAGATTGACGAGCCGTTGACTTTCAAAAATCTTATGGTAGAAGCCTCGGAAACTGACTCGATTCATGACATTGTTTTTCATGTAATGGACAAGTGACTTACCGTTTTCGCAATAATTTATTCACTTTCTTTGCCAGATTGAGGACGACATCTATGTTGCCCACAAACTTATCGTCTTTTCAAGAGCTAATGGACTGCGGGACATAGTTGAAAAACAATCGGACAAACACGTCTACTTAAATTACGATGGATTGACATCGAAAATGTTTGAGTTGATGATGAAGCACATGTACTGCAACTACAGTTTAAATATGTCCGGTAATTTTGTGAAATTCTTAAAATCGTTTAGTGTTTCACGTTCGTTTCTTTTAAAGACGTTTGCGATATAGAAATGTCAATGGGAGCTTTTAGTGGATACACAAACTTGGACATCTTTGATTTATTCCAAGAGTTTGCCGGCAAATTCGGTTTAGCGAATTTGGTTTACACACAGAGGTAAGTCTTTCAATCGTTTTTCATTTTTAATTCTTGTTAAGTTTAGGAGTTGCGGGAAATATTTGGAAATTTTTATGATTGAGTTATTCAAGTTTTTGACGTCTTCCTCCATGGAATCAATCCATCTTTGCCAGTTGATAGCGTCTCTATGAAGGTTCCGTTTCCAATCAGGCCTGCAACATCGCCGAAGGCTTTGCTTTGGTATTGTGTTCTCTTCCAGTTTGTTAATATGGCTCTTATTGCACGTATAATGACAGACTTTTATTGAATAACAGACCACAAAGTAGTGCCTTCCCCACCTTCAGTGAGAGATTGAACCGAATTGTAGATAGTCTATCCCCCTGTCTTAATCCAGTGACGATATCAAATGGATCAGAGAATAGTACATTACTCTCTCGCAGGGACATTTCTTATTGAGGCGTGTGTAGGTTTTGGTAGAGGAAAGTCGTCCGGTGGATGATAATATATTTTGTTGGACAATATTAGAGAGTTTGGGCAAATCGACTTATCGCTAAATTTATAACACATACATTATACATATAGCTATAAGTTATATGTTTACGTTATAAGTTATAAGCCTACGTTATAGGTCATAAGTATACGTTTTAAGTTATAAATTTTTATAAGTTGTAAGTTTTGAAATTGATCAATACTGATGCGTATCAGTTTTACAACTGATCAATACTGATCCAGATCAGTTTTGAAACTAATCAGTACTGATTCGTATATGTTTTGAAACTGATCAGCACTGATCACTATCAGTTTTGAAACTGATCAGAACTGATCACTATCAGTTTTTAAACTGATCAGCACTGATCGCTATTGATTTTGAAACTGATCCGTATCCGTTTTGAAACTGATCCGTATCCGTTTTGAAACTGATCAGTACTAAAGCGCATCAGTTAAAAAACTGATAAGTATTGATCCAGATCAGTTTTGAAACTGATCAGTGCTAATACGTACTGATCAGTTTTGAAAATGATACGCATCGGTACTAATCAGTTTCAAAACTGATCTGAAACAGTACTGATCAACTTCAAAGCTTGTAACTTGTAGCTTATAACTCATAAAAATGTATAACTTAAAACGTAAACTTATGACTTATAACGTAGGCTTATAACTTATAAAGTAAACATATAACTTATAGTTATAAGTATGTGTTATAATAAATTTAGCGATAATTTGCTTTGCCCAAACACTCTATTATCACCAAACTGGAAGATATTATGTTCTGGCAGACGGTAATATCATGTCAGCGGACGATAATATCATCCAACGGACAATAATAACAGTCACGCGTGGATTACATCATCCACCGGAGGATAATATCCTCCACTGGAGGATAAAACCTTCCGCCGGACGATAATATCTTCCACCGGACGATAATATCATCCACTGGACGATGATATCATCCACTGACCGTCAAGAGAAAATTATTATTGATGTGAATTTGTGCGAAAACATCATTTATTTTTGTGAAAATTTATATTTTGAATTTACCGAAATGCAACTAAAACTAAGGAAAACTAGGGATTTTCCCTTTTTAGAAATGTAACGAAACCTAATCAATGGATGATATTACCGTCTTATTACCGATGGATGATACTATCGTCCGATGGATGATATTATCGTCTGATGGATGATTTTATCGTTTGATGGATAATATCATCGTTCGATGGATGATACTATCGTCCCATGGATGATACCATCGTCCGATGAATGATATTATCGTCCGATGGATGATATTATTTTCCGTTGATAGATATTACTACCACATTGGAAGATATTATCTTTCGGCGGACGATATTATCACCATATTGGAAGATAATCTACTTTTCTCCCTGCCGAAGGTTTTATTTCGAGCCAAAGGCACGTCGAAACAAGAAAAGACAGTACGGTATTTTGCTGTCTTGTGGCCACAAAATACGAAAAACAAACTTTGACCGACTCGGGAATGTTATGTTTTCCAACCACATTGTTTCACTCCTTTCATCAGAGTTGGATTAGGGGTTTGTAATACATAAATTAATCTACTATTTTGTATTATTACTTCAACTACCAATAGCAAACGACAAACAATGCAAGTCGTAGACCAGACATCTGGCAACATCGTCCAAAATATTATTACCGAATTAGACGTTCGATTACTTGACATGATGTCCCAGTTGAGTCTGGCTGTCTTTTCCAGGTTTCTAGCTGAAGAAGAAAACATTTATTTACAGAACAAAAGGAACTGCCCTTATAACAAAGGTTGCTTAGATCATGCCCGAAGCGGCAGCGGAGGGCGTGACAAAGTCCCCACACCCCAAAAAAGAAGTCCACAAACTCCAAAAACGCTATACAAAAACCTTTGGGACAAGGAGCCATATATGCGCGAACTTTTGTGTTTTTTCCTCTCCAAATTATTTAATAATAAATCGCAACAGCTTTCCAACGAGGCCAGACTCATCAAAATCGGTTGGAAATTGGCTGAGATACCGAGGTTTGAAAAAGATATTTTTTTATGGGATCCGATTTTTCTATTATTCTCATAATTATGAAAACTTTTTTTCTGATCTGATTTTCTATGTTCTATCTATCTATTAATATTTTTCGATCTCGAGAACTAGACAGCCGATCTTCCTGAAATTTTCAAGGAACGTCTCGGTCCCAAATGAAAAATTTCATATGCCGCTTTTCCGGGAAAATTCTGGAAAAGCCGTGGCATGTGGAAAAGTGGTCAATTTTGAAGGTTTTTAGGTAATGCTCGGAGTTTTCGAATTTTAGCTCCGGAGTGGCAATAGCTAGAGAGTTGGTTTCTTCGGGAAAGATATAGAGTTTGGTCAGGAGAATTTTTAGGGATTTTCAGAAATCTGCCAAAGTGACGTCATCTTGGATTTTTCTTAGGTATAAATTATGCTCCTTTGGATTTTCGAGTTTTAGCTCCGGAATGATAACACTTACAGAGTTGGTTTCTTCTAGAAAGTTATAGAGTTTCATCAGGAGAATTTTTTGGTATCATTAGAAAATGGCTGCCAACTGTCAGAGTGACACCATCTTGGATTTTTTGCTAAATTCTGAATAAGAATACCTAGAGAGTTGGTTTCTTCAGGAAACTTATATGAATCACTGAGAAGAATTTGTGACACGAAGTGTTCAGAAGGTAGCCGAAGGTGACACGAAGTGTTCCGAATTTAGCCTAAAGTGACACGAAGTGTTCCGAAGGTAGCCGAAGGTGACCCGAAGTGTTCCGAAGATAGCCGAAGGTAGTCGAAGGTGACCCGAAGTGGTCCGAAGGTAGCCGAAGGTGACACGAAGTGTTCCGAAGACAGCCGAAGGTGACACTAGGTGTTCCGAAGGTGACACGAAGTGTTCCGAAGGTGACACGAAGTGTTCCGAAGGCAGCCGGGGGTGACACGAAGTGTTCCGAAGGTAGCCGAAGGTGACCCGAAGTGGTCCGAAGGTAGCCGAAGGTGACACGAAGTGTTCCGAAGACAGCCGAAGGTGACACGAGGTGTTCCGAAGGTGACACGAAGTGTTCCGAAGGCAACCGTGGGTGACACGAAGTGTTCCTAAGGCAGGCGAAGGTGACACAAAGTATTCCGAAGGTAGCCGAAGGTGATACGAAGTGTTCCGATGGTAGTCTAAGGTGTTGGAGAACAACTTTTTTCTGAGAAAACTTTTTTTGGAGAAAATTTTTTTGGAGAAATTTTTTTGGAGAAAACTTTTTTTGGAGAAAATTTTTAAGAAAAAATTTTTAGAGAAAAGTTTTTTGAGGAAAATTTTTTTTCTGAGAAAGTTTTGTTACGAAAAATTTTTTGGAGAAAAAATTTTTTCGGAGAAAACTTTTTTTGTTGAAGAAAAATTTTTAGGAGAAAAAGTTGTTTTAGAGAAAATTTTTTAAAGAAAAAAATTTTTTTGAGAAACTGTTTTTTGGCGAAAAACTTTGTTCTGAGAAAAATTTTTTCGGAGACCAATTTTTTCCGAAGACAATTTTTTCGGAGAATTTTTTTTTTTTAAGAAAATTTTCTTTTCTGAGAAAAATTTTTTTCGGAGAAAATTTTTTTTTAAAAAATAGAAATTTTTTCAACAACTGAAAACTTCAAAACGAATGATATCACAACAAAAACCTCTTTAAAGGTAGATTGTGACGCAGTCCGTAAGTCTGCTTCTAAAATTAATGATATCGCTTGAGGTTATTTTGTTTTAAAGAAAGCGCTGTAATTTTTTGAAGAAATCAAAACTTTGAACACAAGGTTCCATTCAAACAAACTTCTGCGTATTATCAGTGATAGCGTCACCTCAAGCGATACCATTAATTTTGGAAGCAGACTTACGGACTGCGTAACACTATACCTTTAAAGATATTTTTGTTGTGATCTATCTATTAATAATTTTCGATCTCGAGAACTAGACAGCCGATCTTCCTGAAATTTTCAGGGAACGTCAGTCTAGACCCCAAATGAAAAATTTCATAGGCCGCTTTTCCGGGAAAATCTGAAAAAGCCGGGGCATGTGGAAAAGTGATCTATTTTGAGAGTTTTTTACGTAATGCTCGGAGTCTTCGAATTTTAGCTCCGGAGTGACAATAGCTAGAGAGTCGGGAAAGTTATAGAGTTTGGTCAGGAGAATTTTTTTGGATCTTACGAAAATGGCTGCCAGCAGTCAAACCGGCGCCATCTTGAATTTTCCCCAGCAATAAATTATCTTTTTTTTGGTTCTCGAATTTTAGCTCCGGAATGACACTACTTACAGAGTTGGTTTCTTCGGGAAAGTTATAGAGTGTGGTCAGGAGACTTTTCTGGGATATTCAGAAATCTTCCAAAGTGACGCCATCTTGAATTTTTGTTAGGTATAAATTATGCTTCTTTGGGTTTTCTAATTTTAGCTCCGGAATGATAACACTTAGAAAGATGGTTTCTTCTAGAAAGTTATAGAGTTTCATCAGGAAAATTTTTTGGGATCATAAGAATGGCTGCCAGCTGTCATAGCAGCGCCATCTTGGATTTTCGTTTATGTTTTTTCGGTTTTCGAATGACACTACTTAGAGAGATGGTTTCTTCTAGAAAATTTTAGAATTTGGTCAGGAGAATTTTTTAGCATTTTAAGAAAATGGCTGCCAACTGTCAAACAAATATGGCTGAATACGTGGCTGAATACCGATCAAAATACAACTACTATTATTAGACTATTTACCAAAAATTTTAGTTTCTTTGCATGTACGTACTTCATACTCGAAACCCTTCCCTTCCCCGTGAAAATCCTTACGCAATCGTACGCTTTTACGTTACCCCTCTCCTCCCTTTCATGCGTACGTAATATGTGGACGACCCCTAAGGCAGATTATTATTATTATTAAAGGGAAGCGGTTTGTTTTGAATTCGATTTTTTAGCGGCGACGGCACGCTTTTTCTTTGACTTTTTCAGCGACTCTGAACTAAAAATCACTGAAATATTGAATGATAGGAATGATTTTTTGTCCGCTGTGGTGCTATCATCGTCCAACTGACATTTTTCCCTGATTTTCCAATGAATCTAGTCCAGTCACTTGACCCGTGCGCCGGTCTAATTTTTTCTCTTGTCGCGGCGTAAAAATGTTGAATGAAGCTATACGGCATAACAATGTATTTCTTTATAATTTTTTTTAAGTTTTCTAAGTTTTTTTAGAATTTTGTGCAACTGGATCTTTAGGAGGTTCGTCGCTGAGAATCTTTACACCAAAAGACTCTGTAAGCGACGAACCTTTCGATTTTGGCCTAACTTCGAACGAGCTTTAAAAAAACTGCTAGAAAGTGAAAAAGTATCAATCACCTTTTTTAATGATCAGCGCGGCGCAGCGCACAGGTCTATCGCCAACTGTAAATCCAATAAGGCAAACCTTTAACTAAAAAAATTCTTTATTGAATTAATTTTCTCTTCGTCATATCAACAATGTACCGTCCTTTGTACGTCCTCAGTAAAAAAAATGTTTTATTGAAATTTTGTGAAATTTTTAAAGATAACAAAAAAAAAATCTAAAAAATATTTGTACAGTAAAAACTATCATTGAACTCAAGACTGAGCAAACGAAATTGAATAGGAATTACACTCGTCATTGTCCTTTTACATGATCTAAACATGAAAGAATTTCTTCTAAAATAATAATATTTGGTAACAGACAAATACAAATACAAATAAAATTAAAATATAAAAAGAGAAGAACGAAAGCAATAAATTAAATTGAGAAAAGAAAAAGTCGAAATTCTACAATTAAATTTAATAAACTCTGATTTGTGGATTTGTGTACTGCACGTACTTCAATAGAGCATCATTTTCTTCACACACAAACGGTTTGCGATGATGGCAGGCGACATCGTGCCAGTGGACACCGTCATTGTAGAAATTGTTCAAAACGGCCAAACAATTTTCATTAGCGCCACCTTGCTGAAGTTCACGGTTATCGGGTTGTGGTTGACCGATTCCACCATTTGCCGACCAATCATTTTGTTGACGATCAGTTGTTGGGGCCAATTTTTGTAATTCAGCTGTCCAGAACCATCCGTTGATCGATGTTGGTTGCAAATCTGGACGATCACAGCCTTTGAAGTCACAGATACGACCGCTGGTCCAAATGTATTTTACCTGAAACATAATTTCAAACATCCATCAACCGCAATTCTTTTGTTACATTGTCCGCCGTCATTATATTCACAACGAAACGATCAGCCACTTTCGTTTTTCATTCAAAGCGATAAATCAATAATTTGTGTGAACGAAACGCACAAATTGAGAATCGACTTATAACCGCACCCTTGACCTCGAATCGAAACGAATTCTCTCACGTAAACATATTTTCACTTTTATATCCAAAATTGTAATTCACCAAAAGAGATTTATTTTCGTTGAAAATTTCACATGATTTATTCGTCCATGCGGATGTTTGACCATTTCAAACATTGTACCGCAATTGATTGGTCGAAGCACGATTCCATCAAGTCAGTATATTCGAAATTATTGACTCTCATTGTGTCGATCGATACCATATGCACGATGAGATGAATCAATTGATGCGATTTTATTCAATGAACTTGTTTGGTGAAAGTAATACACGACTCTCTGTTCACACATTATTTCAGAAAGAAAAGAAGTTGTAAAATAAACAAATAAAAACAAACAAAATGGCTTATCCATTGTTTGCATTGTTAATTCTGTTTAATTTTCACGAAAAAAAAATGTTCGATTTACATTGTTCATACGTTCGTACATGGTACCGTGGAATGTGTGTGGTATACACACTGTGTATTTATCCATCATTTCTTCAGACTTTGATTTATGATTGAAATGATGATTTCGTGATACGAATAATGGTAGTCGCATAATGTACCTTGTTACCGGTGATTATGAAACAAATGCAGGCCATGTCATTACGAAGCAATTAAAGAATCTACCACAAACATAAATTTCGTGGTATTTATTTGGAAATGTAATGCATTTGCTGTCTAAGTGTTTTATGGCTCTTGTGTGAGCAAATGTTACATTATATAAATGGAAGACGAAGGTAAAACCTTCTGACTACCGTTTACACACACCGATTGAGGTCAATTGATGTGACAAATACTGTCAATTGAACATGAAAACTAAAATTTTCGTCTCATTCTCACCTTGCCATCGACGATTCGTTGTTTAACCCATTCGTTTTCGTTGCTAGTTTCCAGAGAAACTGAGTCCATGCATCTCTTACGACAGAAGTTTCTTGCACCCAACCAATCTTCTTCTACACCTTGTAATGCTGGATCACGCCATGAGAAAAAGTATCTATGTGACGGATTTTGTGTTAAAATTTGGCTATGACAAATTTTCTATGTCACTTACCCTTTACCGTCGGGAGCACGTTCGTGGATAGGCCTCTGTTGTTTCGCACACAATGCTGGTACTGGGGGTTCTAAGATGCGGCCATTGACGAATTGGGAAGCCGATAGGCCTATCACTGAGCTGAGACATACCAAAGCAATAAAGAGACGCATTGTGATGGATTTACTGTAAAATCGGGAAAATTCGTTATTAAAACTCTGAGGTACAAAGTCTGTGATCATCTAAATCGGGAGGCTTTAAAATACAAAAATACTCTGTGTAGCTCTCCTCTCTCCACAGCCACACGGATTAGACCCATACGTCAGTCTGATATCTTCACTTGGCGCGGCGAAAACATGATCGGGAATGTGTTAGGCGGATCAAATTTTCATACAAATTATTCCAATTTTATGACGCAAAATGACGCTACTTTTCTGAATAATTTTGTCGGCGGTGGGCCAACGTACGGGTCTAACACGGATTCATTAAATCAATAAATTCTTACGGATTGTAATGATGGTTGAGAAAAGCAAGGACGTAGTACGTAGTCGCGTAAAAAAACAGAAAGAGAAGGGTTTTGCGGGGTGAAACTGAACGATCCAAAGTCCCTAATTTTCAAATTGGAGGCCTTTGGGTTTTTTAAAAGAGTCAACTTGTCTAATGACTTGAAAACGTGTAGCTCTTGGACTCTTGGAACCTTTTGCCATATTTCGAGGGGCACTAAGAAAGATTTTAGACTGAGGTACTTCTGATGTTTTTAGAAGAAAATCCTTACGTCAGTCGAAAAGTTTGAAATTTTTCAAATTTCGTAAAAATTTTGACCACCCACACCTGAAATACAAAATGACATTTTAGAGTTAGCCGAACTGTGAAGTTGGACGAATCAAGGCAGTAAGTTATTTGATAGGTCTGCTCTGATGGCATCCGGACAAAACGACCCCTGAGCAAAAAAAACCCCGGACCAAAAACCCCTGGACAAAAAAAAACCGGACAAAATAACCCGGACAAAGTAACCTCCGGACAAAATTACCCCCGGACAAAATAAACCCGGATAACAAGCAAGGTGCTGCGCCGCAGGCCTGGACTTAATGGGAAAAGAAAAGCGGTGTCGAGGGGCGGTAGCCCCCGCAATGGGCGTCAAGGGGATATCGCCCCCTTGCGGGGTCTAAGGGGCGGAGCCTCATGCTTGTAAGGCCGCCTGCAGGGCATATTGTAGCTCGCCGCAGGCGCGGGGGTTTAGGGGGCAGGGCATCATTTTGGTGATTTTCCGATGTTCGTATCTTTCATTCAAAACCTTGAAGAGCGATTTCTGTTCTAATTTCGCAGTGATATAAGCGAAAAACTTCCACCAACCTTCGAAAAACCACTACTTTTTTTACCGTAACTTCCAAAGTTTTTAGCCGATTTTGCCCAAATTCAATTCAATCAATTTACTGATTATCTTTCAGGAAAAAAAAAGATTTTGAAAATCGGATAAGATTTACCCGATTTACGTAGAAAAAACACGTTGGGCCCTAGTAGAGACTCAGTTTTAAGGCCCTGGCTGAGTTCAAAAACCCAAATTCAAAAAAATTTCTTCCATAAGTTGTGAGGCATGCCCAGACCTTTTTTTTGAAAATCGGATAAGATTTACTCCAGTTATGTACAAAAGACCAAAAACCAATTAAACGACCCTAGCTCATTGGCCCTTGGGCCGATAGTGCCCAGATTCAATCCCAAAAAAGATTTTTTAATAACCTTTCAGGGAAAATTTTTTTTGAAAATCGATTGAGTTTTACTCAAGATATCGTGTTGACGGACGGACTGGCATTTTTTTTTATTGCTGATTCGTCATCTAAGGAGCTTGATCGGTGCTCCCCCCCCTACTCCCGGGTCGAAATTCGACTGTCTACAAACGTCGTGGTAAACGCAATAGACTCCTTTTCCAAGAACTACGTTCTTCGTACGGGTCTAAACATCAAAAGTGTCTCAGTCAAAAAAGTTTCTTGGTCTGATGCGTATTCCATTTAAATAAAAGAAGTAACAGAAGGACTAAATGGAACATGGGAACATGAATGACTTTAACGTTGAATTTATTTGCTTTTAGCAACTATGAAGCCTCATAATGTGAAATACATTACATACAAAAAGAGTTTCTTGTCACAAAAATGAATTTAAGCCACTCAATAAAGTTGTCACAAATATTTTTTCTTCACAAATAAATTTAAATTATCACAGTAATGTGCGGTGACAAAGTTACATTTCATTGTATTGTGATGCCTGATTAGCCCCTAATCTATCAAAGTGAAATTCGCGCGGGTGAATAGCATTGTCTCTCAAATTCCCCTTTTTTTTGTTTCCGTTATCCGTTACAGTATCCTTTATTAGAAGGACTAGATTCATGACTTTGAATGGAAAAATCTAAGGGGAAACGTTCCCTAAAAATCGCTCCCTTCTATTGAAAATCTTTAAAAAATCTATGAATTTCTGAAAAAGTCCCTTATTTCCGAGGGGCAAAGGACTCCTTAAAATTAAATAACAAAATTGAAATTTTGAAAATATTTTAACGGATTTTTGTGATGTTTTAATGATTTTCACTAAATTTTCACCTAAAAATTGCAAAAATTAGGATCTTTCTTCAAAAAATCTTAGAGATTTTTTAAAGATTTTTTTAAACTTGTGACAAGATTTTGAAGAGTCGTTTACCTCTCGCTGATGTCGCAAAATTTTCAAAAAAAAAAAGCCGCAAATATTAGTCGAAGAAGCCAAATTCAACGTGAATATTTAAAAATCGTTGAGTCTTCAAATCCTGAGACACTATTTTTGGTAGTCGTTTCCCCATCGGACTAAATTGAATGGGACTAGGACGCTTTAGCAGGAACAATTTTCGAGAAACTTTGAGAAATTTTTGAAAAATATTTGAGAAACTAAAAGAAATTTTCAGAAATGTTGAAAAATTTGAGAAATTTTTTAGGAGAAATTATTTTTGAAAAGCTTGAGAAATCGATTTCTCAAAATAGTCCCTGTGCTTAAGCGGATTTTGAGAAATTATAAGAATATTCTGGCAACATTGAATATATAAATAGGAGAAAATTCCAATAAAAACGCGAACATCGATTTTCTTATGATTCGCTAAAAATTTAACGATAAAAATCTCCGGCTTAAAATATAAAAAACTGTCATAACATTTTCACTTATCGAAACACAATTTTTATCAAATCAAATAATTACGTTCATTAATTTTCACAAGACTTTCTTAACATGCGAACAGAGCGAAAACAATGTCAACAAAAATCACAATAGCAAACCGAAACCGAACAATACAAATTGTTAATAAGTTGTTATACCTTCCAAGTGTGTATTGTATCCAACTGCAAAAAAACAACTAACAAAAAATGTGATTACACTACCCTTATATATAAAGAGGCTACTCTATTTGTTAGCCTTGGGTGGGGACATATTATGGTAAAATTCAATATTTCGTTACACACCATCGATCTATCACGAAATCCGTTACAGGTTGCAGCCACTTCCACTCCTCTGCGAAAATTTATGGAAAATAAAACTAAAAATTCATTTATCTACATCGGCATTTTGAGTGTTGGACGGTATCGCTGTTCAGTTCATTTCATTTTTCGTTTTAAAATAATCTTCGTTCATTTGTTTATGTCGCTTTTTTTTTTCTTTCATGAATAAAATATGCATTAACGCACTTATGAGCGCTTTGCATCTCCTCCTATCCGCACTGAAATTATCATATTGAATTTTATCACCGAAATGAGTCGAAATCATTTATGTATTTGGGTGTTGAACAGGTAGCACTGTTTCCGTTAATAAATGACATGCAAATCTTTCCTCTACGTTTTGGGATTAAATAGAGTCGCAGTTGCGGTGAAGTTAGTGTGTGAATGTTCGCTGTAGGCGATTTAATGAATCTTTGTGAAACTGAAAAATCTTCTAAACCTTCATGACGTTGAAACTTTGAAATGTTATAGATCGCAGAACTGTGCGCCGGTAGATTTGTTTCAGCAAGGTAGAAAACACAACCGTTCTTTTTGACAGAGATAAAATACTAGAAACTAATTCAAAGAAAATGCATGTACCCCGGAAATTCTTTCTAGAATCAATAGGGAGACTGAAACTTATTTTCATGTTCATTTTCGTCAAAAAATAGAAAAAATAATTGAATGTGCAAATAACACCGAGAAAGAAATCACGTTATATAAAATTAAAATCACGTTCAAAGGTCTAGTCTCGACCATTGGATTGCATGTTATTTTTTTTTGTAGTGCCAGGTCTTTCGACGACCTACCAACTGAAACCCCCTTCCTTACTCTCCATGCTTTCGTCTCCCCTGAACTGTCTCATAGTATTACTTCGGTGAGGGGCTGCGCTTACGCGCCTACACTCTCAGACCAGCTGCCTATTTTCGACGATCATCCTTACATAAACTTTGCAGTTTTACCATTATCTTCGCTACCGATGATGTGAGATCTTTTATCCCACACACTGGTCCGTAGGATAGAATGGGACATCCATTGAGGTTGTGGCCAT
>CM055404.1:44790893-44843490 GCA_029228625.1 Pseudolycoriella hygida | reverse complement strand
GGTCCATCTTTCCGGTGGACGTCCCATCGGTCGTTTCGTTGGTGGCCGCCATTGCATTATAGTTTTCGTCCATCGATCGTCGGTCATTCTGGTAATATGACCAGCCCAATTCCACTTGAGCGACGCTATTCGTGTCATGACATCGATGACTCTGGTTTGTCGCCGGATCCACTCATTTGTCATTTTGTCCCTGAGTGTGATTCCTAGCATTGCCCTTTCCATTGCCCTCTGTGCAACTCTCAATTTGTTCGCTGATGCTTTGGTGATCGTGCGAGTCTCGGCTCCGTATGTCAGGACCGGCAGCACACACATATCGAACACTTTCCTCTTCAGACTGTTGCTCATGTTGCTCTTGAAGATGTACCGTAACTTGCCGAACGCCGCCCAACCGAGACCGACCCTTCTCTTTATTTCAGCCGTTTGGTTGTCGAGACCGAGCTTCATGACGTGGCCGAGATACTTGTACGAATTCACGATTTCAATTTCCTCGTCTCCGATCTTGATTGGTGTAGCACCATCGATGTTTGTCATCACTTTCGTTTTCGACATGTTCATCTTCAAACCGATTTTTTGGGCTTCCTCGTTGAGCTGCAACAGCATCGCTTCAATCTGTTCCAGCGTCGTTGATGTCAGGGCAATGTCGTCGGCGAATCGAAGGTTGTTCAGAAACTTCCCATTTATGTTGATTCCCAGTTCACTCCAATCAAGCTTTTTAAAAACCGTTTCCAGAGCTGACGTGAACAATTTCGGTGAAATGGTATCTCCTTGACGGACTCCTCTTCCAATTCGAAATTTATCGGTGGTTTTATGCAGTTTGACGCACGACGTTGCGTGCTCGTAGCTATGTTTTATCATCCGGGTATATCTCGAGTCAATCCGACAATCGTCCAAGGAGTCTAAAATCGACCATAATTCGACCGAATCGAACGCTTTTTCGAAGTCTATGAAGCATATCGCGATGATGATTTTGTCTTCGTTGCATTTTTCTATTAGACTTCTCATCACTTGCAAGTGGTCATTTGTGCTGAATCCGGAACGAAACCCTGCTTGTTCGATCGGCTGGTAGAAGTCTAGCTTCTTTGTGATCCGTTTCGTTATCACCTTCATAAACAGTTTGTAGAGGTGCGCGATCAAACTGATGGGCCTGTAGTTTTCCAGTTTCGTGATGTCTCCTTTCTTGTGCAGCAAAGTGATGACTGCGTTTTCCCATGATTCTGGTATTTTCTCTTGTTCGAGACACTTGTTGAACAGATCCGTTGTCATTTTGAGCAGTGTGGGTCCGCCTTCTTTGATTGCCTCGATCGGAATGTCGTCGTCACCTGGAGCTTTTCTGTTCTTCATTTCGTCTAACGAAGCCTGTACTTCGTTAATCGTTATGTCCGGCAAATCTTCGGAACCAACGTTCATTATCACCGGTCTCGCTTTTGCTCTTTCTGCCGGTAGTTTGGCTCGAACCGACGTAAAAGGGTCCTCATAGAACTCTCGCGCGATGTCCAATACCTTGTCCTGATCTGTTTGTATGACGCCCGCCTTATCGCGTAATTTAAAAATTTGTCTGTACCCGTTCGCCCGTTTCGCTCGTAATACTTTCATATTCCCATTTGCTTCGATAGCGTTCATGGCCAGTTTCACGTTGTATTGTCGCAGATCGGTTTTCATTTTCTTGTTGATGGCTTTCGTTTTGTCTCTGTATTCAACAGTGTCTCGCTTTCCACCTTTCACCAAATCCAGTCTTTCTGCTATTAGGTCTAGCGTTTCCTTGCTGAGCTTCGACTCTTTAGTGCATGTAGATCGGCATCTGGTTTCCAGGAAGCTTCTCACTGAGGTCACTATTCTTTCTGTCAGCTCATCAATCGTTGCAGTTTGTGAATTCGTTCCGTTCAGTTCGTTGTCCATAGCTTCCTTAAATGCGTCGCTTTGTTCTTTCAGGCGTTCCATGTCTAAAACGACTTTTTTCTTGACCAACTTTTCTCTCTCTGTCCGTGTGTTCAAGACGACTTTGGCTCGCACCATTCGATGATCGCTGCCTGTTGTGAAACGGTTAAGCACAGTAACATCCTTGACAATCGATTTGCGGTTCGATATGATGTAATCGATCTCGTTCTTTGTTCTGCCGTCTGCACTGGCCCAAGTCCACTTCCTCTGAACCTTACCGGAGAAAAATGAGTTCATTGCGAAAATTCCTTGTTGTTGGAGAAAATTCAGCAAAGTATCTCCTCGTTCGTTCCTCTGATCGTAACCAAACGTTCCAATCGAAGTTTCTGCAACGTCTTCTCTTTTTCCCAATTTGGCATTGAAATCGCCGACTAGCAACTGATATTGAGCTCTGTTTTCTTCAATCGCTTTGGAGACATCTTCATAGAAGCTTTCAATTTCTTCGTCGTCGTGATCCGTCGTCGGTGCGTACGCTTGGATGACTTTCAAACTGTACATCGCATTTATCTTCAGACGCACATAGATGACTCTGTCGGAGATGCTGTTGATTTGGATTATACGGTTCGACCAGCGTTTGCTGATGAGCAGTCCTACACCATGCATCGCTGTTTGGCTATCGCTTCCACGGTAGTACAAAGTGCTTCCTGATTTCAACTTCAAGCATTCTTCACCACGTCGCCTGACTTCGCTCAATCCGACAATGTCCCATTTGATCTTTTCCAGTGCCGACTCCAATTCGAGAAGTTTTTCGTTCGATGATAGCGTTCGAGTGTTATACGTGGCAATGTATAGTCCGGTGTGACAACCTATTGTAACCCAGGGATTCTTAGCACCCTCTGCTCGTCGTCTGGTCTGACCGTTGTCGGAGTCAGGGATCAACGAGCGGCTGGGAACTGAGGGCCGATTTTTCCTGGTTGTGCTCTTCATCTTCGGGGGGGGTTTTAGCCGTTAAAACACCACGCTGGCCGGTGCGGGTTGGTGAGTGATGGTAGTCCTGCTGACTCGGACTTTGCATGCTGCCGTTGTCCCTTGCTGTTGAGATCATCCGCCACCATGCTGAGGTACTATCCCATCTTGATAGCGCCTAACTGCCTTCGGCCCTCGCTCTACGTGACGTTGAGGTACTACCCGAAGACAGCCCCCCTCATCCTTCTGCTAAGTGACCCACACTAATACACCAGGGTTGGTTACCTGATCGTTCATGTGGGTTGCTCACTATGACAGGTGTCACCACGGGTAGGATAGGATGTAGGAGTAGGTGGATAGAGGCTAAGGTACATAAGGAGTACTATATTACGCATACCACACCATTTGACACTCTAATAGTCACCAAAAACTCAATACTTCAACTTTCTCATTTGCGCTCATGTCGGAAAGGTAATAATCGTGGCTTTTCGGAGAAATTAATTTACGGTATTGCAGAGAACTGTGTGATGTACAGAGCTCAAAAATCGCAAAAATGTCTGAAATGTAATCGGCTGCCCTATTATAATCCACGCCAAAATCCAATTTTTCATCAAATATATCAAGTGGGGTGTCCGTCGTTGGATTTCCAGTAAAAGTATATTTGAATATGCCCCTTACCGAGGGGTAAACGACAACGGCAAATCATGTCCCACACAATTGTGGGTCATTTATGGCCATTTACGTGCAAATGAAGGGTCATTTCTGACCCATTTACATGTAAAACTGTACCACCATTTACTATTGCAGTTTACCCCCACCCTTTACTTACTTTCCTTTTTCGGCGCCTTGCTGGGCCTTGGCCTGCTTGAGGATTCTGATCTAATTGCGTCTGTCCCTTGCCGCGTCTTGCCAATTTTTTATTCCGAGCGTCCGAAGGTCTTGTTTGACACCATCGGTGCATCTAATTTTTGGACAACCAACTGCGCCCATGAGTGCTAAATGCCCCGCCCACCTCACACTTTGGACTTTCACCTCCACCACCATATCCAGCTCGCCAAAATCACGTTCCAATTCAAAGTTATATTGTCGTCGCCACCTCTCCCCCTCAAGCCCCTCACTTTGTTGGATCGTCCAAGATTCGCGTGCGTAGATCAATACTGGACGAATAAGCATATTGTAACTATGGTACTTCGTTTTCCTTGCTTGATATTAACTTTGAGCTTGCGCCATGATACGTCTGTGAATTTCAGGTGTATTGTCACCATGTGACCGTATCAGCGCTCCAAAATAAATGAACTGATCCACTATCTCGACATTGAACTCTCCAATGCGTATTTTGTCTCCTTGTTGATTGGCTACCGGATTCGGCTCGGTCTTCATGTACTTGGTTTTAGATTCATTTATCATCAAACCCATTCTCTCGGCTTTGATTTTCAGATTTGTCGAAGTGTCAACTGCTGCTGCATGTATACGACTGGCGAGATCCAAGTCATCTGCAAAGCCCACAACTTGAACTGTTCCATTCAAAAGCGTTTTGTTGGTTTGGATACCATTGCGATCCATCTCATTGCGATTTCCAAAGCCAAGTCTCCCTGCTTCAATTCTTTTCTAGCTTGGTCCTTTTGTAATCTTGTCTGATGGTACGTCCGGACTTGAAACTTTCTGCCCTTTTGCAGAATCAGACGAAGTGTGAATATTTGCTCAGTTGTTGGGCGATCTCGTCTAAATCCGCCTTGATAATCTCAAGCGAAAACTTTATAGGCCGTGTTGAGCAAAGCAATTCCACGGTAGTTTTCGCATTCTGTTTTATCATCTTTCTTGGAGGTAAAATGGCACCCCTTAGCCACTCGTCAGGCAACTCTTCCGTGCTCCATATTCGTTTTACTAAATCATACATCACTTTAGACAATTCCTCACCACCCATCTTCAGCAGTTCTGCTGTTATATTATCCGGACCGGAAGCTTTGTTGGGGTATAAGGAATGTAATTTGAAATAGATGGGAGTGTGTTGGAACATACAACTGAAGACACCTTTCCGTCCCTAGTGATGGTAAAGTATTTTACGTCACTCCTATTCACTCTCACATTTTACAAAAAATTACTTATATGCGGTCCTATGCGGCTGTATGAGAGTTGTTGTGGAAAAACCGTCCAATATGGCCCAAAAAAGCAAATTGGGTTTGTGCCAAATTACTCTAGAAAACTTTCGGAAATTCCAACTATACGATTTGAGTTGAGCTTCTATTGTTTACAGAAAAATTGTTATGAAAAATTACTATCCCTTTGATGCACCTTTAGATCCGTTTTTTCAAGGGGCAGATAGACGATGGTCAAAATATGAGAAAATTCTCGTTTTGGCATTATTGCACCCATAGAATATAATTTTTCTACTGCCATTATATCATTTGTAGAGTGGAGCCTACACCGCGCATCAGCACCACGATGAAATCAGCAACATTTTGTTCTTCAGATTTCGGAAGTATTTTTCAAAGAATTGCTAATGGCTTTTAAACGGGCAGATGAAAATAGAAGATAATTTGAATAAAGGGAAGTCTGTAGACGGAAGGTTCTGGAGTTTATGGCTGCACCCCCTCTCAAATTGATCTTTTACTGACGAACAAAATACACAAGATTACTCTCTACCATCAACTTTCCGAGGGTCTGTCCTTTCACGATATGATCGTGGTGTCTTATAAAGTAAACTTTTCTCTTGAGGCGGCGTTATCTAAATTCTATCGTCAGTACGATCGTATTAACTTAGACCAACTGGGCGCGGACTACAGTGCCTCTTTGTGGGGCCCGCTTTATTCTATGACTGATGTTGATGCGATGGTCTCCTACTTCAGTGCGATCGTTCAATCCCAGCTTGATAAACACGCCCCGCTGAAGCAACTTATTCTGAAGGACTCCATTAATTCAACGAACAAATGGTTTACCACGGAAATCTCAGATGCGATACTTGAGCGTAACTTAGCGATTCTCCACTATAGTCGACATAAAACAGCAGCAAATAGGGCTCACTACAACCGGTTGAGAAATAAAGTAAATCATCTAGTCAGGAAGGCTAAAGCTGCGTACGTTCGACCTATTTTGAACCTGTCCTTAGGGTCGAAATTAGGGCGAAACCTGAAAGAACTTGGGGTGGTTAGAACTAAAGGTGGGACGGAACCAAAATTTACAGCGGAAGACTATAATTCGTTTCTGAGCTCTGATGATAACCGTTATGGCGGCAACGAACATACCGAATCTAAATACGCTACCACGTCCAGTGACTCCATTGGTGATGTAGGCCAATTTTCGTTTAGAGCTGTGTCCGAAGAAGAAATAATCCTATCTGTTTATGAGATTGAGTCTAACGCGATTGGGCTGGACGGCATTCCGTTGCGGTTTGTTAAACTATCTCTACCTTTCATCCTGACACATTTCACGTATCTTTGTAATTTAAGTTATGATGCGTTCGTTGTACCCAAAAGCATGGAAGTTATCTAAGATAATCCCCATCCACAAGAAGACTAGAGGATTTGACTGTAAAGATTTTCGTCCTATACATTTGATCCCGGTCCTGTCTAAGGTTGTAGAGAACATTATGGCGAGTCAAATAGCAAGATTTGTATCAGACAGAAGATTGAACTGCTTTCAGTCCGACTTCAGATACGGTCATAGCACAACGTCGGCCTTGATTCATAATACGGATTGCGTGCTTAGATGCATAAATCGTCGACACTTGTCTTTTCTGTTATTGCTGGATTTCAGCAAAGCTTTTGATAATGTCAGTCATGCGCTATTACTGAAGAAACTGAGTAGTAAATTCTCGTTTAGTTCTTCATCCATCTCTTTAATCTCTAGTTTTCTGAGTGACCGATTCCAGTGTGTCCAGATTGTCGAACACGTTTCGTCTCTAACGCCGACTTTCCGCGGAGTCCCGCAAGGATCAACGCTATCTCCTCTATTGTTCCTTCTTTTTGTGAATGATCTACCGGATGCTGTACGCTTCTCTGAGCCGCATATGTATGCGGACGATTTTCAGAATTTCATTGGCTCTCAGCGTGATGAAATATCGATCTGCACACACGTGAATAGAATGAACGCTGACCTTATATTGGTGAATGACTGGTCGAAGGAGAATGGTCTCCCCCTGAATGTTGGCAAAACACAGGCGATTGTGTTCAGGAATAGTGCGCTACGCACTGACATCCCGGACTTCATGCTAAACGAACAAATCATCCCCGTCAGTGAAACGGTGACCAATCCCGGGCTCAAGCTTAGTGGTGACCTCTCTTGGACAGCTCAGTCGGATCACATCTCCTCGAAAGTCTACTCGGGACTTAGGTTACTATGGTCGCATTCTTCGTACCTTTCTCGTTCCCTACGAATTGGATTGGTGAAAACTCTGCTCATACCTCATTTCCTCTATTGTTGCGAAGTGTACGTTTTCGGTCTGGATGAGTCCTGCAAGCGCACACTTCGTAAAGTTTTCAACTCCTGCGTGAGATTTGCTTTCGGTTTGAGGAGACGGGATAACTTAGAAGACTATAAGAAAAGGCTTCTTGGCTGTGACATTATTGAGTTTATGGAAGCTCGCGCGCTACAATTCTTACATAAAGTTATTCTGACCAAGACTCCCCCTTACATCTCGCAGAAGATAGAACTTGGCTCTTCGAACAGAACGCGCAGTTTTAAAGTGCCACCCGCGAGCACAACGACGACATACAAATCACTCTTGTTCCATGGAATTGTGAGATATAACTCACTTCCATGTCGGGTCAAGGAGGCGCGCTCGGTCAGTGAGTTCAGAAGCGCATACGCCAACTCCATGGGTGGCGTTCAGTGGTTATGAAGCGTCAGTTAAGCTTAGTTCAGATAGATGTACCATTTTTCAGTTTTATTTATTAATAATATCTGTTCCTTTCTTTTTTCTTACTTTTGTACCTTAAAATTTTTATAATATTAGCATTAGTTATAGTTTAGTTATTTTCGAAAAGCTCCCTATGAGACTCTTTGTTCATATTTTATAATTAAGTTTCAGGTGAGATTAGCTTTATAAAAAATCTATGTATATACAAAAAAGGTCGAACGACCTTACATATACATGAAATAAACGATATATATATTTTTTAAATAGATTGCATCACATACCGCAAACTATACCAATGTTTTAAAAAGTGAAGACCCACTTTTGAGAACTTAAAAAGATTTTTGGCGAAATCAGATATTTCGCTGAAACCAAAATTTTTTTTTTTGAATAAATGGAATCAATGGAAGCGAGTCACCCCTCCATAGAGATTTTCAAGAGTTAGTTTAGATGTCTGATAAGTCTGTTTATTTTGTTTTGTTGCATAGTAACGCTTACATCGAACTTGGCTTAAGCTTTCTTTCTTAAAGATCAAAAAAAAAAAAAAATTTTCGTCTGTTAGATTCTTCGTTAGTTCGTACAGAAATTGTCAATTCAGTCGTATTTTTGTGGTTAAAGAATAACTTTGCATATTATTAAGCTACAGACAGACAAATCGATATAATGTCTATTTGCACAATATCCACAATTTAACGCGCTTTATAGTGCTTATTAATTCAACGATAATTTGAAATTGAAAAAACATTTCAAATTGATAAAGTCTACGTGTATAAGGTAAAATGAGAAATTATAATCTTATTTACAATCGTCGAGAGATATGTTTAACAGATTTATTGTCAATAACTTTATGATCGTTCAATTTCTTTATATCCGGTAATTCAATGAGGCTTTGAGAAATTTTTTGCGAACCACTTTTTAGCACCTGATTAACAACAAGTCATGCATAACATTTTTTGTTTTTGAAATTTTCGGTCGTATAATCATTCGATTTGCTTATCAAGAATGTTTTGCATAGTGACTAATTGCCGCCCGTGTGCGAATGTAAAGTCTAATTGCTGTCGTTTCGCTATGCCCATAGGCTCAAGTGTCATTCTATTTTTTTTTTGTCGTCGAGCCTCTGCGGTACTGCCACGTAAAAGGCGAACCAGATCGTTTACCACCCAGCGACACGCAATAATCGAGTTACTTCGCAACAGCGCCTATTTCGTAACCCTGAATGAGTCTTGTTTTAAGTGGTATCCTTTATGAATGACTCCCGGCCAGGGGCGCCGACTTCATGGGGGCTCCGGGGCTCGAGCCCTCATTGCGAGAAATTTATGTAGGCTCAGCCCCCATTGAGAGAATTAAACCGATTAAGTAAAAAACATAAAAAACGAGAAACTACACGCAAACGCTGTCACAGATCCGCACGACCCCGTTTCAACTCGATGCCCCGAATATTTTGTTCATGCTCTCAGGTTCAACTTATTTATCAATTCAACTGGATTTGTGTAGCTAAATACTAACGATCGTAACTTCCCCTCAACCACTTTTTCAACAAATCAATCATTTCGGTCCTCGGCCAATAGATAGAAGTAACGACTTTGAGCAAAACGAGTAACAAGCCCAGCCTGGCCCCCAGTAAAATTTAGTGCACCCACTAAAGTGTTTGCTATTGAAAAGTACTAGCTGCTGGTATTAAACTGTTGAAAAAGATTGGAAGTAATATTAAAACGCTCAAGAAGACCGTGCAACGAGTAACCTAATTCAGAGGATTGTAGTGACAGTTCAACGGGGAAACATAGCCCCAATTTCAGAAACACTTCCTCAATCTAAAATGAATTAAAATGGTATCAAAGACTCCCCTTGAGTTTCCAATAAGATGAACAAAAATCACATGAAAAATAATGTACATCATATGCTCATTTTAACAATGACAACTGTTAGAAGTTCTCAACTTCCAATTTCTTTCAAATCGGCTTCACGAAAAGCCTCTAAAAAAGCATATTCCCGGAGGATTTCTGCGGGAATATGCTTTTTTAGAGGCTTTTCGTGAAGCCGATTTCAATCGACAGGTCCTAGAAAGCATCCTATAATCTTGACAAAGTTAATATCTTTCAAACGCGACCTTACTTGCTACATTTGGAGTGGTGGATCGGAATATGTGATGATGTGAAGTCGGCTGTATGATGTTAGGAAGGCTTTTAAAGCATGATGTAAAAGTACTTTTAAAGTCTGCTTTAAAAGTACTTTTCAAGTATGCTTTAAAAGTACTTTTCAAGTTTGTTTAAAAAGCACTTTTAAAGTATCCGAAAAGTATCGAAATTGCAACAAATTTTGTCAACTGGGAAAGGTAGAGACTAGCTGTAGGATGTGGAATGCTTTGCGAGGATTTTTGATGAAAAAAACGAAAAATTGAGAAATATTACGAAAATATCATCAAAAAGTATCTGCAAACCATCAGATTATGGAAAGGTTTCGTCGAGACCTAACTAACTTGACAAAATATGAGAAAATTTGAGATCACTACGAGAAAATATATAACTTGACTAAGAATCGGTTGAGTCGTTGCGGAGAGCGAGCCGAAAATGTGGCTAAAAATGTGATTTTTCGAGGGTCGGTGAAACGTTTTCGCCCATAGATCCGAAAGTATAGCAATGAAAGTACCAAGTAAGATGTCAAATGAAAGATATGGATCTCTCAAAGCGAATGGTAAACATTTTCGGAAATTGTTTGAGTCTTTCGGGATGTACAGTTCTTGGAGTGATGGTAAGTCGTGCTACGCGCAAATATACTATAGGGAGTGATTTTTCATCAGTATTTTCTTACAGACAAGGTACATAGGAACGGTTCCAAAGGCAAAGTTGTGGAAAATTACAAGGGGAACATTTTTGCCCATGGAACTAGAGGTTTCGGTGTTTACCTAAAGGTCCCAACGTCGGGTTAAGGGTAAAAATATAAATTTTTGTTATGTTGTAGTGAATTTTAAGGAGAACATTTTTGCCGAAGATAGGACTTTAGGCTGTAGGTCGGAAGGGCTTTCCTAATAAGCAATTTTAAGAAACGTACAGAAAATTTATTTTTTGGAAAAGAATACGAAGATTGCGAAAAGTCCATAAATTTTAAGTTTTCGAATTTATGATGGTTTAAATTACATTTCGATAAATTGTTTGACGATGGTAGAATTCAGTACGACAAAGAGTTTAGTACGAAAAAGGATTTACTTGATTTGCAGCCATTAAATTTTCAATTATAAAATATTCAAAGTAAAATATTTTTAGAGTCTACAATTTTGTTGATGTTAGCTTATTCATTCTTAGGACATACTAAATTATATGCAGCAATGAATTAGCATAAAAACAATAACTCGTACATTCAAATGACAAGAACCAAAATTAACTTTAATTGAATTTCAGTTTGTCTGCAATGAGAAAATACATTACATTATTTCTCAGTCACTCAAACTAAAAAATCAAAAATTCCTTTAATTTTAACCATTTCCCGCAGCTCCTCGGCGTAAATTCCCATTCACTGGGCAATTCTAGGAAGTGATGAAAATTAAAGTCAATGTCTAAAACTGCCACAGACGATAGGGAAAGCGCTTTTTTTATCGTACTTATTCTAGACACATTTGTGCGCGGGCTTACCGTTCTTGGAAAAACTCCGATTCTTCGTATCAGCAAAATTTTCTTCGGTTTCTTCGGTATTGTTTTTTAAGTCAATCAATTCACGCGAAACTAATTAAATTAAATAATCTGATGCAAAACGTAGAACTCTTAACGATGTATTTATCTTTTGTATTTTCATTGTATATTGGATGTGATGGACATTGGTTTTATTTACAATTTCGCGACTCTCGCCTTTATTAACGCTTACAACCTTTTTCACACAAAACAAAACATATTTTGAATCGTATTACTCTTGTACGTAACGACAGTCAATGAAGATCTGAAGACGACAGTCAACAACTGGGTGAATAAATTTCTTCTCGCAAGCTTATGTAAAAGATTTAATTACTTGGCGAGGTTTGTGTGTATGTGCGGAAATGGCTTAGCTATAATTAAAAGAAGCCCTTATACAAAATGTCCACATATCGGTCCACGGTGGCTTGAACAAAGTTTCAGAAAAAAAGTTGAGAAATTCCATTGGCAAAGCTCTTCAATCCCACCATAATCAGCTGTGTACTTTCATATGAATGTTCTTTTACAGACCACCACTTCATTCTGATTCATTCATTCACTAATCGGGGATCATTTTGAATACTTCATTTTGTTTTGTAGTAATTCATGCGCTCTCTCTCTCTCAGCTCTCTATATTTCGAAATCTTCTACAGTCAAAACAAAAACTTATACGCTCTCTCGACTCTCATACGGAGACAAAACGGAATGCAAACGGAGTGTTTTTGCGAGTGGAAACCAAGCCTTAGCCCTGATGTGCAGTTAAAAAAATATCACTCCTTTACGAAACTGCGTATGCGCATAGAGCACAGTTTCAAAACAGAGTGATATTTTTTAAGAGTAAGTCACAAAAAATTGAGGTGCTAAAATTGCGATGTTTTTTCAGAACAGAATCCTGAGTAAATAACAAATTTTTCAAAATTATAGCTCATGTACTGTGAGAGGAAGACTCTTTAACAAATAATAGATGAATCAGAATACAAAAAGTTTTAGTATGAACGTCAAAAGTTGCTATGAAAAAACATCGCATTCCAAGTTCGTTTGCGATGTTATATCAAAGCAAATTTAAACCTTCACACTTAAACTTTTTGAAATCTGATTCATCTATTATTTGTTAAAGAGTCTTCCTCTCACAGTACTTGAGCTATAATTTTGAATAATTTACTATGAACGCGGAATTCTGTTCTGAAAAAACATCGCAACTTTAGCACTTAATTTTTTTGTGACTTGCTCTTCAGGGCACTTTGCGAAAATATGGACTGTCAAGTTTGCGATGTTTTTTAGAGCAGAACTCTGCGTAAACAACAAATTATTCAAAATTATAGCTCATGTACTGTGTGAGGATGACTCTTACACGAATAATGGATGAATCAGAAAAAGTTTGAGTATAAAGGTCGAAAGTTGCTCTGAAAAATCATGGTATTCCAAGTTCGTTTGCGATGTTATTTCAAAGCAACTTTCAACCTTCATACTCAAACTTTTTGAATTCTGATTCATCTATTATTCGTGTAAGAGTCATCCTTTCACATTACATGATCTATAACTTTGAATAATTTGGTATTTACGCAAGATTATGTTCTCAAAAAACATCGCAAATTTCACAGCTCACATTTTTGCAAATTAAGTGCAAATCTATCCTAATAAGGCTTGATTTGCGCCTAAAAAAGTACTTCATTGAGAGCGCAGCTTAGAAATTTGATTGATTGAAATTTTTACGTGATTTTATCAAAGTTCTAAACGACGCTCTCAACGGAGTACTTTTTTGAGTGCAAACCAATGGTAAGACATTGCTGAAACCATAGACGTCTTAGGTATAGTTTGTACTAAAAAAAATTGTCCGTTCAGAAAAGAGAGCGCTCTGAAAATAAACAAATGAACTTTTTGAGAGAGACGTGTTACGTAAACGGAGGCAAAATTGAATCGTTTTCTTTTCAATTTTTCCTCCGTTTAGGTGAGAGTTGACCGTGTCGTCTCAAGGCAGAACGAGGTGTAAATAGCAGTTTTCGTGCTTGCGAAGAAAACGAGTAATTACCGTGTTACGAATAGTTGCACGACGAGCCGCCAGGCGAGTTGATGCAATTCGTAACAAGGTAATGAACGAGTTTTCTTAGTACGCATGAATGCTATTTTGTCATGTTGTAGACGGGTCGTTGAAACCACCAAAACAAACTATCTACATTTTGTATTACATTAAGTATTTATGTAAACAAAATCAATTAATGACGTTTATCGAAATAACAACATCGTTTGTTGAATAATTGAATAATTTTATTTTCGTGACGTCATTCACACTCACTCAAACACACCAAGCTAGCTAACATGTTCTGCAAAGTTTTCTTTACCGTCTTCTAAGATACACAACAATGTGTTATTTTCCAGGCTGAAAACATGTTCATCAAAATCAACGTACCCGTACACAACATGACAAAAACTTTTTGTAAGTGCAAATCGAACCTATAAGAGTCTTTATAGAGAGGCTTTTGGGCAAAGGATAAAAAAGCCTTTGGTCGGACTATGGAAGAAATGGTAGCATGAGTATGAGGGCCTATTTTTGGGGATTTAGTTCCGAAAAATTCCATAAAATTCTCAAAAAATTCTCAAATTTAAGATTTTAGGAATTTTTAATCTTAAGAATTTTATGAAATTTTTAGGAATTAAATTCTCAAAAATAGGACTTGTTAGAGAGAGACTTTTGATTGAATCGTCAACGAAATGCGGGAGAAAGCGCAAGAGAAGAGCGAGAGAAGCATTAGAAAAGAGAGAGGATGAACTATGAAATGAATGAAATAGACAAAGAATGAATGAGGATGCATTGTGCTTCTTGCATCTGAATTTTTGCCTAACTAGCTGGACCTAAACGATCGTGCTAGTTGACCAAAAAATGGACCAATTTCTCCAAACTTCTTCGTTGATTTTTGCCATCTTGAGACTCATTCGTATTTAAATTTCTTTATTATTTATACAAAAGGCTTGGGTAAATTATCATATCACAAATATAAAGTCAATACCAAATACCTTTCTCAATGAGAAACAGTGAAATTTCAGTTGAAGCGATTTTCGCTATAGTTTCTTTGGTTTTATTTTATTTTTATGTTATCACATGACAATGATTCATTTGCATACATGCCATACATGAAGCATATTTGTAATAATTATTTTCATTTAGAATTGAATTTGTTATTCAATCAAAAATTCTTGTCCCTATGCATACCATAACTATAATTACTTTAACCTTCGACAATGAAAACATCAGACCATTGTTTGAATAATTATTACTTGTCTTTGAATTCACTTTCGTGGGGCTATTATAAAATTGGGTTATTGTAATTTTATTTTGTCGAAGAAGCATCGAAGATTACATCGACCGTACAAAAGGCACACACTTAAATCTAAAACAATGCTCTCGATTCTACTGAAAGATCTGCAAATATTTGCGTTGTTTTCAATGCACCTTGTTTACTCCATTGACAATATTGTAGCAATTTGTAGATTACTATCACCACTCCCGTTTAATTGTTCGTTTATTGTTGTACGAGATTTCACTCCCTCTAGAAAATTGCGAATTCTGTCACAATCCATCACAGCTTCAATATCCGCAGAAAATATATCCTTGGACAAAGTTAACCAAACAAACTACCCGCAAGCACTACACCCATAATTTATTCTTATGGAAAAATTTTCCTTAAATTTCCCTGAATTCACTCGTGAATGTAAATTTAGAAAACAGTAAAGGAAAATTTTGAAAATTGAAGGAACAATTGAATTGGACTATTGGACAGAATCTATTCCAGAAAATGTTTAATTTTTATGTCCCTGAAGTTAGCACAAGATTTCTTCACAAGAAAATTCGACACGGGATTCGATAAGTAAATTTTCTTGATATATCAAGATTTTTGCTATGGTTATCACTATCTTGATATATCAAGATTTCTGGTACGGACATAGACATCTTGATACATCAAGATTTTTGGCATGAGTGTCACTATCTTGATATATCAAAATTTTTGCTATGGGCATCACTATCTTGATATATCAAGATTTTTGCTATGGGCATCACTATCTTGATATATCAAGATTTCTGGTACGGACATAGAAATCTTGATATATCAAGATTTTTGCTACGGGCATCACTATCTTGATATATCAAGATTTTTGCCATGGGCATCACTATCTTCATATATCAAGATTTTTGCTACGGGAATCACTATCTTGATATATCAAGATTTTTGCTATGGGCATCACTATACTGATATATCAAGATTTTTGTTATGGATATCACTATCTTGATATATCAAGATTTTTGCTGTGGGCATCGCTATCTTGATATATCAAGATTTTTGCTATGGGCATCACTATCTTGATATATCAAGATTTTTGCTATGGGCATCACTATCTTGATATATCAAGATTTTTGCTATGGGCATCACTATCTTGATATATCAAGATTTCTGGTACGGACATAGAAATCTTGATATATCAAGATTTTTGCTACGGGCATCACTATCTTGATATATCAAGATTTTTGCCATGGGCATCACTATCTTCATATATCAAGATTTTTGCTACGGGAATCACTATCTTGATATATCAAGATTTTTGCTATGGGCTATACTATCATCACTATCTTGATATATCAAGATGGGCATTATCTTGATATATGGCTATATCACTATCTTGATATATCAAGATTTTTGCTACGGGCATCACTATCTTGATATATCAAGATTTTTGCTATCTTTTGGAATCTTTATATGAGTACTAATTTCGTTCCACCTTTCATCTAGAATATGTTCTAACAGATCCAATGGAACGTTCGTAAATATATCAAGATTTCTATGTCCGTACCAGAAATCTTGATATATCAAGATAGTGATGCCCATAGCAAAATTCTTAATATATCAAGATAGTGATGCCCATAGCAAAAATCTTGACATATCAAGATAGTGATGCCCATAGCAAAAATCTTGATATATGAAGATAGTGATGCCCATAGCAAAAATCTTGATATATCAAGATAGTGATGCCCGTAGCAAGAATCTTGATAAATCAAGATTTCTATGTCCGTACCAGAAATCTTGATACATCAAGATAGTTATGACCGTACCAGAAATGTTTCAGCAAATTACGCACATTTACAGAGAAAAACTGAAGCTGGTTTTTCTTGATTGGAAAAATTTTGATATGATTTTCTTGAGCTAACTTCAGGGACATTAATTTTTCAATATTAAAGGAGAATAATTCGTGTATTTCAATGTGATTTCTTGATGAGTTATTTTAGCCGTCGTTTAACGATTGGAGACTTTTCTTGACTTCCTGCGAGGGCTTTTGTTTCGTAGGACCCACATTTTTTTAAATCTTAAATTAATGGCATGCGGCATCATGAAATGTAGAGGTTACGTTTGCAAGAAGGATGAAAGTCCGGGGAAAATTCGAAATTTCCTCTCACTCATGATCAGGACGTATTTTTTAGAAACTACATAAGAAATTTCTCAACTTGGGAATTGTTGAACGGATGCTGTATTCACTGATTGCGATTCTCCATCGACTTCAATTTCTATCGATTGAAGGTGTCGATCAGCGTTGGAATCAGGAATTTCGACTGATTGCTTATTTGCATCGAATTCGGTGCATGCTCTAAAATTTACACTTCGATCAATTTGCCGACCTTAAGTCGATTTCGAGTGTATTGAGGACATGGAGGCATACATTGTCGTCGATTAAATTTGAGATAGAGTTTCGATGTTACTATTTGTAGCATCTGGATCTGATTCGGTACACACGTCGATATTAAAGATTTGATTATTTGGTCGATCATCGTTCAATGCCGAATTTATGACGCAATTGACGTTGTCATCAATAAGATTTTGAGTTTTGATATTAGCATGAACTCTCTACAGTCACATGATCTTTCAATAAGGATCGGAGGTGGTCGATTTCTGTGAATTCTGCAACTGTGGGTCAGGTGTGGCTCAACCCGCTAAAATGGTGGGTCAGGTGTGGGTCGACCCACTCCGCTCCTTATCTTTCTATTCTGATTTTCTATTCTCGAAAGGTGTCACTTGTAGTGGTTTTCCGAACAGCAGTCGTATATTTCTTGAGGGGGATTCTTAAAAAGCGTGCAGGGGTAGGGTAGATTCGAGGTTTACAACTTTAACTTTGTATTTTGAAAATTTCGTGAGTACTTAAGTAACGATAACGATAACGATAACTTGAGCATAAATGTTTTTCATACATATAATCGTCGATTCTTTTCGACGCAATGCAAGCGTGGGATATACCCGGGAAACAGACGAGCATTTTTAAAATATTAGCCCGTACGTCACCAAAGATTGCTCTTGTGTGACGTAGGTACTAAAAACTGAGCTCTCCAAGACCGTAATGTCTCGCAATCAATTCGCTCATAGTTGCCTGTGGCTACCTAGTTCCGATACATCACAGTCAGCGCTCAAGCGCTACTTGGGAAAGCTGTGTACTTACTCTTACATTCCTTTTACAGTAACTAACAACAACCGATGTCGCTCGCGCATCAGTTGGACTATCTATTAAATGTTTTTAATGTAGTAAATTCAATATAGTTTCGTCATTACCTATATCGTCCGACCTACCTGTGTCCTATATTGTGTTTAGCTGTCTATGTCACCTAATGTTGTTGTGGCCCTTGAGGGTGTGATGTGCGTATTCTGAGCCGGCCCGTGTGTTCCTCTGTTCCTTGATATTCTTTCGGCTCCAATGCTTTCCTCCCCATGCCATTCAAACAAGATTGATGTATCCTGCTGACGGGAGTGCCGTATCATGGTTCCGCTAAACCATATCGCCACCAACAAGTTTGATCCATGATCCACCATTGGTCTGCCGTGTTTACCTTGCTCGTGTGCGTGAGCAATTTGTTCTTCAACCATGTGTTAATATTAGCAGTCTGTTCTCTTCTTTACTACAAAATGCAGTAGCTGTGGGAGGAGAGATTACGGTTGCTGTGGCTTCTGTTGAGCTCGTGCTTAATGGGTCCCACTTTTACTGCCTAGTATCTCGTTTTACCCTTACTTTTACGGATGTCCACTCGAACAGTGACACCAATTTTATGCATTCCAAAACATTAAATCGAGAAGACAAGCCACGAAAAACCGAAAAAATTAAATAAATCAAATAAATTTTCGCGGAGCAAAAATTTACACGTCGTACTGGTACAATACGCCGCCTACTCCTACATAATCGTCGATTCTTTTCGAGAAGGAAAAGTGACGCTCCTTTAGAAAAAAAAGATTACGGAAATCGGTTCTGTAGTTTGTTGCATAAAAGATTGTCATTTGATAACAAACATAAAGGTAAACGTTGTATTACGTAAAACGAAATGTTAATGAATTTTTCAATAAACAACTTTCGAGTTTCGATTAAAGGATAAGTTGAAACTAAGAAATACAATTTTGAGATTTTACTAAAAACAGGTCTCCCAGTCCCAAATGTTTAGTTTCATTAATCATCGATTGTGTTATTTCTAAACAAATGAAGACGTTGACAGTGAAATTCAAATATTTTTGAAATAATTTGCACGAAGTGGTTTGATTTGTGGTTTGTTGTTAGTAAAGATCCACTTTTATGCATTGGCTTTACTTATGTGCAGCGTATCTTTTCATTACGAATAATTTACATAACTGATCACAAATTTTGGTTGGATATTGAGTTTTTCTGTGCTTAGGAATGTTTAAGGTAACTCACTGCAAAACTGGTACGAGTTATTGAGTTAATGTGGCATGATGCAATAATGCAACAAAATGATGGTATTTTATAATTAGCTTCGAACAATATATTCGAAACACTTTTTATGGATAAATGTTGGCCTATTTTTGTAGGATTCATTAGGGAGCGTTCATAAATGACGTCTGCTATTTTTTGGCTTTTTTAGACACCCCCATGTCTGTTTTCCAATTACAAATATCATTTTCATGCTTGATAGCAGGGCGGAAAGTAGAAAATTTCAATTACTTTCGCCCTTCAGATTGACATTTTTGACTGCTATTAAGCATGAAAAACTTGATAAGTCACTTGGCAAAGCACTTTCGGTCTATTGTACTTGTGACGTAAATAACTATTTCCAATATTTCGGCATTTGATGGCCGATTTCGAAAATGGCATGGGACAACTTTGGTGTGCTCGAAAGTGAGCTTACATCATGAAAACGATGAAAGTCTCAAATTGAGCGACATCACAAAGTATGACGTCTGTTTTCGCCAGGCACCTCCCCTCCCCCCTGTCTGTTTTCGTCTGTTTTTAATGACCCCCTCCCCCTCAAACGCAGACCTCATTTATGAACACTCCCTTATGGGATTCTGTCAATTTATATCACTGCCTGCGACCAATGCCATGGAACGCATAAAAATCTTCCGATGAAAGAGAGAAAAGATTTCATATAGATTTCAATACAAAATCTTTTTCCTCTTTCGCGAGAAGGTTTTTATGCGGTGCACCCCCGGCAGACCACTGCCTGAAAATTATTTGTGACAATTTCACGGCTTTGTTGACTATTATTGTGGCTTTCTTCACAATTTTCACGGGTTTCTTGACAATTTCCGCGGCTTTTTTTACAATTTTCACGAATGCAACTCCAAATCCCACGCCATGACCTTTCCAGGATACTCCGTCCAACTGATGATTTTGTTCAGGGATATTAGTTAAGTCCTAGATTTTAAAATGCAGGAAGAAGTCTGTCCCTGTACATGAGAGAGGCCCGCTTCAACGTTGCACTGTCTGGACATTGTAATTAAGATTAATTTTTCAAACTAATTTGTCAAAATATCGATTTTTTAGTGAATTTTATTGATTTTCTTCATATTTCAGTGGAAGTAAAATTGTTTCCCGTCGAAGCCTCGCCCTCTAACGTCAATTATTTTAATTTACGTTGCAATAATCGGTCTAAAAACACAGCCAGAACATTAAAGAAATAGTAATTTTTCATGACCTCACTAATGTAGTTCCCTTGAGTCAGATCCGCCGATATCCAAGGATGTACTGGACTCACTGAAAATGACTATTTTTTAACTAAAAATGAACATCCCCCCCCCCCTACCACGTCGACTCCGGATCTTTTTATACTTCAAATGTTGTTGTTCTTGACCCCGCCCACAGACCCTATTAGTATTGGGTTTGTTCGTTTTTATTTACTATTTTATCAATATAAAATTTTTACGATTTTCTTACATGACCCTTTAAAATGACTTCCACACCCTGACTGACACGATAACAATCTGCTGTCTTTCACTTCATAATTCTCAGAAAGGACCAAGGAATCGAATAAGCCACCTCGCTTTGAACTCTGGAACGACTTGTATTTCACTTTCATAAGTTCAGGCACTCTTCGCGAATTGACTCTTAAGCAGAAACTGAATGGTTTATCTGGGGCTTGCTACTGAGACAATCGTATGAGTTTTTCTTGTGTTTGTAATTGGAATAGGAATCAACTGATTTCTCAATTTCCGTTTCAATTACGAGGGGTATTTAAAAAGTTTCGGGCCTGGTCAAGAAAAAGACATAAATTATTATTAGCTCAACACACTTCTCCAATCGATGCTCCAATTTTTTTAATCCGTCCGAAAAGTACGAATTATCGAGGTCTGCAAAATGAGCTTCCGTCGCAGCGATGACTTCATCATTCGAGTCAAATCTCATTCCAGCCAGCGATTTTTTCAGGTTTGGAAATAAAAAAAAGTCACAAGGGGCCAGATCTGGCGAATACGGTGCATGGGGTACCACATCGTATCGTAAGTCTAATAATTTTTGAGTGGTAATTCGAGCCGAGTGTGCGGGAGTATTGACGTGGTGGAAGAGTATTTTCTTACGTTTCAAACGAGGTCGTTTCTCCTTCAATGCAATGTCGAATCGGTCCAATAGTTCACTGTAGTAAGCGCCAGTGTTTTTCCCTTTTCAATCGATGTGTATTACACCTTGTGAATCCCGAAAAACGGTCGCCATAGCCTTACCGGCCGAAGGAACTGTTTTCGCCTTTTTCGGAGCAGTTTCGCCTGGAAAAGTCCATTGTTTTTATTGTTCCTTGGTTTCAGGTGTGTTGTGATGAATCCATGTTTCGTCACCGGTGACGTATCGCATGTAGAAATTTTTCGAATTGCACTTTATCATAGCGAGACACTCCATGAAACAAGTCACAGTTTTATTTTTGTTCTGGTGTCAGTAAACGCGGTACCCGTCGCGAAGATAGCTTTCTCATGCCCAAAATTTCGTGCAAGATATAATGTGCTCGCAGTATGATATCAAGGATTTTATCAACTATTTCTTCATTTGTTACTGTTTTAGGGCGGCCAGTGCGCGGTTCATCGTCTGTGCTAATACGACCCCGTTCAAATTCACTCGCCCAAAATTTAATTGTGGAATAAGAAGGAGCGGACTCCGAATGAACCTTTACCAGAATATCTCGAATTTCCATCGGCGATTTATTGGCGATGTGAAAATGTTTTATGACGGCACGAAATTCGTTTTTTTTCCATTTTTTTTCAGGTTGCTGAACGAACTTTACACAAATGCGCGTTTAAAAAAATCTATAAGTCGAATCTGTTTGAAAATTCAAAATCTAACAAAGAAAGGTTGCTTTGATCAGGGACCATAGGCATTTTGCTGTACAACGACGGCTTCTTGTCCAGGCCGGAAACTTTTCAAATACCCCTCGTACGCCCTACGTTAATACTATAAACAAAAACTTAAATTTGTTGCAGACCTGCCAAAAAAGACAACTACATCAAGCTGAACCGCAAAGACTTTCAGAATCTGTATGATGTTTCCATTTTGTGCGAAAATAATCGGGAGATTAAAGCCCATAAATGTGTCCTGGTGTCACGGATGGAGTATTTCAATTGGATGTTTAACAACAATTGGTCTGAGGTAAAATAAATTTTGCTTTTTATAATTTTACATAGTCATGTGCAGAGTAAATCGTCGTGCTGTTCGTCCAACGTTCTGGTGGTCTGCACATCGGTCTCGCTGTTGGTGGTCTCCATGACATACATAATGCTCTTCGTCCATCTTTCATCTGTCATTCTCGAAATGTGTCCTGCCCACTTCCATTTTAGCGTTGCAATGCGCTTCATGACATCAACGATTTTTGTTTGTTTCCGAATCCATTCGTTTGTCATTTTGTCTCTGAGAGAGATTCCCAACATGCTCCTTACCATTGCTCTTTGCGCAACTTTCAGATTGTTTTCCGATGCTCTCGTTAATGTGAGATTTTTGGCTCCATATGGAAGTACACACGAATCGAACACTTTACGTTTAAGGCTGTAGATCATTTTGCTTCTCATCGGATAAGAAAATTTCTACCGAAACGAAATTTTCAAATTTCACTCCCTAGTAACGTAATGAACGCCAGAAACTCTCATAAAAGAGTGACTGGAACTTTAGATTGGTTTTGTCGTAAGTTTGCCTTAGTTTAGCGACAATCCGCCTCGCAACATGGTTTGAGTCCAGACTTTGGACGGTTTGCCAATTTCCCCCACATATTTACAAGAATAAATTTGAAGATTCAGTGATTTTTATTAAGTAGAGGTAGCTACTTGATTTTTTCGCAATTCCTGTCCGTCCGTCTGTGCACTACACCTCACTATACCTAGCTGCACCTCACTGCACCTATCTGCACCTCACTGCACCTATCTGCACCTATCTGCACCTCACTGCACCTATCTGCACCTCACTGCACCTATCTGCACCTCACTGCACCTATCTGCACCTCACTGCACCTATCTGCACATCACTGCACCTAACTGCACCTATCTGCACCTCACTGCACCTATCTGCACCTCACTGCACCTATGTGCACCTCACTGTACCTATCTGCACCTCACTGCACCTATCTGCACCACCTCACTGCACCTATCTGCACCTCACTGCACCTATATGCACCTATCTGCACCTCACTGAATCTAGCTGCACTTTCCTATACCCATTTCAATGGTTTATCCTTAAATCAGTTACTTTCATAATTGCAATCCATTTTCAGCGATCAACTGTAAATTTCAGTTCCGTTCCAATCGAATACATGGAACCCATCATCGATTTTCTTTACTCCAATGACATTCAACTCATCAAATCTTTGAAGTATTCGGACAACTACTTGTACAACATGATCATCATATGCGACCAATTTTTCATCAATCAATTGAGAAACATTTACGAAACGCTGCTCATCGACCGTCTAACCATTCGAAAATGCAGTCAAATGCTGGAATTCGCACATGAATACAACTGTAAATTACTGAAAAAGTGTTCCTTGGAATTTATTGTACAAAATATGGCTCGTGTGTTGGAGCATCGAGTGTTGGAAGATCTAAGTTGCGAGTTGTTAAAGGAAGTCGGCCAGTTGTATCGGAAAGAATTTAGAATTAAGAAAAGTTTTTACGAACAAAGTTTGGAGCTAGAAAATGACGGGCAACTTGGTGACGTTCTGTTAGAAAGTTTTGTCGAGGACTTTACAGTCGACTTGACTTATAAATGTGATCAGAAAGCTAGCACAAAAGTTAGAGAAAATAAAAAAATTAGAAACACTACGGGCGACCGTCGCAGCTACGAAAAAGAAGCTAAGGATGCCCTAAAGAATTTGTCTATTGAATCAACAGATACAAATCAAAAAGTAACTCCGACGAATCCATTGAGTTCTGAAGCGGCTAAAATAGCAGATGAATTGCATAGTCAAATAAATTGGACGAAAGTTGTTGAAAAGAAAAATACGAAAAAGAAAAGTTCAGTCGTAAGTCCAAGGTTAAATGAAGTACTTCAGAAGGAGGAAAAAGAAAAAGAAAATTTTGTGTCACTAAGCAAAAAGTCTAGCACAAGTCCAATTGACATTCCCACAACATCCAATTACAACCAGGTGGACGACTTGAGCATATCCTTGCGTTCAAACTTAAGTTTTGGTGACTTCACTCCAATGAAGAGAATGACGCAGAAACAGAGGAAAAGTTTTCCATTGCACAGTACAAGTATCGACGAGTCTAGCACTTCCGAACCGGGAGTTGAAAATGCATCTGTCGAAAGTGTTTGGGGTACAAATTCGTGGAACAATAGTTTTGCGAACGTCATCAAATCACCTACTCAAAAAAAATCTATTACTTCATCTGTTGGTATTCCACCACAGACACCTCCTACCCCCAGCAATAGTTTCTTCCAGAGTCCGCCGCAAGCATCCACTTCATTTCTGAAGAAACTTCCAAAATCGAAATCTAGTCCAGGCGAAAGCGAATGCTTCACAAAGATCTTGCAAGATGAACGTAAGGAGCGAGAATACTACGAAAAGTTAAAATCAAAATCGTTAGTTTTAACGCAAGTAGAAGAAACAGCTATTGATGAGTTGAAATCGTTTTACAATGTCGATAACGTTTATGATGAATCGATACGAGTGGAAAGGGCTAGTCACATCAAACCTACAATGAACTTTGCCGTTTGGCGGCGGTAAATGTTTTTCTTTTTTGGGTTTGGCTTAATTTATTCTTTTTTGTTGTGAATTTTTTTTATTACAAAAAGATTAAGAAAAATTTTATAATTTTCGCTGTGAAGAGTTAAGAATGTAAATAATATTTTAGTAGAATTAAAAAAGATCAAATGCAGTAAGAGTCGCCGCTGTATGATGTCTATTAATGAATAAAGAAAAGTATCTATTGTTGGCGACAGATTCAAAGGATTTTTATTGAAAAAGTGATATACGTCGCGTCGTATGAAATCACTTATACATCACCCATATATCACTAACACATCGCCAATACCTTGCATTGCCTATAACAAAAATACATCGTATTGGTAAAGGATGTAAGTACAACTGTCAGTTTTGACAGCTGTCATATCTCAATTTTGGCGCCAAGTTTTAAAATAATGATTTTGATCCCTAAAATTCTTTATATTTATGTCAGTGTGAGGAATTACTTTTAAAACTTCGAGCCAAAATTTGAATCTGTGCAAAAGTTGACAATTGTACTTACATTCTTTACGAATGGACACGACGACACGCATCACTAGTAGATCTGCCTGTCAAAGTAATGTTTTCTTCCCTGTATCAAAGACTTCCTGATATTTCGCGGTATCTGTTAACATTTGAAAATATTTTCCGATGGTAAGATAACGATGAGTACCAATGACTTCCCGTTTTTTGACGCAGGATGAGGACACTTTAAAAAGTAGAGACTTTTGCTCTTTTCTATTCATGTGAATGTAACGACTCCCGGATCAATAATAAATAAGAAAAAAAACGTAAGAATTGCTTCTTCTTCCGTTTATTATTTTTGAAAAGAAATAAAATTGATAGAGAATCGAGAAAATAGTAGACTACGTTCTATGCAGTGAAAATAATTCACTACATGAGGGATCAATTTTGTGATATGAGCGGAACTCACGAGTGTGTATTTTCACAGCATGTAACGTATGCTATTTTATTCGCTGTGCCATATGGATAGAAGTTGTCAATACATGTCAATTTATCCAAAATCAAACCAAAATCCCACAACAACACAATTAAAATTTAATTTTTTCTCGAATTTGTTTGACCAAAACGACAGTACACATGTTGACTGTCATATTTTCGAACACTTGCTCGAATTATTCGAACATTCAACGGTTTCAACCGTTTCGACTATAATGTTGGTACTGAAGCGGTGATAATGACATATGTTGTATGTAATGAGTTTTGCGGATAGGACACAATGTTATTACATGTGGACACGAACACAATGCTATTACATGTGGACACAAATATCGAAAGAACCCTACGTGTAAAGGGCTCGTTATATGGGACGCGACGCGAATCGCATCGTGTAAGGTCTGTGTGAAAGCTCAACTTGACAGAACCAAATTTTTTTTGTCAAGCTGAGTTTTCACACAAACCTTACGCGATGCGATTCGCATCGCGCTCAATATAATGACCCCTTAAGATACCGCATTACATGGGGGAAATATACTTGTATTGACATCTTTCCATATGGGATAGCGAATAATAGTATATTACAGTGGATGCGGCGGAAATCATTCATTCATTCGCGGGAAGTTTTTGGGCGAAAAATCTGGTTGGCGGGAAATAGGGCTTTGAATGTCAGGAAATGAAAGCGAGAAGTCCTTGTTGACCAAAATTTCAAAATTTTAATGTAAAATCGGGAAATGGAAAATACAAAATCGGGAAAAGAAAACCGGAAGTATTTTCGGATTAAATTTGATGTGAAAACAGCAAGTGGGAAATAAAAAACCGGGAAATGAAAACGGGAAGTTATGAATGATCAAAAACTTTACTTAAAAATGTAAAATCGATCGAAAGTGTAACAAAAAATGTGTAACTGTCTACTAAGGGGCCTACGCCTTGGTATGCGTGCAGCATACAAGTCTTGTGTAAACTTCGGTGTCTAGTGAATAACGATATTTGGTTCATGGTTCAAACCCAACTTGGAGGGGGAAGGTATCTATACTAGAGATTGAAACTCATATAAATACCGGAAGTTCTTTATGGACGTCCCCTAAAAAACGGGAGATCATTCCCCGAAAAACGGGATATTTTTTTAAAAAATGTTCGTTTCCAGAAAATTTTTTAGTTCGTTCCCGGGAAGAAAACATCTTTTGCATGTCCTCACTCAGACTAACGTTCGCTCTGTTCCTAAGAACACTCAAATCAGAAACCTCCAGGTCATGTCCAAGATATCCGCTGTCCACCTACCCCTCACTACCATACAGAATCATCGGCCTGAAAATTGATCTTTGGATAGACAGCTTTGTTCCGCTACTTAATTCCCTTTTGTTGAACACGAGTAACCTCAACCGACTGGCCACCGCGTTTCCCGTTTTCCTCAAACTCCCTAACTAACTTGCCATCCCCTGAAAAAATGGTTCCTAAATACTTGAATTCAGAAACCTGCTCCAGCTCCTCCCTATTTAAACTGCAAAGTATCTCCTTCCGTGATTTGCCGACATGCATGGCCTTAGTTTTCCCTACACTTATCTTCATCTCTCCTCACATGCAATTAATCCCACCCTATAAATCCTCAGTATTATCCGCCAACAGAATCAAGTCATCCGCATAGGCCAGGTTTGTCATTATTACCTCACCGACACCATTTCCCTGCAAGTTGACCTGCTTGATGATTTTGTCCATGAAAATTATGAACAGAAGTTGGGAGAGACAACAACCTTGACGAACGACGTACTTAACCTCAAAAGACTCGATAATTTCGCCATCTTACCGCAACCCTGAGTAAATACTCCTAATGGCACGCAGTAATCACCCATTGATACCGTAATCGCTAAGAATCCCGAATAGCCTTGGTACCCGGTCGAATGACTTCTCGAAGTCAATGGAGCATAAAGCTTTTCGAAAGTCTGTCTGAGGCAGAAAATCTGATCCTGACAACATTTAGTACACCTTCCACTATGTTCCTAACCCGATTAACAAGTACACTTGCGTACACCTCACCAACCACGCTCAAGAGCCATATCCCTCTATAGTTACTGCAAACCTTACGCTTACCCTTCTTACAAACTGGTGCAATAACACCAAAGCTCCAGTAAGCAGGTATTTTTTTTTTAGATTTATCAGTTTGGGACGATCACATACGTGATCTTGAAACACAGATTTGTCGATCCTTTGTTTCCTTCCCGGTCATCATTTAAATCATGGCAGCCTTCCTGTCGCCGTTAGGAATCTGTCCCAATGCAGCAACTTCTAAAGGTTGTACCATATAGCCTCCCAGAACTCTGCGCCTCAGTTGAAGGAACCTAGTGCAATCACATATCAAGTACATGCCAGTCTCCTCCTCCAATTCACAGTGACATCTGGGAGTCGCTGAGAGCCTCAACTTGTGTAGGTGTCGATTCAGCCCACAATGTCCGGTAATCGCTCCTACGACCCTCCTAATGCGATTCCGGTCCATCCCGAGCAAATCTTTGGCCCACTTCTCGTTGGGTCTCGGGAAAAAGCGCTTCGTGTGAGCGCTCCCTTCATACGCCTTCCAGCGTTCCGCGTGTTTCCGTTCCACCCAGTCCTGTAGCGCTTTAATGCACCGTGATTGGGGTACCGGCAAGTCAGCAGGTATAGTAGTATTACTACAAACTCAGCAAAATGGTACCGTGTCGAAAAACGCTAGCGGTGGTGATGAATATGCTAAGCGACCGCAGCTTCCAAGTCGAATTGAATGGAAAGATAAGTCGCAAGCGGGTGAGAAACAATGTGCTTCCTCAAGGATCGGTCCTGGCTGGTTTTTTCTATTGTTTCTACATCACACCACAGCAACAAACTCAAGAAAATTCGTATACGCGGACGATAATGTATTGGCTTGATAATTACTGAAACCGGACGTTATGGGAAAACAATGCACTGTCACTTCCATCTGATGAACACGAAAACCGAAAGCCCGAACTGAAATTAAATGGAGAAACTGTAGAATACAAAGCCATTCCTGTGTGCCTAGACATCTGCCTAGACCGAAGTCTTACTCAACGGGCAAACTGCGAACGTCTCAAGACTAAATTAAAAATACGTGTCAACATCATGCAAAATTTAGTAAGGTCCACATGGGGATGTTCAGCTAAAACTCTGAGGATAACAACCCAAGCTATGGTCATGTCAGCCTACTGTTCCCCAGTACGGATGACGAGCGCGCATGTAAAGAAAATGGACACACAGATAAACAACGCACTTCGAATCGTCTGTGGTGCGGTCGACCATACAGAAGTGGAGTGGCTGAGCAACATCGCACCTCCAAAGACAGAATCAGCCCTCAAAGAGTGCACCAAAATAGAATTCGTTATGGAATTGCCGATTTCAAAAGACATAGAGGGCACTCCCACCACAATCAGGCTGGAGTATAGGCACCTTTTCTGGCTCTTTTATCGCGAAAGAAATGATTTGCCCGATTTGACAACAAGATGAATGGAGTGATGGCAGGACGCATCTGTTCTTCTGAATAGGACAAGGGTGTTGCGCGTTTCTTATGCACAGGTGGAAGTTTGCTGACTCACCATTTCAGCATGGACAATCTGAAACCATGAACCACATCATAAGTGAATGTTGTATTCATCGTAAATGAATTAAATGAGACAACAACAGAGGCAATCAATTGGCTATAAGAATTGAAAGTGGAGGTATGAATAACTCATGATGGAATATTGATAGCGTGAATTTAGTGAAAACAATAGCGACGTAGTAAAATGAACAGAAATTATTGTAGATCTGTAACCAAGAAAATTTTGCAAGTCATTGGAATAAATAAATAACGAGAATTTGCTCATTTTTCGGGAAGTGTAGTATTATTAAGCAGTTCGCAATGAGGGGACGTAACCGACATTAGCAATGTGATCTTCCCAGTTGACAATTTCATCCAAGGGGTAAATTACTTTTTTTTCTAAGGATTATTTGGGATTATTTGGGATTAGTTGGATTATTTGGGATTATTTCAAATTTGTAGTAGGATCATAATGTCAGCAAAGTCAGAAAAGTGAGCAACCTGTAAAAATTTGTGTCTTTTCATACGAAAGAAGGCCTTATAAACAAAAATACATGAGTTACGATTTTAATATCAATTTAACATTATTCAACCAATTCCTTCTCAATCAACTCAATAAGACGTCTTGATACTCTCAACACATTGTTTTGATAAATAGACACAGAAATATTTCCATCAAATGACTGAATATTTTCAAATACGCGTTTGTCAACAGTTCGCCGACACTATTCTAATAGTACCAACTTCCTTTACGGACTGCACTGAAGTAAATGGCTAGGCGAAAGCTTGATCTTTGAATGTTTTTCCGCTTATAAGGCGAAAACTGTGCATTAAGGTTGATGCTTGTCCACTCAATTCAAAAATGCGCCAGTCACCAATGTTAAAATTTTCTAGTCTCTGGAACTAAAACGGAATTTGTGTATGTATGTACACGGACCGAATCCTTAGATTGTGCAACTTATCATTTTACCAGCTGGTCTACAAATACATTGAAAATGAGCAGCGTCATAAACATAAAACATATTACACTTACGGAAATATATTTTTGCATCAAATAGAATTTTGTACTTCTGCGCAGGTTTTTGCAGCGTTAAAAAGCTGCGCAGAAGTACAAAATTCTATTAATGCAAAAATATATTTCTGTGAGTGTACAAACAAAAAAACGCCGTTAACGTCATCTACCGTCAATTCTTGTCGTAAAATCAATTTTGAATAAATGAATAACACTTGTTATGAAACATAACACGATGAAATTATTTTGTACGTAAAATTTGCAGCGCAGAAACCCTTTTCTTTTTGCAAAAGGAATACTTTTGCTGTTGAAGAAAAGATGTAAAGTCTTACACTGATCCGAACTAAATGTATTCATTCGTTTTGAAAAGCTCCGCTAAAACTGAAAGTTGATTTCATGACAAGAGTCGAACGTCATCTACGTTTCGGCGTTTTCTTGTTAAGAAAATATTTTTTATACTTGTGACGTTGCTCATTTTCAATGTATTTGTAGACCAGCTGGTAAAATGAAAAGTTGCACAAGCTAAGGATTCGGTCAGCTCCGGAAAGTCGTAGAACACCGCAGAAAAATAACATTAAATCCTGAAAGTTACAAAGTCATCCGGAAAGTTAAAAAGTGAGCCGGAAAGTCAGAAAATCGAGAAAAATCGCATAAAGTCACGAAAAGTCATGCACGAAAGTTCTGGAAAGTCGTCCAAAATCACAAAAAGTCACATAAAATTCCAGAAAATCACGACAAGTAATGTTAAATCTCTTAAAGTGCCGTTCATAAAGTATGTCACACAGAAATGTTAGATTCCGGAACGCACAAAATGACATTGCAAAAATAATGTCGGATTTGAAACGGGATTTTGAGTGTGACTTGGAACGGCATTGGGACGAAAATTAAGGTGGGATTTGGACGTGTATTGATTTTGAAAAGTATTTGGACGGGAGTTAAGACTATGTTTTGAAGGGAATTTAGACAGTAGGCTCGGACGGGCGTTAAGACGAAGGTATTTGGAAAGGTATTTGGACAAGGATTTGTAAGGGTTTTTGAACGGGAGATAAGACGGGGTTCTGAAGCGTATTTGAATGGAGGGGTTCGGACGGGGATTGGGAGACGTATTTGAAATGGGATTTGGAAAAGTATGTCGACGGGAGCTAGGACGGGTTTGACTTGATTAGACCCGTTCGAAGAACGAAGTTCTTCGAAAAGGGGTCATATGCGTTTACCACGACGCTTGTAACCACCCCAAAACTATTCAAATTTGGTGGTTTGGTAAATTTTTTGGTATGATCTCTGCATGATCTCTTTCTTGTATTATTTACTTTTCACACCGCTAAAAAAATTGTATCGCGTTGCTTTTTGTCGCATCATTATGTAATGAAAAAGGTCTTACGGCCTTACACATAATTGAGTCAATAAAATCATAATCATCATCATGCAAAAAAATTGCCGAATAATGTTGCTTGAAAAATTTCGATACGATTTGTCGCCAACGAATGGGAGCAGTTCTTCGGCTATATCTCGGACAGCAGTGGTCGGCAGGTGTCAAATGAAAGATGTCGATTCCATAAAGCCTAGATAGGTAGGTACGCCTAGCATACAAAATCATTGAATCAAAGACTGCGCAGTTTCAATCTCAGAATTCGTACTTCGCAAGACAAATTGGTTATTTTTAGAGCGTTTTTTGAAGTTAAACTTTTTGCAATTTTTTGGGATTATTTAGGATTATTTGGTATTATTTGGATTATTTGGGATTATTTGGGATTATTTGGATTATTTGGGATTATTTTGGGATTATTATGAAGTAATTTACCCTTGATTTCATCTAAAGTTTAACCAAGCCACCTCATCGACCGAACCGTAACACCGTTGAAGCTAAGAACGGGTTAGCTGTAAAGTTTAGCGTGTGATTTACGGAGACCCTTTTACTCCGATCAACATTTAAATTTTTTGATGAACTTATATTGCTTGCCAAGAGATGGACGACGAAATTTTGTTTGCTTTGTTTGAAACGTTCGTGTTGCTCATATAACGCACGAAACTTTCAAAATAGCAGGGAACTGAAAGAATCTATTTATTCCTAAACGAGTATCATGGGCGCGCGGTAGCAATGCGTCTGTGACGCAAGCGTTACACGCCAAAAGTGTACAAGAAATTTTTGTCGTAGACTAAGGATATATCTACATGCCTCAAAAAAGAACAAAAGAAAAGCTCGTAGCTAGCACGGGGCTCATAACTGGTGCACTTACCCTAGCGCTTATTTATCTGCCGTGTTAAGCAACGTATCTTATACAAAGATTAAGAAAAAAATGTAGGTTTTCGGCATGAATTTAATAAATTATTCATTTACAGTTTAAAAAACCTGAGTTTCCCAAATTTACTAATTTCCAATAATTCTAACGACATACGGAGCTAACGCTTTCATAAACATATAAACTATAAATTCTAGGTGAGTAAAAACTTGATTGACAAAATAAAAAAACAACAAATACGTCATGTCTATACAAATACTGACAAATACTGATAGATCTCATATCTAGCGAATAAAAAACTATATTTACGTTTGCTGTACATTTTAAATGTTTGCAAATACGTCAGCAATGGTGCCCTCTAAAACAAACTCATCAACAGCACATTGTCGTAAATTTGCTGACGCAGCGACGATTATTTCACTGTTCGGATATATTGCGAGCATTGATTTACAACCAAGAGTTCCACCGTTATGCCACACCACACGATTTCCACTCGGTCTATTTCCGATTTGATTTTGACTAATCCAACCCATGCAGTAAGGCAGTGACTTTTTGGCAGGAATATCGCTGGGCGTCCAGGCATCTTCCACACTTGATTGCTGGAGAAAATGTTGACTCCTTCCGTTATACGCTTCCAGCCAGATTTGACCATAAGTTAGCATATCTGGCATAGTTGCATATACACCTCCGGCCGCATGAAAGTCGTTAAGGAAAACGTCTCCCCACATACCACTGTTGAAAAGACTTCCCTCTTCAACTGTGTAAAAGGACGCAACATGCGGAGTTATTATTTTCGTATCGACCATTGCGGTTTTGTTCAACTTTAAAACATTTTTTATCATTTCTGTCATTGTAACATCGAATGTTTTATCTTCAAGAACAGACTCAATGACAGCGCCAGCAAGTTCATAGCCATAATTTGAGTAAGCAAAATTAGTTCCTGGTTTGAAAATAAGTTCTTTGTCTCGCATTTGGATCAAACGGTCGATTTGATTCACACATCGAAGGCATTTACCCGCTTCTTCTGTAGAAAGGAAATTCGGAATACCAGCCGTCATCTGAAGGAGTTGCCGCATTGTAATATCCACAACATTTCCGTTCCAATTTTTATCAGGAAAATCCTTTTCCGATAGATAATGTCTGATCGGTACATCGAAATCCAATTTACCTTCTTCGACTAATCGAGATGCCAAGGCGACGGTAAACGATTTACTGATAGAACCGATTTGCATCACCGCATCACCAGTCATGGCAACATTATTTTCGATATTGGCTAGTCCGAATCCCTCGAGCCATTTCTGTTCTCCTTTCACCATTACACCAATGACAAGACCGGGAACAAATTCGCTTTTAGTTTCTTTTAGGAAATTTTTAGTGAGCTGACGAGCTTTTTCGATTGGGTCCATGACAATATCTTCCAAAAAAATATTTTTGCAAGTGCAAAACATACTGTGAATGAGAATCACACACAAAATTAGACTGAATTTATTTGCTGCCATATTTCTCATAAATTAAAATTTCCATTAAAACAGTAGAGGTGACGACATAGAAGAGTAACACCAAAGAATATTTTATGAGTTTGGATTTCAGTTGTCTAGTAATTTATTTATAAGGTTCAGCAGATAGAATTTTTACACCATTAGTAGGGGCCCTTCGTCCAACCGAATTAGAGAACAAACGGCTCAGCAGTGTTTGCTCCTTCATCAAAGAAGTAATTGTAAGTTCGCAAATATAAATGAAATCGAAACGTATGCCTCGCTTCACTGTTTTATTTTGAGATTTATCAGCTTGGGACGACGTAAAACGTTAAAGTCATCCTTCACGTCCATATAATTTAAATCAAACAAAACTTCCCGTCCCAGACAGGAAATTGTCCTACACAACATGTACCAGTTCTAACTTCGGATCTGCGTGTATGCAGTAAAATTCAAAAAGAGCTTTTCAAAAGTGCGAATGCTTTCTCTTTACACTCCCCTTTCCGTACGCTTTTCGATAACTCCATTCTCCACCATGAGTATGATGTCAAAAATAATGAAAGTCTTCAGGCCAGAGGTGGACAAACAAAACAAACCAGGTTCGAAACGAGGAAAAACAATAAAAACTAGTTTTAAAACAAAAGAAACATAAAAACTAAAAAAACCAAAAAAGTAAAAAATATAAAAACACATGCAAGGGACCCGTACGCATCAGGGAGTTGCGGGAATTGTGAAAAGTTAACTCAGCGCTGTGTCTGCAATCCGTACAATGGATCAATGTAGAAATATTACGAATAATAATGTCTACGATATTTAGTAGTATGAAACTGTATTATTCAGTGTCTAATACGCAACTCGTCGTATGTCCTGTAAATTTATGCAAGTCGCTGTAACTGAACCCAACCTCTCACATACATTTCCAAATTTATGTTTCGTATATTTTATGTGAGGCCGTTTAGGATGCGTGTAGGCTCAAAAAGAATTTCGTCGACGTATTATGTGATCCGTATTTTTTTGTGTTCTTTTTTTTCAAATTTACGTACGTTTTTATATATTTTTTTAAGTACTGAGCTGTATTTCTTGCACATTTGCCACATTTGTTGTGCCAGTCTGCTTTTTTTATCGAAAAAGTGGTTCTGAGTCGAGAAATGTGGACATGTGTTTTCACATTTCCACATTTGTTCTCACAAATGTGAAATTTTATTTTTTTCAAGTGGCACATTTGTCGTTCCCGTCGCACATTTCCTCACATCTCTTGCACATGTGAAAACTTTGTGTCGAAATGTGCCGAGATGTGAATAACACCATAATACACAGGTTAGGGAAGTGGTCATATTTGCCAATCACATGTAGGCAATTTTGCCGTTGGAATCGACACAGTGCTAAAATTTTCAAAATTTCGCAGATTGGTTGTGAAATAATGAGTTCAGAAAAATATACCCGCTGAAAAGAGAACGTTTCCACACATTTGTATTTTCGAAAAACTTTTTCAAATATAGACGATATTAATGAACTGACAAAGTTCAGTAGTATTTTTCATTGAAAAGTAGCATTTCCCGCAACTCCCAGAATAGATGTGGCAATTACGTCTATATTAAATTGGATTGGAAATTGCCGAAATGGCAAATTAAAAACAAATTTTTTCACACAAAAAAAGTTTTAGTTTGTACTAGGACCGATCTAAGAATACTTCCATAAAAAAAAGTTCCCCTCATTTTACTCTAAAACAGTGCACGAGAAACCGAATGTCCACCTGAATTAGGAAAGCAAAAATCAGGAATCAAGAAATCAGGAACCAAAAATCAGGAAATGAGCTACTAACGCCCTGCAGGCTGCCTTCCGTGCATGGGGCTCTGCCCCTTAGACCCTTGACACCCCTACGCGGGGGCTGCCAGCCCTCCACCCCGTTTTTTTTTCAATTTTTTCACGGCCTGCGGTGCATTCTCTCAAAAATTATTTTCCTGCCTTTCGGTTTTTCCTGATTGCCTGATTCCTAATTTTGGTTTTTCCTAATTTAATTCATTCCTATTTCTTGTTTTTCCTTGTTTTTGGCAAATAATTTTTTTCCCTAATTTTCGGTTTCCTAATTTTTTTTCCTAATTTGTGTTTTTCCTAATTTGTGTTTTTCCTAATTTGTGTTTTTCCTAATTTTTGTTTTCCTAATTCGTGTGGAATACTCAAAAAAACCATTAAAGAAATATTCACGAACAACGACCGAATATCGTGTAGGCTCACGAGACGGCCACGATGACGCTACAGGCCGAACCTTACAACAGATTTTCTATAATTATTTTCGCGATTTTCTGATGTCCATATCTTTTACTTAAAACCTTCTATAGCGATTTCCGTTCTTATTTCGCTGAGATATAAGTGAAAAAGTTCCACAAACCTTCAAAAACCACGTTTTTTACCACTTTTTCGGCCATAACTTCGAAAGTTTTCGACCGACTTTGCCCAAATTAAATCCAGTAACCAATTTTTTCATTATCATTCAGAAAAAAAAGTTTCCGAAAATGGGACAAAATTTACACGATTTATGCTGAAAAAACACGTTGGGCCCTAGTAGATATTCAGTTTTAGGGCCCTGGCTGAATCCAAAAGCTCAACATTAAAAAACGTTTCTTCCATAAATTGTCAGGCATGCCCATACCTTTTAAACAAAAAAAATTATGAAAATCGTAAAAGGTTTGCTCGAGATAGGTACAAAAAACACGTAGGGGCCTAGCAGAGACTCCTTTGTAGTACCCTAGCTAAGTCCAAGGACTCAAATCCAAAAACTTTTCTTCCATAAATTGTCGGCCATGCCCAAATCTTTCAAACAAAGAAAATTTAAATTAAATTAAATTAAAAGTTTTTGAAAATCGGTTGAGTTTTACTCAAGTTATCGTGTTGACAGACAGACGGACATTTTTATTATTGCTGATTCGTCATCTAAGGACCATGATTGATGCTCCACCCTACTCCCGGGTCGAAATTGGGCTGGTTACAAACGTCGTGCCAAACGCATAAGACCCCTTTTCAGAGAACTTCGTTCTTCGTACCGGTCTAAAAACTGAAAAAATAACAAAAAACGAAAGTAGTTCCTCGTCTTCAGGAAGGCGGTCCTTTTTGCGTGGTACTTCGCCCACAACTGCCTGAAGACTGTGATGAATATAACGAAACTTCATCAACATTCAGCTAAGAAAACAACTTTCGGTGTTTGAAATTGCAAAAAGTTCTCTACTGTTACACGTTATTATCTGTATTTCCCCATCGATAATAGGCGTCTCATTAGCTCATATTGTTCATAGTTGATATTAACCAATAATGAATAAAACATTCAGTGATGCTGAATTGTCACTGTTTTCAATTGACTTTTCGCTCGAAATGCTATGATTAATGACCTTATAAACGTTAATTTCTAGAAAATACGATAACATTCGCAAATAGTTTAAATGGAAAAGTTGTCACTATTCGCGGAAATGGGCCTATTACGCGATGAAGTCGTGCATGTAGTAAACGCATTCAGTACAAAAAACTTTTTCCCAATCCCAATCTACTGAAACCAATGATTTCGAAACTACAACAAATGACTTCTGAGTATAGTTGAGGCGTAATCAATGAGTAACCAAATTCTTCAATGTCAAAATTTTCATATAAAAAATAAAACTTTGACAGTGCCTACAATGAATGGAGTTTTATTTGCTGGAACTGATCCAGTTAAAAGCAGTGAAATCTGATATATTTTAACTAGTAACTAGCTGATAAATGGAAGAACAAAAACTACGAAACCACGCTATTACTCGAATTAACCCGGTCGTTTGGATGAGATTTGATCATTTAAGTGCCGCCATTTCCGGACGTTTGCCAAAATTTTAAAGGAGCAATGATCCCAAAATCTATCTGGAAGTAGCTAAAACAAAAGTTTTTGAGCGAAATATAAAAATGCACAACGAACGAAACTTTCATTTAAAAAATTTCGCTCGCTTCTCTCGCTATGGCAGGAAACATGAGCAAATGGCATGGAACTAATGAGTAGGAAAAATAGCCACTTACATATTTATAAAAGAAACTGAAAAAGTAATATACTAGTTTTCCACAAAGAACAAGGAAATACAAAATTCCAATCTTTGAAGGGTATTACCACAAAATGGTCAAGTCTGTTACTTTCTTTCGTTAACGCTACATTTTATACATCATGGGCGCGCGGTAGCGATGCGCCCGTGACGCAAGTCCCCATACAAACAAAAAATTCAGAATTTTTTTTTCGTAGACTTCGGAACCATATATACAGCTAAGTTTTGACTTTTTCACCTTGTGTCGTACCCCCTGAGATTTAGTTCATTTTATTCCTTGTAAAATTTTGATTGAAATCGACATTTTACTCATTAAAAGTGGATCCGAAGATATGACATTTAGAAAATCGTCATTTTGCATACAAAATGTGCTGCTTCATATAAGCCCAAGTTAATGGAAACATCCTACGTTAGTTCCTTAGTTAGTTAGTTAGTTAGTTCCAGAGCCATTTGTATGAAAACTGACTTTTGGCTCGTGCTCGAGAACGGCTCGATAACTTTTCTTGAAATTTTGCAGGGACCTTCGCCATATGAGATTTTAAAAAAGGCGGGGTACCGGCCTCGTTTGGGCGCCAGGGCTCTTAGAAGGCGCCATATAAAGCCTAAATGTATGTGTTTGTGTGTGTAGTGTGTACGATAGCACATTTTGTATGAGGCAATGGTTGTGTGTTCGAGATATAGGTTTGGTGTCAAAGGGAAAGTTGCAGGGTTGGGTGTGTAGAGTATCAGGTTGACCGCCAAAATGGCGGAAAATAGGCGGGGACCCAAAAAAAACTTTTGATATGTTGTAGAGGAAGTTGAGGGAATCATTTTCGCCAATGGAAGTAGTAGCCGCCGCGCTTCGGTTCGGCGGCAGCAGCGGCTCAAAATAATGCAAAACATTACAATCACAACGAAAACCCTTTTTAAAAAGGAAACCTGACGCAAGTCCTCGTCCCTTCTTCCAAAACAACTGATATCACTTTGGGTGACGCTTGCAGCTTCGGAACGCACAAAATTCTTTTGAAATATTTTCACTTTTGATTAAAAAAATGCGTCACAAATACCGGACCCCCCAGTGTTGTAGTTTTTCTGTTCTTTCAGCTTTCACAATGCAAAAATTTGACTTTATGGGATGTATGGCGTATTTTTGTACAGGAAATCAAATTTTTGCATATGAAAGCTAAAATTATTAAATTGGCGGGTCCGGCATTTGTGACGCATTTTTTTAATCAAAAGTGAAAATATTTCAAAAGAATTTTGTGCGTTCCGAAGCTGCAAGCGTCACCCAAAGTGATATCAGTTGTTTTGGAAGAAGGGACGAGGACTTGCGTCATGTTTCCCTTTTAAAAAGCGTTTTCGTTGTTTAATAATCTGCTTTCAAAAACAAATCAAGGTGTTTCAATTTTCCGTAGAAAATTTTTAAAATTTAAAATGACAAAAAACATAACCAAAGACCCGTACGTATCACAATAGGTGTGGCAAAGAGACTCGAACGTATCTAAATATATGTTCTTTTCATCCATAGAAATTACCCAATGTAGTGTCAAAGGCCCTACCGAAGTACGTTTCAGACCATTCAAATCTAGAAAAGCTTATATCCAAGGACTGAGCCATTTTCCCCTAAAACCCTCTAAAATCTTATTCTCTAAAACTTTGCCTTTGGAAGCAACTTTCTACCTCTCATAGTTCTGGAGATTTGGGTCATCCTGCCCAATTATGGAAGTGGCCATATACCACGATTGGGCCATATTTCCTAAAAACCCTGAAACACGTCTCAGCATTTGACACCAAAATAAGGAATTATCTTAAATTTTGTTTTGCTGGTCACTAGGCAATCAAATTGATGTTTGTTGCATTGCTTGTATGTAGACCGGTTGAATGAAAAATTTGTTTATTTTTCAGAGCTTTATTCCCGTTGCATTCGGTCAGTGTGAGTGACCATTAACCATAATCATGGCTAGAACAAAGCTTAACAAGTTAATTCGTACAAATTAGTTTTTTAGACTTACGTTTAACGGGTAACAATCACAACTTAATATGACAAATTGTTTTTATCAAATTAAATTGAGTTTAAGCGATCTCAAATTATATCTGGTTCGCTTAGATCGATTGTTTGTGTTATTGTTGTCAATCAGGTTGTCAACCGTTAGAACAGATGTTAGGTATGAATCAAGGTTAAACACAAGGGAGGTAGCGCAGAAGCAGATGCGCGGCCAACCCACCACCTACGATATGAATATAGCAATGAGTACTTACTCAATTACGAATTTTGAGATGAGTTTGGTCAATTCAAATGAAAATATCATTTTGTACGAAATATTTAATAGCAACGAATGTGATTTAAGCTTCGTGCATCTTTTTGAATTAATTGCGCATAGAAGCGATCATACGTTGGAAATTGAAATAAAATGTTCAATTTGCTTTATGACGTTTACATAAAAAAAATCGTGAAGATCATGTTCGTCTACATACGAGATTTTTCTTTATTTTGGTTCGTATTTTTTTGGTCTTCTGTAATATGACATTTTTAGAGACTAACTTTCATTGCGGCACGTGTAACAAGCCATCCCAGATAACAAAGTACACACTTTTTAATGTGGTTGCCCACTGAATGTACATTAAATGTGCGAAATTCAATGTTGTTGAGAATATGTACATTTAATGTACCAAAAATGTGCTTGTGAAGTAGTACATTTTTCGATGTAAATAAAAAGCACATTTTTTGTTCTATTAAAACTCGAAATTATTGCTCTAGATCACAAGTACATTTTTCGCACATTTTATGTGCGTGATAAGGTGTACACTATTTCTATTACATTTAATGTACCAAAAATGTGCTTGTGATGTAGTACATTTTTTGATGTAAATAAAAGGCACATTTTCTGTACCATCAAAGCTCGAAATTATTGCACTAGACTAAAACCACCAAACTGTCCTTCAAAATAATTCCAGGAATTACTGTCATTCCTTCGGACAATTTCTGAAGAGTTCGGACCGAGGGCAATGGAATTAATAACGAATTTATGACATAGTTGTAGTCTCGTCGGATGACCAATTGACTCTTTTTTATGCCAGTCATTAAATCAATTTTATTTTTTGTCAGCATTGGAAACAAACTTCGAAGTTGATCATTTTCGGGTTCTTGTTTAGGATGTTTTGTAATTAATTTTTGCAATATCAACACGGTTTGAAATTTTCTTCAGATAAGCGCTAAATTTCTGGATGCCTAGGGCGCCAGAAACCTAGGACGGCACTGGATCATTTGCTTATAATAATTATCCAGACCTACCGCTACAATTTCGACTTTGCATAATTTTATGTTATGGTTCGTAGAATTCCATTGCTTACTTTCATGTTAACAATGTGTCTTAATGGTATTACTATCTGGAGTGTTCGCAATCGTTTCGTTATCCTGTGAATTTCTCATTTCTTGCACTTTCAGACTTATATCACGAACACATTCCTGAAAGGCTCTTCTTTTCGAGGTGTGAATCTAACGAAATCTTGAACTTCATGCAAATGTCAACAGACTACCGATGAAGATGAAATCTTCAAATAGAAACTTACTCAAGGGACCCCGTACGCACCAGAACAGATATGGCAAACAGAATAGGTGTAGCAAAAAGACTCGAACATATCTAAGTAAATATTGCCTTAACTCTTAAGCGTATGAAATTACATCCACAAATTGGATTGGAAATTACCAAAAGGGCAATATGGAAAAACCTGTAAGAAGCAACGGCGAAAAATTTCTCCATAAAAAAGCCCAAAGTTTAAAAAAAATATAAAACTTTTTTTTCACAAAAACAAATTTTTTTGTATAGGGCCGATCTTCGAATCTTCGAATCTCTAGAAGAGGCCTCTGACTCATACTTCCATGGACAAAAACGTTCGCTACTTTTTTCTCTACGACACTGAACAAAAAATCTCAGGGGTCGTATTTGTTCTGATTTTGTATCCTGACTACAACTTCTCTATTCCGGAAAAAGTAAAAATTCAGACCACCTAAGGCACCCTTAAGATTCGTTTTAACGTTGCTTTCTGAAAGCGGAACGGACGAAAGTTGAGACATAACACATCACACCCGGCCTTATATGGAAGGAACGGCCAAAAAAAGTTTCACTTGGAACTCTCTTCAAGAAAAAGACTCGAAAATCCCAACGACGTAAAACAATCTTCGCTCATAAATCAAGACGAACAGAAGCTGTTTCTAGCGTGGTTTAGTCATCTTCAGCCGCTTTCAATCACCTCTTCGGGTACAGCAACAAATTCTCCTATGAACGAGTTTTTCCTCTTCAAAACTAGTCCTTACTTTTATAGCAAAAAATGGCCTTATAAGGATTGCCCAAATTTGAATTTGACCCCTGAAAACTCATCATTAAAGAAATATTCACGAAAAACCACCAAATGTTGTTTAGGGTCGGGTAGGGTGAGTTGGACCCACACTTAGGACTCTACAGCCCGAACCACCTTACAGATTTTAATTTATGTGAATATCTGATGATCACATCTTTTATTTAAAACCTTCAAGTGCGATTTCCGTTCTAATTTCGCAGACATATAAGTCGAAAAGTTGCACCAACCTTCAAAAAACAACGTCTTTGACCACTTTTTCGGCCATAACTTCGAAAGTTCTTAACTGATTTTGCCCAAATTCAAATTCGTTACCATTGATTCAATTATATTTCAGGAAAAAAAATGATTTTGAAAATCGGATAAGATTTATCCGATTTATGTAGAAAAACAAGTTGGGCCATGGCAGAGACTCAGTTTTAGGGACCTGACTGAGTCCAAAAGCTCGAAAATGGCAAAATTGAGCTCGAGTTGTTAGGCCCCAGACCTTTCAAACAAAAACAAAAATTATGAAAATCGGAAAAGATTTACGCGAGTTATGTACAAAAGACCGAAAACCACCTGAAGCTCAGCGACCCTTCGTCCAAAAATGCCCACCTACAATACCTAACTCCGGAGAAAATAACATTTGAAAATCAGTTAAGTTTTACTCAAGTTATCGAGTTTAAGGACGGACGGACGGAAAAAGTTTTTTTTTTGCTGTTTTGGCATCTATCAATATGATCAATGCACCCCCTCAAATCGACTGGTTACAAACGTAGTGGTAAACGCATGGGACTTGTTACTTCATACGAGTCCAAATATACTTACAGAGCTTAGCCTAACACTTGCTGCCACTTTTTATATGAATGGCGCCTGGGACTACCTCTTCAACAAGGTCCTCAAAAATAAGGTTATGTAAAATTGTGTGCATCGAAAAAGTTAAAGATTCAGACTTTTGGATGTACAGGATGATCCTACGATCTATTGCCACTCCGAGAGCTCCTAACAACGCTTAACAACCGTCCCAACATTGAAATAAAGATTTTGAAGAAAGAACCAATTACTTTTCGTTCGACGCACATAGCTGCAACTATTAATTATGGCAACACTGTTGTCATGAATTAACTAGCGGAAAAATTGTGAACTACAGAACGTCACTTTTCTGCGGCACAGTGAAAATATTTCTTTACAATATTTCAAGTGAATTTTGTATTTGAAAATCAAATTGAATTTAAACGAAAATGGGTTTATCACCAGACGCAAAGGAAAGGCTAGGTTTTGTGTTTGAAGTGACGAAAACGATATTCCACTGGGGATTCATTCCTGCAGTACTTTATCTCGGTAAGACTTTATAACCTAAGTTCTGTCATTGTAGCAGAACGAAATATCTTTGATTTATTGATCACAAAATCTGAATTTGGAATTTTCGTTACAGGATTCAAGAAAGGTGCCGATCCTGGCAATCCAGAGTTAACGTTGTTCAGGTATTGTCATCAATTAATTGATATATTCCGTTTTATGAATTCCGATTCTTTTTCAGTTTGTTTTTGGCGTGAAAACTCGATTAATATTCCAATAGGTTAAATTATAGACCCAGTTGTCTAGTCTATAGAACTATTTTTTGCCAACAAACTCTTGTTTCCAATAAAAATGTATAAATGACAAAACTCGAGTTGTTTCGTAACCTCGTCGTGTCAACTGAATCGCCATGGGCATCGCCTTAACAGCAGAATATTTTAAAGGGATGTTATGGCTTATTCCTTCTTTGTAAACTGTGTAAACGTTAAATAAATTGGGTGTACAGGTAATATTATGTAGCGTGGGTAGTATATAAAAATGGTCCTCCCACGAAAACTTTTGGTACGATGACTAGTTTTCAAGTTCATGACGCTTCTAGTTTTCATAGAGAGTCCGTTTCAAAGTCCTGTTCTACCCGGTAGAGAGATTATAACTTTTGCACTAGCTGGTAGAACGCTTAAGAGGGAATTTGAGAAATGTTCGACAAATTGAAATTGAAGCCACCTCCGATTTTGACGAGTGTGTGCTCGTTTGAATCGTTGGGTCACCGCTAAAAATTCTTGCAACAACTTTTTGCTCAATAGACGTTGGTTTCGGCTGGGTGACCCTAGATGTATGTGCATATCACAGAGCAAGCAAATATAAAAAAAGTCGAATAACTTCCGTAAAAACTGATCGAATCTTCTGATCTTGTGGTGTAATTATGGTGGCCAAAATGAATGCTAAGACAATTGATGAAAGGTCATGTTGTGGACGCGGCAACGGAATTTATGTCAAAAAATGACCTTTTTTTGACAGTTCGGAATTCCTTGGACAATGCAGGCCACTAAAATCTTCACAGCAGAATTAAAGTGTACTATCTAGCCTACGATTCAGCAGTATTGAATGTCGTAGCCTGCCCTGTCCAAGAGGTTGGTGAAGATTTTAGTGTAAGTACCAGAATCATAGGTATTTAGTCATTACTCACTCCAAAGCACAATCCAATCAACTATTTCTTTCCAAAATTGACCAGAATTTAAAAGACCATCGTTGTGCCTCTCCAACGACACCGTACTCGACACATTCCATATGAAAAAACCGAATTTTGAAGTGCAAGGAGAACAATATTGAAACACACCATTTGTTCGTTGACTTCAAGGCGGCCTATGACAGTGTTAGAAGAAATAATCTATGGAGAGTCGTGGAGGAGTTTGATCTCGCTAACGAAGCTAACACTAAACGGAGTTAATAGCAAATTAAGGATCCGCAATCAACTTTCAGAGACTTTTGCCATTGAGGAAGGCCTACGTCAACGCCTCTTGCAACGCTGCTTTTCAATTTGACCCTCGAAGCAGCTGTACGAATCATGGACATAGACTCCAGCGGCACTATTTTCACCAAGTCCAGTCAGTTGCTTGGTTTTGCAGATGGCATGGACATAATTGGACGAAATATGGATGTTGTTAAAGACACTTGCCGCATAAAACCCAAAAATCAAAGTCTAACATTAATTACACCACGGCAAAAAAAGCACACATAACAAAGACAAGTTTATGGCCTCTTCTATGGTACAGAATTAAATTCAAGGGAACACGTTTTTCAGGGTTTTGGGGAATTAAGGCCCAATTCTGGTATATACTTCCATAATTGGGCAGGATGACCCGAATATCCAGAACTATGAGAATTAGAAAGTTGGTTCCAAAGGCGAAGTTGTAGAGAATAAAATTTTAGCGAACACTTGTTTCAGGGTTTTGGGGAAATATAGCCAAATCCTTAAGATATGGCCACGTCTAGATTTCGGAGGGATGACCCATTTCTCCAGAACTATGAGAGTTAGAAAGTTGTTTCCAAGGGCAAAGTTGTAGAGAATCAAATTTGGAAAAATATGGCCCAATCCTTGGTATATGACCACTTCTAGAATTCGGAGGGATGACCTACTTTTCAACTTTCAGCAGGTTTTTTGATATTTTTCGGTCATTCTCGACATGAGTGAGGTATTCAAATTGAGCAAAATTTTTATGGGTTTTTGACGAGAGATAAACTTACAAAAGTACTGATATCCGCACAAGAAAACTCCGTACAAAGGAGGTGTGACGCAAATATTTTTGTGCATAAACAACAATTCTGAAATCAAAAACATGCGCATTAAGCTAGAAACGCAAAATGATTTTCATCCAGTTACAAAGTTTCTGAATTCAGAGGAGGGTGACGCATTCAGCTTCGATACGCAAAGCCACCTTGTGTTTTTAAAAAATTGCGTCACAAATGCCAGACACAACAACGAAATAATTTTTCAACACTTTCAGTTTTCACACGCAAAAATTTACATTTGCACAGTAAACAGGTCTTTCAAACAAAAAAAAATTATGAAAATCGGAAAAGATTTACTCGAGTTATGTACAAAATACCAAAAACCACCTAAACGGCCCTAGCTCGGCCGCCTTTGGACCTACAGTGCCCAGATTTAAATCCATAAAAGATTTCTCCACTATCCCTCAGCGTAAAAAGGTTTTTGAAAATTGGTTGAGTTTAATATTACTCGAGTTATCGTGTTAACGGACGGGCGGGGCAGACGGAAGGACGTACATTTTTTCATTGCCGATTCGTCATATAAGGCCCATGATCTATGCTCTGCCCCCCCACTCCCGGATCGAAATTCGACTAGTTACAAAGGTCGTGGTAAACGCAACACTCAGAGATATCTCATGTTTAGCGCAACTATATCGGGGCTTATTTCCACTTTTTAATTAGTGTATCCATAACATGTTTGCGACAATAATGTAGCCATGGCAACCATGGTTGTTTCAAACATGTTATGGATAGCCCAACTAAGTTATATTTACCCTAGCTATGAAGGGGGAAATTTTTCATTGTTGGCCCCGAACATGCTTGTCTCAACTATGCCTCGTTAAAATTTTCCGGTCTGTGAATAGACCCCTCTTCGAAGATCTTCATGCTTCGTACGAGTCTAAAAATTTAGTGGATCGCTCTCGCCGAAACACTGTCTCCAAAAGCAAAGGCTCCCCGAGAAAATAAAGATTTAAGGAAAGCCTGCAAGCTTGTTGAAGCAAAGGATATAATTCTGGGCATAGCTCCTTCACTTCACCTAACATAAACTTTCTAAATACAGTTCGTTCGAAGCCTTCTTGTCCGCTAGGTCGGAGATTTGCGACATTAATACTAAAATGTATGCAAGGGTGTGCAAAGTTAGATTTAGATGAATAAGAAATGGATTTAGTAGTATTTTAGTAGTTAACATAAGCTTACGCAAATCTGGTTTTCCCCCGTACTACCATTTTCCCGCAAAACCGTTTTGCCGAACTACCGTTTGCTGTATACTATCATTACGTCTTTACTACCGTTTTCCCCGTGCTACCGTTTCACCCTTACTACCGTTTCCACCATACAACACTTTTCCCCGTACTACAATTTTCTCCGTACTACCGTTTCCCCGTACTACCATTTCACCGTTCTACCATTTACCCGTACAACCGTTTCTCCCGTCCTACAATTTCCTCCCCACTACTGTTTTCCCCGTACTACCATTTCACCGTTCTACCATTTCCCCGTACTAACATTTCCTCCGTACTACTAACATGTACAAACGTTATCACTGTTCTACTATTTCCCCGTACAACCGTTTCTCCCGTCCTACAATTTTCTCCTCACTTCTGTTTTCCTCGTACTCCATTTCACCGTACTAACATATTTCCCTACTACCATTTCCCCGCACAAACGTTATCATGCTACTATTTCCCCGCACAACCGTTTCCCCCGCACTACCGTTTTCCCCGTAAAACCGTTTCCACCGTACTACTGTTTCCCGTACAGCCGTTTCTCCCGTACTACCATTTTCTCCTCATTACTGCTTTCCCCCGACTACCATTTCCCCATACAACCGGTTACCCTCTTACTGCTTCTTCCCCCGAGCTGCCCAACATTTTCACCAATACTGGTGACTTCTACTCACAAAACTCTGAGACTTTGCAAAAGAAACCCATCGTCTAACTCCCATACATTCGAAAATAATTTTAAAAGCATAAAAATTGACCCAATGCCCAACTGCCCGACATTTTCACCAATACTTGTGACTTCTACTCACAAAACTCTGAGAATTTGCCAAAGAAACCAATGGTCTGTCTCTCATACCTTTCCAGATACGTTCAAAAGCATGAAAATTGACCCAATGCCCAAATGCCCGACATTTTCACCAATACTGGTGACTTTTACTAACAAACTCTAAGACTTTGCAAAAGAAACCAATGCTCTGGCTCTCATACCTTGCCAGATACTTTCAAAAGCATAAAGATTGACCCAATGCCCAACTGCCCGACATTTTCACCAATGCTGGTGACTTCTACTCACAAAACTCTGAGACTTTGCCAAAGAAACCTATCGTCTAGCTCCCATACATTCGAAAAGAATTTTAAAACCATAAAAGTTGACCAGTGTTCAACTGCCCGACATTTTCACCAATACTGATGACTTTTACTAACAAAACTGAGACTTTGCCGAAGAAACCAATGATCTGCCTCCCATACCTTCCCAAATACTTTTAAAAGCAAAAAATCCAAGATGGCGTCACTTTGACAGGTGGCAGCCATTTTCTTAGGATTCATAAAGATTCTACTCATCAATATCAAAAGTTTCCCGAAGAAACCAACTGTCCAAAAAAACAAAAAAAAATTTAAAATTACATCAAGAAAAAATTTCAATCGAAATCTAGGTAGCATAATGGTTTTTTTTGCTATAAAAGGAAATGCAAAACCGCATTTTAATTCAGTCCCTTTGGACTCGTCAAGCAGGTCGGACGTATGTTGGTTCACATGGGAATCTTCTTTTGCATTGCCTTTTTTGAATCATATAAGGCAATGCAAAACGACTCTTTGCTTCAGTTCCTCAGAACTCTTCAAGCAGGTCGGACGTATGTTGGTTCACGCTGGAAATTTGTGACCGACAATTTACATACAGACAGACAAACAGACAAACTTTTGACTTTTATAATTATCTATATCGTATGACATTAAAAGTAGGGTTCAAACACGAGTCTTTTTTTTTTGTTTTGTAATTACTTTTATTTTGTATAATCATGGACAATCAATACCGAGTCAGTCCCCGTTGACAGCCATTGCTCTCCCCGGAATGTATTAATTACGAAAATATTCGTCTAGGCGATACTCTTAATCAATTTACTCATTGACTATTAAAGTAAAAAATGGTGAGTTGACCACCAGAAAAACGAATATTGAGTTGTCCGAGTAAATTTGTATGAAAAAAAAAAGATTGGACAACTCAAGGTTTATAGAATGGTGAGTTGCCCAATGACGTTTCATATCTTGGACAACTCACAATTTTGAAATTGATATAAAATTAGACAACTCACGATAGCTCCCCGACAACTCTCAATTTACATTAAGTAATTAATTTTAATTAGATAAAACAAAATAAATTAATTAAATTTATGTTAATTAGATAGCCAAAAGTCAAATCTTCGAGTGGAAAGTGATAGTTCTTTTCTAAGTTTCAAAACTATCAAAATATGGAAAACTCACCATTTCTTACCTTACAATTTAAAATTTAGCGAAAGTCATCGGCCATTTCAGTTATTAGACTCAGGCGGCTGTACGGTGCATAGTCTAGTTGCTTTCGACGATATTTTTTTATTAAAAGTTGAAGCAAACTATGAACATATAAATCGTAGAAGACATGAACTCTGAGTCAAAATGTAGTCCTTTATCCAATAAAACTAAATAACATAAAAAAACTTTATTTTTAAAATGCATAACTCCATTCATCGCTTAGCAACATGTTGTTATAGAAGAAAATGTCTGGACTTTGTTTTGTTTTAAAAATACACAACATGTCACCCTAAATCAATAAAAACCGAAAACATTGCCATATGCTGCAAACACTCGTCATTGCCAAATTACACGAGCTGCCAAAACAAAATAAATTTAAAAAAAACTGTAATGGCAAGTGCAGAGCAGACGTTTGTCATTCAAAAATTGTGAACTGTTCCAAAAGGACGTGGAAAATGGTAAGTCGACAAAAGGTTGGAAAAGATGAAATTATAGCAGAAAATTTCCTTAGAAAGTCTTCCACGTACTATGCATTTCCATGTTGGCGAGTTGTCTGATCATTGGATCAATGGGCGCTGCAAATGAAGCTGAATCTGCTGAAAACGCTGAGTCTGCTGAAAGCGCTGAATCTGCTGAAAGCGCTGAGTCTGCTGAAAGCGCTGAGTCTGCTGAAAGCGCTGAGTCTGCTGAATCGGATAAAAACGTCACAGGGGTTCAAGGAGCTCAAACTGTTAAAGAAGGTAAAGCGGTTAAAGAAGGTAAAGCGGCTAAAGAGGCTGCAGCAGTTAAAGAGGATGCACCAGTTAAAGAGGTTGCAAGAGTTAAAGACGATGCAGCAGTGAAAGAGGCTGCAGCAGTGAAAGAGGTTGCAGCAGTGAAAGAGGCTGCAGCAGTGAAAGAGGCTGCAGCAGTGAAAGAGGTTGCAGCAGTGAAAGAGGCTGCAGCAGCTAAAGAGGCTGCACCAGTTAAAGAGGCTGCACCAGTTAAAGAGGCTGCAGCAGTGAAAGAGGCTAAATGGGTTAACGAGGATAAAGCTGTGAGAGAACTGAAGCACCTGAAAGAGAGAAAGGAGTCAAAAAAGCGGCGAAAGGCTTGTAGGCGACGTGAGCAAAAAGGAGAGAAATGTAAGCAAAAAAGCAAGAGATGTAAGCGAAACAGAAGACGGAACAAGTTGGCATGTCTGAAGCAACTGAAATGTATCAAATCGATGAATATCCCAGTGGTGCTGAGGATGCTGAAGACGATGGATGTGTTGAAACTACTTGGATACATTGTGGCACACCTACTAGAGAAGACCAACTTTGTGAAATCGTTAATTTCCATCTCGTGAATTTAAAGGCAAATGAATCGGAAGAGGCAAATTCTGTAAAAAGAGATTGTAATATCAGATTTTGTGAGTTCCAAAATTGCAACTTTGCAATATCGTTTGAATAAATGATTTAATTTCACTCCTTGTTCCCAGAACATCCTTTTTACAAATAGCGTCAACGTTCGGTACTTCCATCTGTATTTAGAGTAAATATAACGTTGCTGTTTTCTTTGCAAGATACAGACTTTCAATCTTCCAGAAAGTTCTTGGACGTATGCGATTTAGTGAAAAAAGAACTTCACTAAGTTTTTATGTCTGCAATGTTTCGCAAGATATGTGCTTTCGATACGTTAGACAAATCATTTGACAATCGAAAAATCTAAACCTTATGCGGTGTGTTGTGCAGCAGAACGAATGCAGCATAAAGTGAGAGGTTCCTTTCAAACCACTCGACTAGCTAGCTTTTCTTTGTTTCGAACTCTGAATCTTCATCGTCACCATAGATCGCCTTTTCCACTTTATACTCAACAGTTAGCGCCACCTGAGTTTCGGGACAATTTTATACATTCACAGCATTCGACGATGTTCAATGCTCACTTTTTAGAAGTCAAACACCGTTTTTATGTAATTGTCCCCAAACTCAGGTGGTGCATACTATGTTTTCAGTTTTTTTTTAAGATTTATCAGGTTGTGCGGTCCAAACACATCTAGTGATCCTTTGTTTCGTCACCATCATGTAAATCTCTGAAGCCTCCCAGTCCCAACCAAGAACCTATACAAAGCGGCAGGCCCTATGCTGGGCACTGTTGCGGATTGGACCAGATAACTACCTAGAGTCCTAAGCCTCAGTGGAACTTCGGACAACCACATATTATGTGAACGCCGGTCTTCTCGCCGAGGCCGTAGGTGCAATTGGGATAATTGGTGAGCCCATTTTAGCTAGATACTTGCCAGATCGCCCCCACCACCCGCTTGATGCGACACCTGTCCATGTTTAGCAATCTCTAGCCCACTTTCTATCGGGCACCGGGAAGAAGCGCTTTGTGAGTACTCCTCCCTCCCAACACTTTATAGCTTTCACACATTCAGAGTGTGGTTATGAGAGGTTCTGGCTCGAAACTTCAAGTTGCCGAACTATTCCTCTCCAGCTCATCCGGTGAAACAACTACTTGGATGTCACGATAGGCGACATGAGCGCCCTAATTAAAGCTTCACTATCAGAACAGACTGTGACATTTTTTCCACATGCCTCTGTTGTGATTGGCTCCTGCACTGCCATAGTATGCCACAAACGTCTTAGCCTTGTTAACGTTGGTTAATTTCCCTAGGTGATATCGCCTATCAACAACATGTCCTGGAGAAAATACCCCGGCTCCCATGCGATCCGAAGTTTTGGAATCGTAAGTGAAACTCTCAACTTCTTCACTTCAGCCATTCCGACCTGCTGGGCCCGACAGTCTCAAAACGCCTCAAAAAGTCTGTCTCCGGTCTCATTCGGTCCCTAGGCATCTGAAACACCTCATTAGTGATGGCCTTTTTGATTTTCCCATGGCCTGAAGTTCAATTCGGAGTCCAAAGATCATTCTGTGATAACCTATCCGCCGTGGCAAAAGCTTTCGCCTTTAATTCCACGTAGACCGGTGATAGGTTAATCAAGTCTCAATGGCCGCCGTAGCTGTTGTGTCTGGATTTTGTTTTGTTTTAGTTTTTTTTTAGCTTTTTTTAGCTTTTTTTTAGTTTTTCTTTAGTTTTTTCTAGTTTTTTTTTAGCTTTTTTCAGTTTTTCTAGCTTTTTTATTTTA
>CM055404.1:44749479-44781278 GCA_029228625.1 Pseudolycoriella hygida | reverse complement strand
ATTTTTGTCAATAAAATTCTTGAGAAATATGGGCGTAGAAAAACAACTATTCCGAGCCATGAAGTAAAACTTTGAGTGGAATTTCTTCAAAACACCCAATTGCAAATTCAGATTTCGATTGTTAGTTTGATGAAACAACGCTTAAGCTCCAATCTGACAGAAAGTTGTGGAGATATATTTAATTTTGTCAATAAAATTCTTGAGAAATATGGGCGTAGAAAAACAACTATTCCGAGCCATGAAGTAAAACTTTGAGTGGAATTTCTTCAAAACACCCAATTGCAAATTCAGATTTCGATTGTTAGTTTGATGAAACAAAGCTTAAACTCCAATCTGACAGGAAGTTGTGGAGATATATTTAATTTTGTCAATAAAATTCTTGAGAAATATGGGCGTAGAAAAACAACTATTCCGAGCCATGAAGTAAAACTTTGAGTGGAATTTCTTCAAAACACCCAATTGCAAATTCAGATTTCGATTGTTAGTTTGATGAAACAAAGCTTAAACTCCAATCTGACAGGAAGTTGTGGAGATATATTTAATTTTGTCAATAAAATTCTTGAGAAATATGGGCGTAGAAAAACAACTATTCCGAGCCATGAAGTAAAACTTTGAGTGGAATTTCTTCAAAACACCCAATTGCAAATTCAGATTTCGATTGTTAGTTTGATGAAACAAAGCTTAAACTCCAATCTGACAGGAAGTTGTGGAGATATATTTAATTTTGTCAATAAAATTCTTGAGAAATATGGGCGTAGAAAAACAACTATTCCGAGCCATGAAGTAAAACTTTGAGTGGAATTTCTTCAAAACACCCAATTGCAAATTCAGATTTCGATTGTTAGTTTGATGAAACAAAGCTTAAACTCCAATCTGACAGGAAGTTGTGGAGATATATTTAATTTTGTCAATAAAATTCTTGAGAAATATGGGCGTAGAAAAACAACTATTCCGAGCCATGAAGTAAAACTTTGAGTGGAATTTCTTCAAAACACCCAATTGCAAATTCAGATTTCGATTGTTAGTTTGACGAAACAAAGCTTAAACTCCAATCTGACAGGAAGTTGTGGAGATATATTCAATTTTGTCAATAAAATTCTTGAGAAATATGGGCGTAGAAAAACAACTATTCCGAGCCATGAAGTAAAACTTTGAGTGGAATTTCTTCAAAACACCCAATTGCAAATTCAGATTTCGATTGTTAGTTTGATGAAACAAAGCTTAAACTCCAATCTGACAGGAAGTTGTGGAGATATATTTAATTTTGTCAATAAAATTCTTGAGAAATATGGGCGTAGAAAAACAACTATTCCGAGCCCATGAAGTACAACTTTGAGTGGAATTTCTTCAAAACACCCAATTGCAAATTCAGATTTCGATTGTTAGTTTGATGAAACAAAGCTTAAACTCCAATCTGACAGGAAGTTGTGGAGATATATTTAATTTTGTCAATAAAATTCTTGAGAAATATGGGCGTAGAAAAAACACTATTCCGAGCCATGAAGTAAAACTTTGAGTGGAATTTCTTCAAAACACCCAATTGCAAATTCAGATTTCGATTGTTAGTTTGATGAAACAAAGCTTAAACTCCAATCTGACAGGAAGTTGTGGAGATATATTTAATTTTGTCAATTTGAATTTGAGAGATTGGGTCTTTCGATCATGATTTTGCAATCACAGTTCTTTTGACACGAATAGTACGGGTCTAGCGTAAGCCCTACGCTTGATTGTATGATTAAGTGACTCCTTTCTCTGTTTCGCCTCGCCCGACCCGAATTCGGCGTTCGAAGCTTATGACGTACTGACCCCAACTACTTTTATTGTAGTTAGCGTGACGTCATGAAGCTCTCGAACCACCCCCCCTCCCCCTGTCACGCTCTGTCACGGATGTCCTAGACCCCCCTCCTCCCCCCTCCCCTCGGCTTGACATCCTTTATGAACGGTCCCTAAAGAGTCAATATGGGAGCAATCAGATCCGAGTGGATCTAGGAGTCGTACAACTACAAAATGTATGAAAAAACACCAAAATCAATCAAAGTATAGACTTTAGCTAAATTGAACATAGCATAGAGATGATTTCTTGTTAAGGGGAAATCCTCTTCAGAATACTCCAAAGAGAAGAATTTAGTGGATTATTGGTGAGAGTCAATCAATGTGCCCATTTTTTGGTACCAGTCTTAGAGTCTTACCATCAAGTTTTCATGGTTTAAACGAAACGTTTAGATCCAAGTTCAAAGATGAGCAAAATCGGTCATTTCACGTCAAGTCATGTTTTTCTTTCAAATAACCTGACCTGACCTGATAAATCGATTACCTGACCGGACCTGATGTCCTGGCTTTAAAAAATTCTAAATGCAATCATTCTGAACGTTTGATAACCAAAGAAAGTGCAAATAGAGATTTTAAATCGATTAAGTGAATTCCTCCATCAGACAAATTTGGATATTTGCTCAACTCAACCATGCAATATATAGATTTACTGTGAAAGGCAAAGTTGTAGAGAATAAAATTTTAGGGAACACGCGTTTCAGGGTTTTAGGCAAAAATTTCCCAATCCTTGGCAATCAGTCACCTCTAGAATCAGGAGTGATGCCTCATGTCTTATCTCTAGAACTATGGCAGTCAAGGTTTTAAGGAAAAATGACCCCATCCCGGAATATAGCCTGGGCGCGCGGTAGCGATGCGCCCGTGACGCAAGTCCCCATACGAACAAAAAATTCGTAAAATTTTTTTTCGTAGACAACCATATATACAGCTAAGTTTTGACTTCCCCCCCTTGCGACGTACCCCCCGGAAAATATTTTTCCTGGATTCTACGGAAAATTCTAAGGCGAAATGTCTTTTCACTCATTAAAATCGGTTCGGTGGATCCGAAGATACGACCTTTAGAAAATTATCATTTCCTATACAAAAAGGGCAGTTTCATAGAAGCCAAAGTTAATGCAAACATCCTCCATTAGTTAGTTAGTTAGTTAGTTAGTTCCAGGGCCATTTGTATGAAAAACCACTTTTTTGGCTCGTGCTCGAAAACGGCTCGATAACTTTTCTTGAAATTTTGCAGGGACCTTCGGGTGGGCATTCTACGTCATATGAGATTTTAAAAAAGGGGGGGTACCGGCCTTGTGTGTGTAGTGTGTATGATAGCACATTTTGTATGAGGCAATGGCTGTGTGTTCGAGATAGAGGTTGGGTTGCGTGTGTAGTGTATCAGGGTGACCGCCAAAATGGCGGGAAATAGGCGGGGACCCAAAAAAAAAACTTTTGATATGTTGTAGAGAAAGTTGAGGGGATCATTTTCGCCCATGGAAGTAGTAGCCGCCACGCTTCGGTTTGGCGGCGGCGGCGGCTCAAAATAAAGCAAAACATTACAATCACAACGAAAACCCTTTTTAAAAGGGAAACGTGACGCAAGTCCTCGTCTCTTCTTCCAAAACAACTGATGTCAACTTTTGTGACGCTTGCAATTTCGAAACGCAAAAAAATCTTTTGAAATATTTTCATTTTTGATTAAAAAAATGCGTCACAAATGCCGGACCCGCCAATGTAATAATTTTTCTACGCTTTCAGCTCTCATACGCAGAAATTTGATTTCCTGTACAAAAATATGCCATACGTCCCATAAAGTCAAATTTTTGCATTGTGAAAGCTGAAAGAACAGAAAAACTATAACACTGGGGGGTCCGGCATTTGTGACGCATTTTTTTAATCAAAAATGAAAATATTTCAAAAGATTGTTTTGCGTTCCGAAGTTGCAAGCGTCACAAAAGTTGATATCAGTTGTTTTGGAAGAAGGGACGAGGACTTGCGTCACGTTTCCCTTTTAAAAGGGGTTTTTGTTGTGATATCTACTTCTACAATTGCCGTACTTCGGTAGGGTTTTCGGAATTAACTTGGGTAATTTCTGCAGGTCATTGCAATTCTGATAGTTTTTAAAACTTTGCATCAATTTGCAATTCTGATAAGTTCGCATCCATTTGCAAAATCTGTTCGGTTTGCCACATCTAAATCTATTCTGTTTGTCACATTTATTATCTTTGCCACATCTATTCTGGTACGTACGGGTCTTTGGTTATGTTTTACTTATCAGCTTATTTATTTGAAGATTTTGGGGATTTTTTGAGATTTGTCGAAAGAGAACAAGTGAACAAAATGCATCCATTTTACTCCCGTGATCGTCTGCGATACGTTTGGGTAAAAGCGTAGAATCTTTTCTGCCCTTCGTAAATGGTTGCAGGGTAACTTTCTTCGTATGTTCCGTCTCCGGCTCTTTAAACGTCGCGAAAATGAAAAAATTTAGAAATTTAAGTTCTAAATTAACTTAAAAAAAAGTTAATGTTGCGTAATGAAGAGCGTTATGTACGTTTGCAATTTTGATTACCTATTGTGGAATGTTAAGTCTGACACTCAGGCATTAACACCACTCGTTGTCATCTCAATCAATCAATAAAGGGAGAGGGTCTATTGAGACTACAAACAAAGAATTTCAATCATTTCTTCCATCGTATTTGCAGTGCCATTACCATAAAATGTGAAGTGTTTACCATAAAATAAAGCAACCATCATTCATCATATAGAAAAATAAAATATCCATTAAAGCATCTCCCAGTGATACCTCAAATCATTGACAGAAAAAGCTTTTAAAAAATTATTTTGTCTAACATTATTGTTACTGTTTTTATTCACCCAGCTTTTTAGTTCTAACGCCTTGTCCCGGTCCCCATTCATAATATCACAAATAAAATTCCCTTTATATCTATTGATCATTGTGTCGTTAAAATACATAAAATTGCCGATATAGAGTGAACAAAAAAATGAAAGAAAAACCCATGAAATGTTACTCTGTGTGTCTGTACATTTTAGCCGATAGAAATAGTATCGAATGTATGTTTTTCCAAAAATAAAAGTCTAAATAATTTTATTGTCTTGAAATGGGACAAGTGCTTTAAAGTAGCTTTTCCAGTCTCCCCAGTTCCGATTCGAAAGAATTTTATCGCTTTATAAAAAATGTACATTTCGAATGGTATACTGAGTCGATATCTTCCGACATTTTCAATCGTAAATTTATTCGTAATGTTCGTAATGCGATTTGATAAATGAGTTGCATTGGTTTGCTTAACTCGATCGCTCGACCACACATTGTTGGTAAGCTTGGCTGCGGCCGATAAGCATAGCAACCATTTCTTCTATGTACCATTCTCCAAACATATCTGAATAAACACTTCCATCGAACGTTTTTATGTATTTTTCAATATTTAGCGATTGTTGCCACCCCATGACATGGCTTGCTTTATGCTGTAGTTAGGATAAAGCTAAAGTCTATAGAAGAGACACTATTGACTTTTAACCAGATCACCTATGAGAGGGATTCCTATACAACAAAACTGAATTTGTTGCTGTACTTACACTAAAGCCTAGAGAAAGACTGACTAGTCACAGACAGAAAGTCGGTAGAATCGGCTATCCACTTTGTGGTAAGCAAAATAGAAAAGGCACAAGCCCTTGGGACATTTCTTGATATTGTAGGAGCTTTTAACTTAATTTGTTACGAATCTGTAATGAAAGCCGCTAGACACTTTCGCGTCAATGAAACAGTTATCACATGGATAGAAAAGATGCTCAAAGGTCGGCTAGTGAAAGCTAATCACGGCAACTCCTCCCGGACCGGGGAGGTCGATAAAGGTTGTCCGCAAGGAGGAGTGCTTTCGCCCATTTTGTGGAATATGGTCATCGATAGCCTAATTTGTAGTTTGAATGAAAAAGGTTACAATACGGAAGGCTTTGCTGATGACCTAGTTATTCTGTTAATCGGAAAGTTTGAGGAAACGCCATGCTCACTGATGAGCTCAGCATTGAAACTGGTGGACAGATGGTGCAAATGGTCTGACGGTTAATCCCGAAAAGATGAAGCTCGTTTTGTTCACGAACAAGAGGAAGCTCAAGAAGGTAAGGATGCCAGTATTGAATGGTACCAAGCTTGAATTTGCGGAAAAGGCAAAACTTCTGGGAGTGATCCTCGATAAGAAGCTTAATTTTAAAGCACACATCGAGGAAAGTGTTAAGAAAGCAACAAAGATTTGCTAGCAGTGTTGATGTGCTTTCGGGAAGACATGGGGCTTGAAGCCAAATGTGGTCAATTGGTTATACACATCCATCATAAGACCCAAACTTTGCTATGGAAGTGATGTGTGGTATGATAGAGCCAAAGTAAATAGTGTCAAATCGAGTGTCGAACATGTTCAGAGGCTGAGGCTTAGGCTGACGAATGTAGATTGCTGGGTAATAAGAATTATGGACATTCCATGATTATAAATCGCCATAGAGAAGCAATCCCTGTGATTAGCATGAATTCCGACAAATGCGTACCAGAATACCACTTTGACAGAAACTTTAACGTGCTGATTCCCAATAGATCATATTGGTCTGAAGGGAATATTGAAGAACCAATAGGTACTTGTTCGCCGATGGATCGAAGGCGGCAGCCGGTGCAGGATGCGGAATTTGCTCTAGAAGCCTTGAATTGAAGGCATCCATACCGCTTGGGATCAATGCTACTGTTGCTCTGGTAGAGGTCTATGCTCTTATTGAAGCGTGCAAGGAGATTATAGACATAGACATTGAAGATCATGCTATTTATATTTGTTCGGACAGTCAAGAAGTGCTGAAAGCACTTTATTCGCACTGCTTTACATCAAAACTGATGATCGAATGCTTGAACCGAGTAAAGCTAATCTCGGAAAAAACAAGGTTTGCCTTTTATGGGTTCCTGGGCATCAGGGTATAAAAGGTAATGAAGAGGCTGACGATGCAGCCAAGAAAGGAATTGAAATCCAATTTGTTGGTTCAGAACCAGTAGTTGGAATCACGTATGAGACTCAGAGGAAGATCGTGCGGGAGTACTTCCTACATGTACATAACATGATGTGGAGCAAACTGGGAAATTGCGAACACACTAGGATATTAATATTGCAATCCAACATCGATACCACCAAGTACCTTCTAAACAAACCACGAAAAGTCATAAGAATGATGGTTGGATTGATAACTGGACATTGTAAACTAAACAAACATATGAACAGAATGGGTGTGGCGAATAGCCGCCTATGCCGACTATGCAATGCAGATGACGAGACTCCACTTCATCTACTCACCACATGCCGAGCATTAAGCAGACAGCGCGGGCTGATTTTTGGGGCATCACCTACCGCAGCCAAGACAAATGGAAATTCAACAAATTTTAAAATTCGGCATGGAACATGTGGCGGAATATTTAGAATGAAACTTTCTTTAGATTTATATAAAAATTGGTTTATAAAAGAGGCCCAACTATGAGGCCTAATTATATCTTTTGTGAAACATAGGAGCCAATAAACTGAACTAACTAACCTAGAGAAAGACAGACTATTGACTGTTAGTCCGAATCAGTTGCAGCGACCTCCGATCAACGAAACTGGATTTGTTTCAGGCATCGCCAAATTGTGTGGAAATTTTGACATTGCCTTCAAATGACCAGTTTATTTAACTGGTTTTTGTATACGTAACCTTGTCAAGTTAAACAGCCACTACCAACGCTATGAAAATACTAGCGTCGCCACTAGTGAACCATTTTTCGACAGCTAACCCTGAACTAATACGTAAAATGTGAAAATTTTAAATATTTATTTGAGAATGATCTTCTTAAAAAAGGTCTTGTTTGGCAGTATCGTGTTGCAGCGGTGGTAGCACAATTTCAGTTTTGACCCTAAGATGCATGACGTAGGTGTCAATAATAGCTTTTGTATAAAAAAACATTGTCTGATCTGCCTACTGCGATAAAATAGCGTATTTTCGTCTGAGTATAAGAGACACGCGGACTTTTCCCAGTAATACATAGTTACAATCCACGCGTTTAGTGCGACGTCGGCTCATGCCAAGTATACGAAATTTCATGGCCAAGTGCATAAGCTCACAGGCACAAAACTTTTCGTCGCTTATGATTTTGTTTAACACAAAAGATTTGTATATTTCGTATGAAATTCATTTTGGACGAGCTGTATCAAATTTTGTATACTGTGACATTAACGTCCCAATATTGATATTATATGACGTCACGCTATATCAGTTTTCTTTCGTTTAAAATTGTCTAATAAATTTTAAAACATATGCAAGGGACCCGTTCGTATCAGAATGTGGCAAACAAAGTTGATGTTACGAAAATACTCGAATACGTATTTAAGTAAATATTGCCTTAACTCTTAAGTGTTTGAAATTACGTCCACATTAAGTTATATTGGAAATTGCCGATAGGGCAATATTGAACAACCCGTCCGAAGAAACGGTGTAAACGAACCCTCCCGAAAACAAAAAATTGATCCAAAAATAGGCAAAGTGTTCGTCTCTCTACAACATAGTAGAAAACCATTTTTTGGGCTAGAGCCGACCTTAGTCCTTAGACCCCATGAAACTGGAAGCTGTCCTTCGAACAACCAGAAAATCGTCTGCAGACATCACAGTGTTAAACATCAACTTACAAAGCTGCTCCGAAAGAAAGGATACGAATGCTTCGAAGAAGTCTATGCCGTGGACAGCAATGGTCAATCGAGATTCAGCGACATCATCGCTTTCGACAGCAAATCACGAAACGCCTACATCGTCGATCCAACGATTAGGTATGAAACCAGCGACCCTGGCCAAGACCTAAGGGTACGAAACGAGAACGGCGAAATCTACGAAAAGTGTATCCAATACTACGAAGGAAAATACGCAACGACATTGGTCGGTACGTGGCGTATGGTTTGGTGGTCGTGGAACACTAGGATCAAGTGTGATAGAGTTCTCTAAATTTTGTTTTTCCTTTTTTTTGTTTTAATTTAATTTTTAATTTTTATTGTCGTGTAATTTTTCCTAGCAAATATGTTGTAGTCAGGTGGCTTCGGGCGTTGATGAATAAATAAATAAATAAATAAATAACTGAACCTTGACGTCTCAGCTCTGTCCCCGATCACGGAGGAGATTTTAGTACTAGTAACTAGTCGAATATCAGTGATAAATTTTTGATTTAGCTTATTAGCTGTAATAATTTTGTAATTTTATTATTGATGGATACGCTGTGTGGGCGGGCAACCTTCTCTAAGGAGGCAGCGCACTTTATTTGTATTTTTTTTTACGTAAATAAAGATATTCATCCTAGGACCTTCAGGAGAGGCCTCGTACAAATACTTCCATAGACAAAAATATTTCTCTCAATTTTTTATTTTATTTATTTCGGCCAACGGCTATCGCTTACTGGCTAATACATTTACAATGAACATATGAATGAACACATTTAAAAATAGTAAAAAGAAAAATTTTATCAAAACCGAAGATGGGCTGACGACCCGGTTGACCCGTCGAAGTCGACAGCCATCTTTTGCATCTTGTCCAATTAATCACAGAGTAGCAGTAAATTGAAACTGAGACGGGCTCCACAACATAGCAAAAAACCATTTTTTGTCTAGGGCCGACCTGAGGACTACAAACGAGTCTCTGCTGGAGCCCTACGTGTTCTTTGTACTCGAGTGAACCTTTTCCGATTTTCGAAAAAATTTTTTGTTTGAAAGATCTAGGCATGGCCGAAAATTTATATAAGAAACTTTTGCCTGTGCAAATTTTTTTTTCGAAAATCGGAAAAGGCTTACTCGAGCTATGTACAAAAAACACGTAGGGCTCTAGCAGAGACTCGTTTGTAGTGCCCTAGCTAAGTCCAAGAAGTCAAATCCAAAAAAGTTTTTTCCATAAATTTTGTAGTACAAAAAACACGTAGGGCCCTAGCAGAGACTCGTTTTTAGTGCCCTAGCTAAGTCCAAGGACTCAAATTCAAAAAAGTTTCTTCCACAAATTGTGGGCTATGCTCAGATTTTTCAAAAAAAAAAATGTATAAAAATCGGAAACGATTTCCTCGTGTTATGTACAAAAGACCAAAAACCACTCTAACAGCCGAAGAAACTTTTTTGCATTTGAGCCCTTGGACTTAGCTAGGGCACTAAAAACGAGTCTCTCCTAGGCTGCCGTAATTTGCATAAGAAACTTTGTGATGACATTTTGAGAGAGAATTTCATATATTTTCTCTCTCAAAATGACGTCACTAAGTTTCTTATGCAAATTACGGCAGAAGGGCCATACGTGTTTTTTGTATATAACTCAAGTAAATCTTTTCCGATTTTCATAATTCATAATTTGTTAATCGGCAGATCTATGAAAGCCCAACAACTTGTAGAAGAAGCTTTTTGATGTTGTGCCCTTGGACTTAGCTAGGGCACTAAAAAAAAGTCTCTGCAAGGGCCCAACGAGCCTAACGTGTTTGTTTACATAAATCGTGTAAATCCTAACCGATTTTGTTGATTCTTTTTATATTTGAGAGGTAACCGAGTACCGAATCATAGACAAAAACAAATTTGGGCCCGGTGGCTGTGCTTAGGGCTCAAGTGGTGCTTAGGTCGGTCGTTCCTAACCAAAGAAATTTTATTTTCTGTGTTGTAGAGCAAATTAAGGGAAACATTTTTGTCTATGGAATTATGTGTCCAAGGCCTCAAATTAGAGCCCTAGGTTGGTACTTAAGGTCGGCCCTGACCCAAAAAGTTTTTTGCTACGTTGTAGAGAAAATTGAGGAGAACATTTTTTTTCTATATGAGGGTCAGTTTGTGCTTTCAGAAAGGTTTTTTAAACCGTTTCTCCGGACAGGTTTTTCAATACTGCCCTATCGGTAATTTCCATTACAATTCGATGTGGACGTAAGGCAATATTTACTTAAATACGATCGAGTCTTTTCTTAACATCAACTCTGTTTGCCGCATCTATTCTGATACGTACGGGTCCCTTCATTATGTATTTATTGCTGATTCACCATCGAAGGACCATGATCGATGCTCCCCCCTACTCCCGGATCGGAATTCGACTGGTTAAAAACAGCGTGGTAAACGCAATAGCACTACGTTCTTCGTACGGGTCTAAAAATTGATGCAAGAAGTCCATTGAAGGCTTAAAATTATTTTGTACGAAGGACTATTATATACTTTTATTTGTATCAAACGATTACGAAACAATATAAAAGTCCATTGAATTGCTAAGGTGAGGTGCGGAACGTTCGAAATGATCTCACTAATTTATTGTGTTTGATGGTCGACCAACAAATCAAATGCTATAGCGCACGATTTATTTTTGTTTTCGCTATTTCCCACTTATTCCCATAAACAACCTTAATTTATAATGTTCGCAAATCAATGTTGTTGTATGCACGAATTGTATGTATATGTGTGTGTTATACATCGGGATAAAGTCATCATTTATACAGGACATATCACCTAAATTCCACAACCTAATTCTGTAATTTATTAATAGGTAATCTTGCAAACGTATATTGAATTGATAATTGGAATGGAATGTTTAGATCCCTGTTGTTACACAATTTCAGGTAATGTTGATTATGAACAATTTAATGAAGTTTTCATGACTTCGTTTGCTTTTTGTTGGAGGTCAGTGGGGGTAATGTAAGCATAAAACTCTATGCTTGTTTACATCCAAAGCAATTGGGAATTGGTGCGCTTTTTGCGTAGCGCAGATAAAATGTTCTGATTTTTTATGGAAGTTCGTGACATCGAATGTAAATTTAGTACCTGTTGTTCAACAGTACAAAGATAATGTACAGCAGTGCAATGCAGCATATAAATCTCTTGATAAAACAAATACGCGATTGACATGTGGAACGGTGTTTGTATATGATGTTTGAACACTACGAAGCATTCCATTTTTATTCAAATTTTGCCAGCATGTGTTCTTGCACACATAATGGAATCGACTCCACACTTTTGTTGAATTTTACTTCATTGAAATTTGAAAGGACTTTTTCAAATCGTTCGCCTCTATAAAGCATAACTGTTTTTGTGCTTTTGTGAAAGTTGAAGTTCATCCTATGGAAGTTGACAGACAGTCCTTGAAGCAGGAACTAAATATTGTCGTGAAATATTAAATTTTCGAAATGTTTTTAGAAATATGGATTTCAGGAAATGTGATTTACGGTCTGGAATAGTAGTTTTTGCCTAGATAGTGCACCGCTCCCCTCAAGACAAATAAAGTTTGCCTGACATATATCCATAGGGTGCGAAAGGTAGACCCTAAAGGAGCTCTAAAAAGCCTACCTTAAAATCCACTGAGATGCTTCCCCCATACACCACGAAAAATTTTCTGTCCGGCAGATCACAGATTGATTTTAAATGCTCAAAATCAAATTCTACTTTGAAAATTAGGTACAACTATGACGACAATGTCATTCCAGACCTTCAAAATCTCGCTCAAAGTCGACCTACATCAACTTTGCCAAAAATGCAAATGCAAATCTTTTGTTGTAAGAGCTTTTTTAACGTAGGCGGGGCAAAACCCCTGTTACGCAGGCCTTTCCTTTTAGACTCGTGAACGTAGGGTGGCTGGTGGAATTTTCATCTCAGTATTTATAAAAATTGTTTCAAAAAAGAAAAAACAATGAATAAACATTTCTCGTTGTTCAGAACTTGCATTTTGGCAAAGTTGGTGTAGGTACTTTGAGGTCTGGAATGACATTTTCGTCATGAAATGTAGGTACCCTTCGACAGTTGGACACTTAATTTTCAAAGTAGAATTTGATTTTGAGCATTTTAGGGTCACTTTTAGGGTAACTTAATCTGTCTTGAGGGGAGCTGTGAGTGCCTTGTAGTGAATAGGTAATTCTCTAATTGAAAGAGAGATGTTTCCTCATTCGAGGTTGAAACAAATCTGATTTTATTAACAAAAATGCATTGCTTATCCAAATACAAATGATTTTAATGATTATGATGAATTTAAATATTTATTTCTGTTTGCTTGTATTTGCTTGGATCTGTGTCACCACAGCCTGACGACCTCTTCCCTTGTGACCCTCTTCAAATCTTTTGTAAATTCTCGTAAATCTGTTTTCTCCAGTTAAAGTTGTTACTTCATCAGTTGAAGAAGTGGAGGTTACTTTAGGCAGACTTAACATATTTTTGGCTTACTAACTTTTGACGTCTAACTTTTTCAAAGTTTCAGTAGATCTTTCATTCTTCAAGAGTATTTTTAGACCTGTACGTTGCGTTAACCAGCCAGAGCCCTAAAAACGAGTCTCTGCTAGGGCCCTACGAGTTTTTTGAACATAACTCGAGTAAATCTTTTCCAAGTTAAAAAAACAAATTTTTAACCAAAAGGTCTAGGAATGTCTCACATTATCTATGGAATTATGTGTCCGAGGCCTCTACTTAGGGCCCTAGGTCGGCACTTGCCCAAAAAATGGTTTTTTCCTATGTTGTAGAGGAGAACATTTTTCTGTATTTGGGGTCGACACGATGATTTGAGTAAAACTCTACCGATTTTCGGAAACTTTTTTTCCCTGAAAGGTAATTGAAAATTTTTTCATGGGATTGAATCTGGGCACTGTCGGCCCAAGTGCCTCCGAGCTAGGTCCGTTTAAGTGGTTTTTGGTCTTTTGTACATAACTCGAGTAAATCTTTTCCATTCAGAAATACCATTTCTCTCATAATTTCGCTTCAAAAAATTAAATGCTCGAATTTCGTTCACTTCAGTAACTGGTAACTGAAAAATGAAAAATGATCTTTTCCGATTTTCATACATTTCTTTTTGTTTGAAAGATCTGAGCACAGCCGACAATTTATGGAAGAATTTTTTTTGAATTTGAGTCCTTGGATTTAGTTAGGGCACTAAAAACGAGTCTCTGCTAGGGTCCTACGTGTTTTTTCTACATAAATCAGGTAAAACTTATCCGATTTTCAAAAACTTTTATTTCCCTGAAAGATACTCATTGATTACGAGATCAAATTTGGGCAAAACCAGTCGAAAACTTTCGAAGTTATGGTCGAAAAAGTGGTGAGAAAACGTGGTTTTTTGATGGTTGGTTCACTAATATCACTGAGAATTAGAACGGGAATCGCTCTTCAAGGTTTTGAAGGAAAGATATGGAAATCAGCAAATCATGAAAATTAAATAAGTGAAAATCTTTGAGTGTTTCGGGCTATGGAGTCCTTAGTGTGTGCCCAGCTCACGCTACGCGATTCAACACGATATTTTTTTTTCGTGAATATTCCTTTGATATGTTGCAGTGGTTCTCATCTTATCTGATCAAGCAATCGCAAACTGTAGTTATTGGTGGCCCAAAGTGAGACGTATTTATGTCTACATCAGGAGTTCCTCAAGGGTCTATTCTTGGACCACTGCTATTTATTAATGACTTTCTTTTGTCGTTATCAAGTTGTTCAGCTTTCGCGGATGACCTTAAACTGTATCGATCCGTCAATAACGTGGTGGTGTGGTGTAGGGCTAATAACATGGATCTAAATGTGAAAAAATGTTAGGTCATGTCAACGTCACACAGTCGCGGCAAGATAATTCTACCATATATCAATGATACTCGACCCAGCACTATAGCATATATGCTATTTCTGGTGAAATGCTGGGTCGAGTATCATTGAAAAAGATTTGGGAATCATTTTCGACGATAAGCTTTCCCCTAATGAGCATATAGACGACATGATTCATATTTCCTACAGAACTCTTGGTTTTATATTCAGGTGCGGTAGATATTTTTCACATCGTAGCAGTTTGTATCTTTTGTACTCGTCGTTGATTCGGAGCCGTCTTGAGTATTGCTCTGTTGTATGGAATCCATTTTATGTTGATGCGATGGATCAGATTGAAAAAGTTAAAAAAAAAATCACCAGAATGATGTACTTCAGATTCAACATCGCTTATCCGGGGCCTCCGTATCGTGACCGCTTACATCACTTGAGACTTCGCTCACTGGAAACTCGGCGTATGCTCAATGATGAAATCATGCTTTACAAATTGGTTTACAAGCACGTTGATTCAACACTCTGCCAAAAACTATCCTTTCATCAATCATCCAGGGTAACTCGACAGAATCAGGTGTTCTACTTGCCTAAGATGGACACCAATTACCAATACAATGCCCCGATTTACAGAGTCCAGCGGAATCACGACATTTTTTTCACGGTGTTGATATGATGAGGACCCAGTTTTCTACTTTTAAAAGATTGGTTAAGTCCTGCTTTGATTGGTAATTTTCTTCTTGATGCGTTATTCTAAATTGACTTGATTATATGTCCTAAAATGATTATCAGCTAAATGTACTAAATTCTGACTGAATTGTTATTGGGCTTCGGCCGGTCAATAAACGATATAAAAATATAAAATAAAATAATGAGGTTTTTTGCGGGGTGTTGCAGAGAAAGAAGAGGCGAACTTTTTTGTCCGTGGAGGTATGGGTCAGAGGCCTCTGCTAAGTGCTCTAGGTCGGTTCTGAATTCTGGGCCTATTTTAAGGACTTGGAGAGATTTTTTGCGCCGTTGCTTCGGACGGGTTTTTGAACATTGCCCTTTCGGCAATTTCCAATTCAATTTAATGAGGACGTAATTGCACATAGTTTAGAGTTAAGGCAATATTTACTTAGATACGTTCGAGCCTTTTTGTAACATCTATTCTGTTTGCCACATCTATTCTGATACGTCTCGTGATACGTACGGGTCCCTTGCATATGTTTTGAATTTTTTCCTTACACCTTCAATTAGTACATACAGTCATTTCAACGCATTTTTAGAACTACAATCTACTATTTTGGACAGTACTAGACAAACAATTTCCCGCTCTGTCTAAAGCCAAGATATAAAATTCTGCCTTCTTTGGATTACACTTATTGGCAAACCCAAAATTCGTATATATCGAGGAGATAATTAAGGTGTACTCCATACCGCCATAGCTGGTTCCGCAGAAGCATGAAATTTCACAAAAGTACCATTATGGGCTTTGTGCTGAGGCAAAACATATTCTTTTAGATAAATAAAAACGAACACGAAATCTCGATAATTTCCTTTGATACAAGAAAAATCCATTCACATGGACATAATTTTACTTCAGGTAAAATATTTGTATACAAAACATATTTGCGGAAATCTTTGGTGAACCCAACAACCATACAATTTGTATATAGAACACAATTCCGGTATTTTAACCGCACTATGATGCTGCGATACATGTAGGGGGTAACATACAATCGTATCTATATCGTATGGGTATTTCGGTTTTAGTGGGTTGCCTAAGGATTCAGGAAAATTGTTCTTTTGTATGCCCTTTAGAGTATTAAAACTTTTCGTTTCGATAAAAAGTCTTTCATTTGAATTGGAAATTCATTATTTTACAGTATGTTAAGGATATTCAATGCTTGAGATGAGATAAGTGCTAAGGGACGAAAAAATGGAAAATACTACACCGTGTGTATGGCAACATATTCTACCAAAAGGTATGGTGTTTTCATTAAAGTTGTTTTGATATCACATAAATAAGAGAAAGGTATTAAGAAAGAATTACTTGTAAATAACATACTCAGCTTTTTAGTCCCAATAAATGACTTGGAACATTGGGCCTGGTTTCCTGTTCCGTAAATTGTTAAGTAACTGACACTACAGCAACGTATGTGAGTCGTTGTCTAACGTTAAGAGTACTTTTGTTCTTAAGAATCGTTAAAGTTTTTTGTCCAAATTTGTTTCTGAATAAAAGTTTTCGAACTGACAAATTAACACTTTTTTATCCGTTTTTTATCAAGTTCATAATATGGTAAACAAATATGAAATTTTTTCAATTTACATTACAAATCTACTCCATTCTCAATACTCTTCAACCAATTAACTTTATTCCGCGCAGTCAGGCACAACTTTGAAAATGTCAAATTTAACAAGAAAAGCTTGAAGACAAACATAACCAAAGACCCGTACGTATCAGAATAGATGTGACAAACAGAATAGATGTGGCAAAGTGACTCGAACGTACCTAAATATACAAGTAAGCAAAGAATCCAACGTTTTTTGTTCTTTTATAGCTGTAAGAATTTCAAAGATCCATAGAAATTATCCAAGGTAATGTCAAAGGCCCTACCGAAGTTCGTCTCAGACCATTCAAATCTAGAAAATCTTACATACAATGACTAAGCCATTTTCCCCTAAAACCCTGAAACACGTGTTCTCTAAAATTAGATTCTCTACAACTTCGCCTTTGGAACCAACTTTCTAACTCTTATAGTTCTGGAGATATTGGTCATCCTGCCTAATTATGGAAGTGGCCATATACCAGGATTGGGCTATATTTGCCCAAAACCCTGAAACACGTGCTCGCTTAATTTTAATTCTCTACAACTTTGCCTTTAACAGTAAATCTCCATATTGCATAGTTAAGGAAATATAGACGAAAAACTGTTTTCGTATATGGCCAAGAAACTCAATTTCGTCCATTCCATTGGTCCCAGTGCCCAGACCTCTGACCCGATTCCTACAAAAAAATTTTCCCAGTTTTGTGACATCAAATGCTTTCATTTTACACCAAAATGAGGAATTTCCGTGCTATACTTGATGAGATATTTTGAGATAGTTTCATCGATCATCGAAAATTTCATGTCCGGTCTGCATTTCTTCGACGATATCTCCGGAACTACTTGGGCGATTTTGCTCATCTTCGAACTTGAATCATGGGAGGTATGTACCTGTCAGAAAAAAAAAAGTTTAGGCTGATCGGTTAAGCCTTTTGGAAGAAAAAGTGGAGACGGACGGACAGACGGACATTTTTTTTATTGCTGATTCGTCATCTCTAGACGATAATAGATGCATCCCCCCTCCCACCTCGATCTACCCCATGTTACAATAAAATTGTTTGTAGTAAACGTATAGGACCTTTGTACTTCGTACGGGTCCAATAAAGAAATTCACCACTTTACGGATTTGACGATTGTGTATAAATGAACAAAACTAAAAACTGCAGTTAATTACACATATCATGCTATTTTGGAATTTTTGACCCCCCTCAAACGTCCATAGACTGTCACGTTTTTCCCCTAAGACGTAATATGTGAACGACCCATTTTTAAGCTACTTTATGTTTTCACCATTAAATGTAGAAAGGCCAAAATGTTTTTTTTGTTTTGAATGTTGTGTTGACTGACAGTAGAGAAGTCAACGAAAGTGTCTATAAAATTAATTGTGCTGTTCACCAAATATGCTTCTTGTAATAAAAGCTTGCTGAAAAGCATAGGGTGCTCTGCCCCTCAGAGCCCCGCGCCTGGGGCGAGCATTTAATACGCTCTGCAGGCAGCCAAACACTTACATCATCTGCCCCAGAGACCCCGTAAGGGGCTTATAGTCCCTTTACCCAACTTCCCTCGACGCCACTTTATCTTCGCGCATTTTATATCACGGCCTGCGGCGCACATTTACCAGATCTAATGTTTCACGACCAAATATCCACTAGAAAAAAATACAAAATTGATTTGATTGATTGAATTGAATTGAATTGATTGATTGATTTTTCACACTTTGGCGATTTTTCTTGATAATTTTTCACGCAAGCAAAACAGTATGAAACGTCAAAAAAAATCGTTACAATGTGAGATATCGCCAAGAAAAAATGGCTGTAAAATATCGAAAAAAGGAAGGAATTGCATTTACAGGCGATATTTCACACTTTGGCGATACTTCACATTCTGCCGAATTTTCTTGGCAATTGTGATGTCACAAAAATGACGTCGTAAAAATAACATCACAAAAATGATATCGTACAAATGACGTCACAAATATGACGTCAAAAATACGATGTCACAAAATGACTTCACAAATATAACCAAAAATTGCTATTTTTCTATACCAATGTCAATGGTTTATGTTTTCACCCGTCCTGTCCGTCCTTTTCCGTCCGTCTGTGCATTGCACATCACTGCGCCTAGCTGCACTTTGCTTCATCTAACTACACTTCGCTTCACCTAGCTGCACTTCACTCCACCTAGCTGCACTTCACTTCACCTACCTGAACCTCACTGCACCTAGCTAGACCTCACAGCACCTGGGGAATCAGCTTCTTTGACTTCACTCTATCGCTACTTTACTATATCCATGTTGATGGTTTATTGTAGATGGCATAGACTTCAACGAGAAGTTAGTCATGAATTTGAATTCTAGCTTTCGATGTATAATAGACCCATGCGCCCGCCGTTCGAAAAATCTCGGCGGCGGCGAAAATCGCAGCACGAGGTTCTCGGCGGCGGCGCATTTCCGTGCATGTTAAATAAATTTTAGCCCGGCCCTTGAGAATTTTCGAATGAAGAATCTCATATTCTCAAGTTGTCCTAATTCTAGTTATCGCTTATGGAAAATGTGTTGGCGGCGTCGGCAGTGGCCCTTTTTTGTATGGTTTTTTCAGCGACATTTGCGCTGGCGCACTGGTCTACTTGGTACTAACGACCAGCATTTTTTTACTACACACCAGCGGCGCCGACTTCTTTACCGTCCATGGGGGCAAATTTTTTATTTGATGATGTGTATTAGGCAAACATGCCAAAGTAAGCAATGAAACGGTAGCTAATGTTTGCTTTTATAGCGAAAGTTATAAGAAAATTTTTGAAGTAATAGTTTCCGAATGAAGCTGCGGTATTTGCCGTTTATGTGACAGAAGTAAGTGTGCACGCGAGCGAAGCGAGCGAAAATTTTTCTATTTTTGTTATTTAATTGAACCCACAGCAATTATAGATTTTACAAGATATATTCTAAAGTCTTAAGATACCCTATAATTTGAATCTCTCAATTTGTGAAACGAGTTTTTTTTAAATTATTGAAAACTTTCGAAAAACGAGTCTGTTCTGGCCATTAGGGTGCAATTCTGAGACATTCTCATGAAAAATTCAGGCCCGTTTCGTTGAAAACTCTGCAGATATATGTTGCTTGTTGTGGTATGCAAGTATAGGTTAAGAACAACAGGCCCAAAGGCGGCCTAGGTGCTGAACAAAAAAATTTCAAACAAAAAATTTCTTCCATAAATTGTCGGCCATGCCCAGATCTTTCAAACAAAAAAAATTTATGAAAATCAGAAAAGATTTACTCGAGTTAGGTGCAAAAGACCAAAAACCACTTAAACGGCCCTAGCTCGGCGGCCCTTGGGCCGACAGTGCCCAGATTCAATCCCATAAAATATTTTTCGACTACATTTCAGGAAAAAAAAAGTTTTTGAAAATCAGTCAAGATTTACTCAAGTAAAGTAAAGTAAAGTAAAGACAGACCGAGAGACCGACAGACAGACGGACATTGTTTTTTTCGCTGATTTGTCATCTGGAGGCAACAAAAAAAGTTTTCCCCTTACTTCGCAATGTAACAAACGTGGTAGTAAACGCATCAGACCTTCGTACTTCGTACGGGTCTAAAAATTTGTCGGTCCTTGAAAAAACGTCAAATGTAAAATGGTTTGATAATCCTGTAGGATGGAATATGCCTCGAATGTATCATTTCTGTTCAGAAAGTGACTAAATTTACCATCCGTTTAATTTGTTATGTTTATTTCTATCGTCATGGGGGGCGTTGTCCCCCCATGGATCATTTTGTGGTGAACTGTTCCTAAGCTCCGCAAGCTTATTAAAAAAATTAGGAAGAGTCCACAAATGCGAGAAAAACTAAAGAAGATCTGTGAATTGATGGAAATCAAATATCTTGTTCCAATCATCGACGTCGCTACACGATGGGACTCCACATTTGACATGATCGAAAGAGCAATGTACCTGAAAGCTGCGATTTCTATTATGTGTCAATGAATTAAAAATTGCCGAAGATCCAGATGTCGAAGATGTCGATTCAATCAAATCAAATTATTACATCATAAACTATAATCTAAAATACGGCACAACATCTATTTGCTTACTACATTACTGCCAACAAAAATTTACTGGAGGGATATTCTCCCCAACACACAGTGCCAGTAAATTTGATCTGAAAACTACAGCACAACATCTATTTACTAATACTACAACTAAAAATTTACTGGAGGGATATTCTCCCCAACACACAGTGCCAGTAAATTTAATCTGAAAATAAATGTACATTATTTAGGACATGTTGTCAGTTCAATGATTACATTTATTCTGAATCTATTCCCTACAAATGCTCGATATTTATACTGACTTCACAGCCAACTCGATTCTAACTCAATTGATTCGAAGCACCAGGACACTTTGTTTTTTACTAACTTTACAAGTTAAATTAAAAACACTCCTCTGATCAAACCAAATTTGATTCAAAATCAATTTTAAATCATAGGAATCCTTGCAACCCTCCAAAAATCATATAAATACGAACATTCTCAACACAACATTCACATTCCAACTTGGACTTTCACAAGTGAACAACTAATAAAAATTAACAATCACTTGTAAAACCAAAATAAAAAATAATGGCCTCTGCCAAACGTTTTAAGGAAGACACGGAAGTTACTTCATTATTTCATGAACTAATGGCAATCCGTAATTCCCTTCAATTAATTCAACAGACAATTCATCGTCTTGAAATTAAAATCAGTCAAAACATTACCTGGATGTACGTTTTTGGAAAAGGAAAAAGAAAAAGAAAAATTAACTCCAAAAATCACTTCTTCACAAGTCAAGAAAACTATAATACGTGTACCCACCGTTCCAGCCAAACTTTCGATGCAGAACTTAAACATTGGAACCAGCAATACTCCACCAACCATGGATTGGTCAGAACAAGTTGATTCAAAAGAAATAGAAGAATCAAAAAATCACGATACCGAATCTCAACTTTTGGAATCATCTTCAGACACTGATTAATTTTTCCTTTCTCAGGAGGGGAAGTAACTGTGGTGATCACAGTACTCCATTTTAATTTAATATTTTAATATGATCTAGTAATCAGGAAACTATGTATAAATAGCCACGAAATTTGTAAATAAAATCAGATTTGTTTAAACCTCGAATGAGGAAACATCTCTCTTTCTATATGTAGAACTTAGATTCTCCATATAATTATATGGTTTTCGAGTTTTTCGATTTTCCATCGTATTATATGGAGAATCTAAGTTCTACATATAGAAAGAGAGATGTTTCCTCATTCGAGGTTTAAACAAATCTGATTTTATTCAAAGAAAACATCGGTATTTATACTATTCATAGAATCCAAAGGATTCTATGATTACAACGGATTTAAATGTTTATTTCTGATTGCTATGATCTGTGTCACCACAGATACTTCCCCTCCTTGAAAATTCTGATTTGGTCTATGATTTGAATTTGGTCATCGGTTCAAGGTTCGCCAAAATTGCCAAAGATTTTCATTTTTGAATGGTTGGGAATTGTCAAAAATTCTTGTTGTTCCATGGTGATATGCCAAAATTGCCAAAATTTTGTTGTTGATGTTTCTCCAAAAAGTGCTTCTTGATTTCCATAAAATATACTTGGAAGCGAATGTATATTTCAGCGGTATGATGATGTTTTGAATTCCTGTTATGGAATGGAATTTGTGGTGGTTGAGACTGATAAATGTAGCATATGTAGGACTGCTAATTGGTGTATCAGTATACAAGCAATTGCATGGAAAAATTTGGCTAGAAAAACTAACATGAATTGCCTTGTTGTACAAGTTATGAAACTTGTGAGGTTTGTACAAGAAGGATCTTGTAAGTTGTCAAAGAAGATGTTTTTATTGTTTCTTCTTGAATTTGGTTGAAGCTTAGCAAGAATTTAGGTGTTTAATTCTTATTGCTGCCTTTGGTTTGCCTTAGGAATACGCACTAAGAACGAAATGTTTTGATGGCAGAAAATTTTGGAAAACATTTCGAGTAATACACTGGCATGTGTGTTGATGCCGTCAAGGTTTCATTGTAAACACTGGATTAAGTTCCGGAAGTGTTTGATTGCCTTGAGAAATTTGTTAACCTGTACAGGATTTTGCGGTTTGTGTACCAGATTTTTGATTGCTTGATTGTTTTGTAAGTGATAGTTCAAACTTGTAGTTTTTTTAGGCTAAAAGTCTTTTTATTGAGCTATCACTTAAGGTTGTAGGTTATCAACCTAAAATTTAAGTTTCGGATGTTGGTGAAACTGAGTTGGTGTAACAAAAATCAAAGTTGTATATTTCACAGTGAAATTATGCAGTGGTTTTGATTTTTGTTTTTTGAGAAATTGATTTTACAAACTTAGCAAAAACGAAATTTGAGTCCCCTGCACGTTTTGTTTAATAAGTAGAACGGTCTGACTTTAGTGAATATTTCTTTGAAGAAAAGAAAGGGATTCAGCTCAGAGAACGTAAAACGTTTTGCAAGACGTGGGGTCCACTTCAGCTTCGGAAGAATTACGAACTAATTCGGTTGGAATTAATAACTTTAAAAATCCTTTGAACTTTGCTTGAGAAAACAAGTTCTCAAAAGATTTAGTTTTGTTTGATCAAAATGTAGAAAATTGACTGGAAAGTCAATTTTGATTTCCAAAATTGAGTTTTAGTAACTTTTTGGTGTTATTAGATTGCCAGATGAAGATGTTGAATGTACATCTTTTGACAACATTTTATTCGAAAGGTGTTGATAAAAGTTAAGGTTTTTTTGGCTTAAAATATAATTTTTTACTTTTTTGGCTTAAAATTAAAATGATTTTTAGCTTAAAGTAATTTTTGTTTAAAATTTTGAAATTGTGTGTAGTACTTAATTGTAAGACACAATTTGAATGTTGTCAATTGTTTTGCTATGAATGCAAGAAATATATGGCAATAATAATGGTATTGAGAAAAAAATGGTGTGGTGCCATAATGACAAGATTGTGTTGCTTTTTTTTTTTTTAAGGCATGTGTAGTTCATGTGTGTTTGCAAATTGGTCTTTAGCAAAGAAGTATTTGCTAAATGGTTTAAACTTAATGACGTCCAATTTGGTTGATTTTCTAATTGATCTTTTGCAATATTGTATTGCGTTTAAGTTACAATAGAAATATATGGGCTTAATTTTGGAACAATTTTGGAATTGTCATGATTGAACCTGAATTATTCAATTTGTATATGAAAAATCACTTTAAACAAATTCATGTTTTAGTGTTTTGAATTTACATATTTGTTTTGAATAAGATTCAAGTGTTTGTTGAATGAAAATAATATTTGGTTGAGCAAAAGCAATGAACTTTTGTATTCAAAAAATATTTTTTTGTTTTTGCGTTCAGAACTGTATTCTGTGAACATTGGTTGCAAATATTTTGTTGAGCAAATGGTTGCAGTACTCCATTTTAATTTAATATTTTAATATGATCTAGTAATCAGGAAACTATGTATAAATAGCCACGAAATTTGTAAATAAAATCAGATTTGTTTAAACCTCGAATGAGGAAACATCTCTCTTTCTATATGTAGAACATAAATTCTCCATAATTTCATGGGGGGCACTTGCCCCCCTGCCCCCTATACTCGGCGCCGCTGTTACACACAGTGATTTCAAAAACAATTGCTTAGAAGATGGAGGCATAGGTACCTAGAATGTATGATCGTGAGGTTTGCATCGTAGGTTCGTAAGGGTTCACAAGAGGATTAGGAAAAAGCTTACAAAATTTTGCCTACGGCAGATAACTTTTCTTTAGGCAAGCTGAAATGCTTGCTATAGCTCTTTCTAATTGTATGAAAGTTCGGGTTAATTTCGATTGCCTGGAGCAAATACAACCTGCCACAGATATTTTTTAATCTTCTTTGTATGATAGTTGTCTGAGACTCGTCGGAAAACAATGTAAGGAAGTTGTTCTTGGGAATATCGACGCGACGTATCCTTTTGATGGAAAGGATATTTTGAAAGACTCATCAAAGCGGTAATTCAGAGATCAATACGTCATAAAGGCTAGAGTCATCGTAATTTGCTCCAACTATAAGTAATGACTGATGCAGCCTTAGAAACAACTTAACAAGACTACAGCTGCAGAAGCGTCAGAATGACTCAAACGTTCCTTTTAAAGCTCTTATATTTTTGCGAGACACGAGAACTTTATTTTATTCCTTATTTTGAATGCATAAAGAATTTCGTAACCTTCTCACCGTAAGAACGGACGTTTTTTATGAACGCAACCTTATAATATGGCTATGTTGAGTTGTAATTTGAGTTGATTTAAAATTGCAAAGTGATAACGATTTCTATGTCTGAAATACATACCTGGCCGAATGGCTGGGTGATTTACTTACGGCATCGTTGTCAAACATAAATTCACATTATAATGGGCGTTATACATATTGTGTTTGCGTACATCTGTAATTGTGCTTGAGGGAATGATATTGTACCTTTTCACATTCGGTCTGTAAATTCAATGCCATAATTTGGCTAGTTTGCAAGCTCAGTAGATTTGGATAATTAAACCAGTTGATTAGGTCTCATTAATAAACCTTTAAAATTATTGTTCCAGTCAATGTATGTATGTTTACGGGTCAACACTCTCGTGGGCATGTCACTCACTATGCGTATCGAATCATTGACTTGTGTAACTGGAAGAGAATTATTTTGTGTATCGATACTTAATGCGTCACCCCCACAGACTTTTGCGTCGCACCTTGTGTCTAAAACTTTGGCCATTAAAATATTTGGAGTTGGAAACTGCTAGAGATTTCCGTCTTCATCCAAAAATCCTAACTGCTAGAGAATTCCGTCTTCATTCAAAAATCCTAGGAAGCGACAATGAGGTACCTGATGGAACTTGAAAACTGCTAAAGAAACACACGCTCTGCCCATTTATTTATTTAGCGTATGGTAGCAATCTCATATAAGTCATATTACATATCGATTCTTAATCTAATACTGGGAAATGCGGGAAATGGTGCAATTTTCCTATTAATCAAATTAAATATTCAAATTGGCTAGAGACTTGACACGACCTCAAATTTTTCAATCTGGCCAACAAAACTGCCATTTGTGATTTTTTTATTGCCATGTAATGTTGACATAGTCAATATGTAATTTACAAATTTATTTTGTCCTTCCTCGGAGAAAATTTCTAAGCCGCGTCATGCCGGAATCATGTAGTGTCAGTTATTGTGATTTGTCCTAAAAAGTAAAAACTGGCCAACGTGAACCGTTTCCTCAGCAAAATTTACAGAGAATTGCCAAATGAATACCTCTATTCTATCAATTTCATGACTCATTTTATGTATCCGCTGCTGATAAAGCTCTCTCGTATAATAAATTTGTAAATTACATATTGACTATGTCAACATTACATGGCAATAAAAAAAAACACAAATGGCTGTTTTGTTGGCCAGATTGAAAAATTTGGGGTCGTGTCAAGTCTCGAGCCTATTTGAATATTTAATTTGATTAATAGGAAAATTGCAGCATTTCCCGCATTTCCCTGGTTTCTATATTGAAAAACACTGTTTATTCTTATATTTGATGCAAACTGCCGGGAGGATGGTCGATTTTAAGCTTGCGTGATTTCGCTAGAGAGTTCGGTATCGAACACATGAATACACAAATTTAGTTGAGAATGTCTGACGCCATCTTTCGTATGTTTTTCCTCGTACCATTGGTACTTTTCTTAATGCTATGTAAGTGGCACCCTTCTTCTGATGAAAGAACACGAAATGTTTGAGTATGTGAATGACGACACAAATTTTTTCGTGTGTCTGTATTGTGCGTTTCGGACGTCGAACCACAAAACTACCCAATTTATGAAGCTTGGGTGAACTTAGGGACTATCATTACAGCTGTTGATCGGAGAAAAATCCTATACATCCCGGGATCGAACCCGGTTTTTCTACGTGGAAGGCAAGCACGCTCACTGCCGTGCATGGAAACTATGAGGGATCGCGGGATCCTGGATCCCGGGAATTTTTTGGAAAAAAATTGGATCCCGGGAAATCCTTCGCCCAAGGTAAAGGATTTTATACATTTCGACCGGGAAATTGTACCATAGGAAATTTTTTTACTAAACAGCAATTACCACCGGGAATAAAAGGCAACGGGAAGTCAAAAACACCGGGAATCGGGAAGTCGAAAACCACCGGGAAGTTAAAAGCATCGGTAAGCGGGAAGTGAAAGCCGCCGGGAAGTCAAAAGCACTGGGAAGTCAAAGCCACCAGGAAGTAAGAAGCACTGGGAAGCGAGAAGTCGACGCCACCGAGAAGTTGAAGCCACCGGGAAGCGGGAAGTAAAAGCCGCCGGGAAGTCGAAAGCAACCGGGAAGTCAAAAGCAACCAGGAAGTCAAAAGCACCGGGAAGCGGGAAGTGAAAGCCGCCGGGAAGTAGAAAGCAACCGAGAAGTCAAAAGCAGCCGGGAAGTCGAAGCCACCGGGAAGTCGAAGCTACCGGGAAGTTAAAGCCACTGGGAAGTGGAACTTTTTAGTCTACAATTTCGCAGGTGCGAACTTTAAACAAAAAACGAACTTAAATCTTCATATTTTGAAAATGTTCTCCTGCGGCGCTACACGGAATCAGTCAATTAATAAAATTTTTACTTACAATGAACCCTATAATTACAATCAAACATTTTCGCCTGCGGCGCTTTACTCGTTGGATCGATACTGAAAACCGTAATTGCTAATTAAGGAACACAATTCCAAAAAAATTCTATTGTAGGGCCCCCCCCCGTCGGTCACCGGGAAATCCTACCAGCGATACCGGGAAATCCTACCAGCGACACCGGGAAATTTGGAATTTGGATTTTTGGAAGCCGGGAAATTTTGACTCGGTTTATTACCATTACATTACATTATTACCATGGCCGCTCACTGCTGCATCATCCGTCCCAAAAACATTGAATCACCTCACTCATATCGAGAATAACCAAAAAATATCAAAAGCCTGATGAAACTAGCAAAGTGCTTTAGAAATCCACCTTCAACCTTTCCAATTCTAGATGTGACTGCATCCTGAGATTACTCGCAAAAATTTAATTCTCTACAACTTTGTCCTTGGAAACAATTTTCTAATTGCTATAGCTAAAGAGTTATTGAGTTATCAATCCCAGAAATCCCAGGAATGATCAACTTTTTTAAGGAAAAAAACACATGTCGTCTAATTTTATGATCTGAAGCTACCCTCAAAATATCAGCAAAATCGTCGGAGCCGTTTTCGAGATCCTAAAAAGAAGCAAAGTAAGAAGGTTTGGGGAATTCGGCCAGTGAAAAATATCTGATTTTCACTCATTTCTATGAAAAAGTTTAAATTTCGCCTAAGATATGAAAGAAATATTTTCAGGGGGGTTCCTCGTAAGGGGGAAAGTCTACGAAAAGATTTTCTTGTAACCCATGATATAGAGAATTTTTCTCAAGGAATATGTAAAGGTAAGTCAACATTTATGTCACGAGCTCAGGTTTGATTAGTTTTTTTTACTGTTGTAGAGGTCGCCAAGGAGAACATATGGGTCTCAGAGGTCATGGCAGGTCCTTGGGTGAGTTTCAACATTGAGTTTCGACATTGCCTTCGGTAAGTTCTTTGTGTTGTTTTGTAATAACTAGGCTACATCGGCAATAATGAATTTTTGGATGAAAATAATTCATTTTGTTAATGAAGTCATCGAACAGTTACATCGGTGTGACCTTAACATATTCTTGTACTAAGCGCACCACCCAAATGAATGAAAATATGATTTTTCTACGAAAAATGGAAAGATCATAAAATTGCACTTGAAAATATGAGCACCATGCAAATATAGCAATTTTTTCTACATGTTGTATATCTCATATTGATGCATAAAAAGGCACTCAAAACTGTTTGCAGACGGCTTTTTTTTAGTCAATTACCCTCATGAGAATTCACTTATACTTGGCAAAAGTTGCTTGAGGTGAATGAAATATGTTGACATGAAAAATGTTTTCTAAAGTTCTCTATTATGCAGCAAATTTTCTGATAACATTTTTTTTCTTGTGTAACATTTTCTTCATTCACATATAACACCACATGCCACCCATCGAATGTATATGGTTTTACGGTTATTTTAAAAAGTGGTAGAATGCAATAGTAGAAGGTTAATGTTCACATGCTGCTTGGTACGTACGTACACTACACATACAGTGTGCAAGGGCATAAAATGCACATATAAGGTTGTAGGTAAATGTGCAATTGATGATTTTGTGTGGGTAGAAGATGCATCATAAAACATGGGAAAATGTTATCAAGTTACAACATTAAGTAAAAGGTTGGGTAAACGTGAAAGTGGATAAATTTAGATAAAAATGCATTCGAGATTAAATGAAATTTAGTCGTGGAAATAGTTTACTTAAAATACTCTTACATGGAATTTGAAAAGAAGATTTATGTGGCTTTTTTATAGTTCGTTGATGTTACTTTGATTTATTACAAATCAAAGGAATGCTAAGAAGCATATGGAAATTGTTTGCGTTAAAGGAACGTGTTATGTAAATAATGAGACGATCTTAAGATTCGTACGAAAAAAAAATGACTTTGACAATTTGCATGCCTTGTGGAACACAGAACATACTTGGACACGCTTACTGTAGGATATGTGTAGCAGAAAATGCATACAACAATTTCACCAATTTATCTTTTCGACAAAATATCTTGAAAGAAAAATTCTAAAGCATTAGAAGAAAAAATTAGGAATTGGAGGTGAAAAAAAGTTGCAAGTCGGAAAAAAGATTAACGTGAGTCAAGGCCATTCATAAAGTATGGCACGTTCCAAGAGGTTTCCGGAGTAGCCAGACATTGGGTATGGACCAGTGTTACGTCGTCACGCGAAATCTTTGAAAACGTTTGACTGAAATTTACATTTTTATTTAATTTTAATTGGTTTCCAAATAGCTCGGTACTCTAGCCTCTAAGTATTCTAAGTAAGAGTTCTATTGCACAAACTAGGAATTGCCGGAGTAGACCATGCTCTTTTAAGTTTGCATGAATCATACCTTAGTGGGCGATTTCAATATGTGAAGGTCACAGGTCAAGTATCTTTGACCTTTGAAGTCAAATCTGGTGTTCCTCAGGGCAGTCATTTGGGTCCACTGCTCTTTGTTCTTTTTATGGATGATGTTACTAAGATCTTCAAATCAATATAGATTTTGTATGCAGACGACCTTAAACTGCTTTGCAGAGTTGGTTTGACCTCTGATGATATTGATGGTCTTGTGCTTTATTGTAGGCGGAATCAGTTCATCCTTAACGTTGGTAAATGCAATGTAATGTCTTTTTACAGGATCCGTGACTCAACTTATTGGACCCGTACGAAGTACAAAGGTTACTATAAACAATTTTGATGTAACATGGGGTAGATCGAGTAGGGAGTTGAGGGGATACATTTATTATCGTCTAAATATGACGAATCAGCAATAAGAAATGTCCGTATGTCCATCTCCAGTTTTTTTTTTCAAACGGCTCAACCGATCACCTTCAAAGGTACATGAGTCCCATGATTCAAGTTCGAAGATGAGCAAAATCGGAGAAGTAGTTTCGGAGATATGTTCGAAGAACATGGTTTTTCGAGAGTGGGTGTTCCTCATTTTGGTGTCAAATGAAAGCATTTCATGTCAAAAAGCTGGGAATCGGGTCAGGGGTCTGGGCGCTGGGACCAATGGAATGGGCGAAATTGAGTTTATTGGCCATATACGAAAACCGTTTTTCGTCTATAATAGAGATTTACGGTCAAAGGCAAAGTTGTAGACAATTTAAGCGAAGAAATGTGTCAAGGTTTTGGGGAATCCTTGGGATATGGCTACTTCTAGAATTGGGAGGGATGACCCATATCTCTAGAACTATGAGAGTTAGACAGTTGCTTCCAAATGTGATCTTGTAGAGAATAGAATTTTAGCGAACAAGTGTCTCAGGGTTTTGGGGAAATATGGCCCAATCCTTGGAATATGGCCACTTCTAGAATAGGGAGGAAGGACCCATATCTCTAGAACTATGAGAGTTAGAACGTTGCTTCCAAAGGCGAATTTGTAGAGAATCGAACTTTAGCGAAAACGTGTCTCAGGGTTTAGGGGAAATATGGCCCAATCCTTGGCATATGGCCACTTCTAGAATTGGGAGGGATGACCCATATCTCTAGAACTATGAGAGTTAGACAGTTGCTTCCAAATGGGGTCTTATAGAGAATCGAATTTTAGCGAACAAGTGTCTCAGGATTTAGGGGAAATATGGCCCAATCCTTGGGATATGGCCACTTCTAGAATTGGGAGGGATGACCCATATCTCTAGAACTATGAGAGTTAGACAGTTGCTTCCAAATGTGATCTTGTAGAGAATCGAATTTTAGCGAACACCTGTCTCACGGTTTTGAGGAAATTTGGCCCAATTCGTTGGTATATGGCGACTTCTAGAATAGGCAGGAATGACCTATATCTCTAGAAATATGATAGTTAGAACGTTGCTTCCAAAGGCGATTTTTTCTAGAGAATCGAACTTTAGCGAAAACGTGTCTCAGGGTTTAGGGGAAATATGGCCCAATCCTTGGGATATGGCCATTTCTAGAATAGGGAGGAATGACCCATATCTCTAGAACTATGAGAGTTAGAACGTTGCTTCCAAAGGCGAATTTGTAGAGAATCGAACTTTAGCGAAAACGTGTCTCAGGGCTTAGGGGAAATATGGTCCAATCCTTGGTATATGGCCACTTGAATTTTAGGGATGACTCATACTCTAGAACTATGGGAGTTAGAAAGTTGGTGGAAAATAAAGGTCTCAGGTGTCAAAAGACATACTTCGGTGGGGCGTTGATTTGTTTGCTCATTTTTATTGTTTAGATAAGTTCGAGTCTTTTTGGAACATCAATTCCGCCACGTCTTTGTTTATGTTTTTCAATATGAGGTTGATGGTGTGTCTTTTTCTCGAGTTACTGAAATCCAGGATCTCGGGATATGGTTAGATGAGAAGTTGACACCTAACCGGCACATTGACTTTATTGCGAGGGGTGGCGCACTTCATTTATTCCATTTATTCCATTTATTCTTTTATTCCATTTATTCCATTTATTCCCAAAATTTTTTTTGTTGTTTTT
>CM055404.1:44714295-44743564 GCA_029228625.1 Pseudolycoriella hygida | reverse complement strand
TAGTCAATTTGGTAATCCTTTCTTTCTTTCTTTGTTTGTTTGTGGCAATTTTTGGCAGGATGACCCAGATCTCCTGAACTATGAGAGTTAGAAAGTTGGTTCCAAAGGCGAAGTTATAGAGAATTGAATTTAAGCGAAGACGTGTTTCAGGGTTTTGGGGAAATATGGCCCAATCCTGGTATATGGCCACATCCATAATTATGCAGGATGACCCAAATCTCCAGAACTATGAGAGTTAGAACTTTGTTCCAAAGGCGAAGTTGTAGAGAATTAAGTTTTAGCGTACACGTGTTTCATGGTTTTGGGAAAATGTGGCCTAATCCTGGGATAACGCCACTTCCAGATTCCAGAGCGATGATTCATACCTCTAGAACTATGGCAGCTAGAAAGTTGTTTACAAACTTACAAAAGTACTGATATCCGCAAAAAAAACCTCTTACAGAGGAGGTGTGACGCAAGTCTTTATGCCTGCTTACAAAAGCTGTGAAATCAGAAAAGTGTGACGCATTAAGCATCTAATGTAAAACTATTTTCTTCCAGTTACAAAAGTTCTGAAATCAGAGGGGGGTGACGCATTAGGCTTCGATTCGCAACAAAAATTTTTAAACAAAATTATGTTGAGTTCAAAAAATTGCGTCACAAATGCCAGACCCACCACCGGAATAATTTTTCAACACTCAGTTTTTAGACGCAAAAATTAAAATTTACCCTAAACGATGTAATAAGAAATAAAAGTCAAATTTTCGCAGCGTAAAAACTGAAAGTACAGAAAAATTGTTTCGTCGTTGGGTCTGGCATTTGTGACGCAATTTTTTGAACTCAACATAATTTTGTTTAAAAATGTTTGTTGCGAATCGAAGCATAATGCGTCACCCCCCTCTGATTTCAGAACTTTTGTAAGTGGAAGAAAATAGTTTTACCTTAGATGCTTAATGCGTCACACTTTTCTGATTTCACAGCTTTTGTAAGCAGGCATAAAGACTTGCGTCACACCTCCTCTGTAAGAGGTTTTTTTTGCGGATAAGTTATGCGACGGTCATTTAACTGAATCGTTTTTTATTTTTACTTTATATGCGACGATACGCCTTACATTAAATGCCAATTTTTGAGACGGAAAATGAGAATTTATTGCATTATTCTCAGTATTTATCCGTCTAGAGGGATAAATTCCACTGTCTAGGGCGATAAATAAGCAGCTAGACTAGAAATATTAAATTAAAAAAAACCCGTCCGTTTGAGAATCGAACACAGAACGCCCGCGTTCCAATCAACGATGCTAACCACTACGCCAAATGATCTTATTAAATGCATGAATTGCGAATTACATTATCGCAGCTAATGTGATTCAATTGAAAACTCTCATAAAATGTGTTTTCTATATGCGTAAATGGAATCTCACATGTGTGTGTGCTTTATTCGAAATTTTGTTTTCGAATGCACATGCGCATTGTTCATTGTAACATAATCTTCGGTTGTGTTTTATATAAATATTTATATGAAATGTGCATTTAGGTTCAAGCATGCGCGAAATTTTTTTTCACTTTCTTCTATCTAGATGCAACAATTTGATAATTTGAATATTTTGTGCATGCAACAAACATAAAAAAAGTAAAAAAAAATTTAAAAAAATCAGAATTGAACCCCCGACACCTCATCTCAAAAAGTCAGCACTACCGTGCCCTAAGGCTATCGCTCGCGCGTTGTTTGTAATATACACTTGAACGATTATTACTCGCTTACCACAATGTATAAGTAATCTTATATTACGTTCTTTAAAAAATTTTCCAATTTAGATTTTAGTATACAGTAAATCTTCAACAAGAGAGCACGCAAATTTTTATTTCAAGAAGATGATACGTTCAAGCGTAATCTCTACTTGAAGAATTCGAAGAACGTGTTCTACTGTATCTTGCGTGCAGGAACTAGATCGATACGTGCTTTATTCTTAAGCCTGTGCCATTGTTTAATATTTTCGCAGTTTAGTCTAGCCTTATTTCTTTAACTGAAAGTCAAGGGTCTAATGTAAAAAATTGGGTGAAAATGAGTGTCCGTAACTCTTTTGAAAAATAGAAATTAGTGTCCGTAACCTTTCTTTAAAAAAGTGGAAAGGAGTGTCCGTAACAACCAATTTTTTTGATAAACAAATAAAAAGGAGTCCGTAATTAAAACAAAACTGTGAAAAATTGAAATGATAAAAACCAAACTAGTTTTGCAAAGTTTTGGCCTGACCTGTAACCTAAAAACCTGAAATTCGAAGAAAAACTTAATCGCTCTGAGCAAGCAACAAAATCCTTCCATTAATTCTAAGATTGCGCTCAGGTCAGGTCACCTTAGAAACGTGACCGTGATAGCCGAGTCGAGATTCAGGTTAAGAAAAGGTAAAGTGAGTGTTCAAATTATTAAAAAACTTAACCAAAGACCCGTACGTATCAGAATAGATGTGGCAAAGAGACTCGAACGTGTCTAATAATAAGCAAACAACTCAACGTTTTCTGTTCTTTTATAACTGTAAGAATTTCAAAAATCCATAGAAATTACCCAAGGTAATGTCAAAGGCCCTACCGAAGTACGTCTCAGACCATTCAAATCTAGAAAAGCTTATATCCAAGGACTAAGTCATTTTTCCCTAAAACCCTGAAACACGTATTCTCTAAAATTTTATTCTCTACAACTTTGCCTTTGGAAGCAGTTTTCTACCTGTTATAGTTCCAGAGATATGAGACGTCCCTCCTAATTCTAGAAGTGGTCATATCCCTGGATTATGGCATTTTTACCCAAAACCCTGGAACACAGGTTCTCTAAAATTTTATTCTCTGCAACTTTGCCTTTGGGTGGATCGTTTTGAACTTTTGATTTTTAATTCACAATGCACATGGTTTTCCACATCCCATAGGGCCCCCAGATTTCGAATATATCAGCCGTTTTTTTTTTAATTGACGTTTTAAGAGTACCGAGCGATTTCCAAGTAGAGAATTTTCGTCGTGTAAAGGCTTTTCCAAGCAGTCACTGCGCGGAAGCGTCGAAAGATAGGTTATAGGTGTCTTGAGAGAAAATGTCAGGCATAGTCCAAAGTTTATTTTCTCTGAACATTGTCAATGAAGAAAATCAAGTATGTAAGAACTGCAGGTCATCAAAGTTGGATTTGTGGTTCACTTTGAACTTACAAACAAGGAAACTTTTACAGTGGTATGATATTGAGTAAAAGCTTATTTTATCCTAGAATTTCATGAGGAATCCGAAAATGAGCTCAGAATTGAGCTTGGAGTGCAAAATTTTCATTTTGTCCAGCAGAAATTGTAAACTAATAAATAATTCGTACATTTTTGTAACTTTTGGCCTCAAATCTCATAAAAAGTATTTTTTGCGTCGAAAAACAATTTTTTTTTTTGCTTTTTCGAAGTTAAAACAATATCTTACGGGTCCAAATATGAAGAAACAGCAGTTTTCATCCCAGTTGGCACTTAAAGCCTAACCAAATTCGATATTTGAAGCGCTCATGTCTGAAAACCATGTGCATTGTGAATTAAAAACAAAAAGTTCAAAACGATCCACCCTACTTTGGAAGCAACATTCTACCTCTCATAGTTCTGGAGATTCGAGTAATCTCGCCAAATTATGGAAGTGGCCATATACCAGAATTTGGCCATATATCCCCAAAACCCTGAGACATGTGTTCGCTTAAATTTAATTCTCTACAGCTTTGCCTTTGACAAAAAATCTCCATATTGCATAGTGAAGGAAATATAGACGAAAAACTGTTTTCTTATATGGCCAAGAAACTCAAGTTCATCCATTCCATTGGTCCCAGTGCCCAGACCCCTGACCCGATTCCCACAAAAAATTTTTCCCAGTTTTGTGACATCAAATGCTTTCATTTGACATTGAGGAATTTCCGTGCTATACTTGCTGAGATATTTGCGAAAAAGTTTCATCGACCCTCGAAAATGTCATGTCTGACCTCCACTTCTTCGACCATATCTCCGTAAGTACTTGGTCGATTTTGCTCATCTTCGAACTTGAATCATGGGAGGCATGTATCTTCCAGATAAAAAAGTTTAGGCTGATCGGTTGAGCCGTTTGGAAAAAAAAGTATGGACGGACGGACAGACGGACATTTTTTAGACCAGTACGAAGAACGAAGTTCTTCGAAAAGGGGTCTTATGCGTTTACCACGACGTTTGTAACCAATCCAATTTCGACCCGGGAGTAAGGGGGAGCACCGATCATGGTCCTTAGATGACGAATCAGCGTCCGTCCGTCCGTCTGTCAACACGATAACTCGAGTAAAACTCAACCGATTTTCAAAAACTTTTTTTTCCCCTGAATGAATGAGTGCCACCAAGCTAGGGCCGTTTAAGTGATTTTTGGTCTTTTGTACATAACTCGAGTAAATCTTTTCTGATTTTAAAATTTTTTTTTTGTTTGAAAGGCCTGGGCATAGCCGAGAATTTCTGGAAGAAACTTTTTTGAATTTGAGTCCTTGAACTTAGCTAGGGCACTAAAATCGAGTCTCTGCTAGGGCTCTATGTGGCCGAGATAGGGACTATCATATTAGACAAAGGTTTTCATGATTTTTTAAATGATGAGCGGGAAAAAGGAACAAAGGGTCACAAGATCTGTGTTCCAGATCACGAAAATGATCGTCCCAAACTGATAAAAATCTAAAAAAAATCTATCTGTTCTCGATAGATAAAATAGCAAAGCATATGCACCTCTTGCCAAAATTGTTATTTTGACGTGTGACATTATGACCCACGCCTTCGGCTAGGGCCACAATGCCGCTCAAAATAACAATATTGTCAGGAGGTGCATAATCTACGATTAAAGAGTATCGAATCATTTTTGAGAGACATTTTTGTCTATGAAAGTATGTATCCGATGTCTCTACCTGGGGCCCAAGGTCGGTCCCAAAGTCGGCCCTAGACAAAAAAATGGTTTGTTTGCTATGTTGTAGAGAAAAGTGAGGTCAACAATGACATGGATTATGCATTTAAATGACAAGTTGAACAAAACCATTGGTATCTTCTGGTTGTGCAGAAATGCCTTCGGAAGAACCTGGGGCCTCTCCCCCAAAGCCATCTGGTGGATCTACACAGCTGTTGTAACACCAATGTTTTGTCATGCGTGCATTGTCTGATGGCCAAGGGTGCAGCTAGAAACAAACAAATAGAGACTAGACAAACTCCAGAGACTAGCATGCTTGTGCATGACTGGAGAGAAAGTCACAACTGCCACAAGAGCACTAGAAGCACTTCTTTCTATCCCGCCGCTTGACCTATTTGTCAAATCCATAGCCTTTAGCTCAGCACTCAACCTTCAATGCAATTAATGTTGGGTACCGATCTCGATCAAAGGAGACATGGAAATTATGAACCTGATAAAGGATGAAACTCTTCTGATGAGTAGTGACCAGATATCGACAATGTTGATGCTGGATGACAAATTTACGTGTGTCATACCGAGTAGGGAAAAATGGTTAGGTGACGACAAAGTCTATCCCCCGGAAGATGGTCTAGTGAGCTGCACAGACGGATCCGAGAAAGAAGGACTGTCCGGAGCTGGCTATATCAGTGAACAAATCGATATTGAAGGCTACATACCACTCGGCCTTTTTACCACTGCACTGTAATGCAAGCGGAGCTCACAGCAATACTTGAACTGATCAGTACCGAGACTTTCAAAGAGCTTCAGCCAAAAAGGCTCTATATTTGCTCGGATAGCCAGGCCTCAATTGAAGCATTGGAATCCCCCATCGGCAGTTCGGCAACGGTGCACCTATGCAAGAAAACTCTTAATCAGCTAGCCAACAAGAGCAATGAAGTGACAATCCTGTGGGTGCCGGGTTACTCTGGTATCCAGGGTAATGAAAGGGCTGACGAATTAGCAGACAAGGGAGCAAGTGAACGTCCGATAGGGCCAGAATCCTTCTGTGGCATTTCAAAATTAGAAAGAAAACGCATCGTAAAAAATTGACTTATCAAACAACACGGGACTGCATGGGAAAGGTACGATGGGGAGAAGCATACAACATTTTTTTGCAAAAAACCTCTAAGGGAGTTCAGTGATTGCTTACTGAACCTTGATAGACCTAACATCAAGAGAGTTGTTATAGGATGTGTTGACAAACCCAATTGTGCCTGCGGCTACGGTGAGGAAACTGGTCTCCACGTCATCAGTGACTGCCTAAGATACAGAAGCATTAGACAACGGATCTTGGGCAGACCAGAAATAAGCCCATCTGACCTTACAATAGACAAATTGAAGGTCCAGGATTTGGCCTTTTTCCTTAAAAGGACAAAAAGGCTTGACTGGCATCACGCGAATAATAGATAAACACAACACAAACACACCTGGACTTGACACACAATCACATGGATATGACGCCCACATAACTTTTCATTTTTAAACATATCTTTTTTTGTTAAACTGTACTGTTTTATTTATTTATTTTATCAATAAACGAAGGAAGGAGAGGGCAAGGGAACAAAGGACTAACAGTCTAGGTTCCTGTCAAATTTATTTTGACCCCCCTCACACCTTCAATCCATCTATCTATTGGCCCCGGACACATACTTCCATAGACAAAAATGTTTCTCTCAATTTGCTCTGCAACATAGCAAAAAAAATTGTTTGGCTAGGGCCGACATTAGAACCGACATGAGGCCCACTTGAGCCCTAAGCACAGGCAAAAGTTTCTTTCAAACAAAAAACATTTTTGAAAATCGGAGAAGATCTACTCGAGTTATGTACGGAAAACACGTAGGGACTCGTTTGTAGTGCCCCAGCTAACTCCAAGGACTCAAATCCAAAAAAGCTTTTTCCACAAATTATCGGTCAGGCCCAGATCTTTCAAACAAAATTAAAATAACAAACACATAGAGCCCTAGCATAGACTCGTTCTTAGTGCCCTAGCTAAGTCCAAGGACTCAAATCCATAAAAGTTTCTTCCAAAAAAAAATTTATGAAAATCGGAAAAGATTTACTCGGGTTATGTACAAGAGATCAAAAACCACTTAAATGCCCTAGCTCGGCGGCCCTTGGGCCGACAGTGCCCAGATTCAATCCCATAAAAGATTTTTTGATTACCTTTTCTTTATTGTTGATTCGTCATCTAAGGACCTGATCGATGCTCCCCCTACTCCCGGGTCGAAATTGGACTGGTTACAAACATCGTGGTAAACGCAATAGACCTCTTTTCGAAGCACTACGTTCTTGATTAGGAGATTGAATTTGGGCAAAATCGATTCAAAAGTTTCGAAGTTACGGTCGAAAAATTGGTCAAGAACCTGGTTTTTTGAAGGTTGTTTTTTCTCTACAACACTGCACAAAAACCTCATCATTAAAGAAATATTCACGAAAAACGACCAAATATCGTGTAGGGTCGCGTAGTCCTTGGGTGGTGAGTTTGGTCCACACTAAGGACACTATAGCCCGAAAGACTCAACAGATTTTCTATAATTTAATTTTCGTGATTTTCTGATCTCCATATCTTTTATTTAAAGCCTTCAGTTGCGATTTCCGTTCTTATTTCGCAGAGATATGAGTAAAAAAGATCCACAAACCTTCAAAAAACCAGGTTTTTGACCACTTTTCGACCGTAACTTCGAAAGTTTCCAACCAATTTTGCCCAAATTTAATTCCATAATCAATTTTTAGGTTATCTTTCAGGAAAAAAAAAAATAAAAACTCGGATAAGATTTAACCGATTTATGTTGAAGAAACTCTTTGGGCCTTAGTAGAGATTCAGTTTTACGGCCATGGCTGAGTCCCAAAGCTCAAAATCAAAAAATTTTCTTCCATCAGGCATGCTCAGATCTTTCAAAGAAAAGAAAAATTAATGAAAGTCGGAGAAGATTTACTCGCTAGTTATGTACAAAAGACCAAAAACCACTAAAACGGCCCTAGCTCATTGGCCTCTAGGCCGATAGTGCCCAGATTCAATCGCATGAAAGATTTTTGGATTACCTTTCAGGGAAAAAAAACTTTTTGAAAATTGGTTGAGTTTTACTCGAGTCATCGTGTTAACGGACGTACATTTGTTTTATTACTAATTCGTCAAGCAAGGACCATGATCGGCGCTCCCTCCTACTCCCAGGTCGAAATTCGACTGGTTTCAAACGTCGTGGTGAACGCAAAAGACCCGTTTTCGAGGAGTTTCGTTCTTCGTACGGGTCTAATCAGTGGATATTTTCCCAACGTGTAAGAGGTTTTTCCAGGGTCATTGAAACTTTGTTGTTTATATCTCCACGAAAATTGTAAGAAATTTCTCAAAATAAAAATATGAAACTCAACAAATTTGGCAGAAAATAGTTAAGGTTGAAATGGCCGCTTATCGCTTATCGCTAACTCGTTACGCTTGATCTCTGACGATGGGTATAGCGCACCAAGAATATTTCATAAAATACATCAAGTTCAACAAACACAGTATTTTTGGTTCTCATATACTAAGACTTACTGTTCTTTGCTTCAAGTTCAAAGAAATGGTATGGGAAAAGGTGGAATCAGCCGGCAGCTCAAAATCGTTTTAACAAGAAACTACAAGCTACATGTATTTCAAAAAGTTAAGTACAAATAAAGTTACAAAGTTTTTCGTTCCATCCCTGGTTTCGGACGTGTCAGTAGATTTCTGCGAAATAAAATTGTTTCTCGTCCATATCTCAGTGATTAATTCTAAAATTCAAAAGGTGTTTGCATGTGAGGTGGTGATATAACTTTTACTCCGGATAATTGCTCATGATTGTTACCATCAAAGTTCGACCTAAGAGTGTTCTGAGATGTGTTACGTAATGAATGAATGTAACAGTAAATTCCTTTGAACAGTTTAAATGGAACATGAATAATTGAGTGAGGAAATGTGTTGGTAGTCTAGAACTATTGAGGATTCACTCTAAGATTCGATTTCTAAAAGGCGCGCCATGAGTTGTCTCAATTATTCGCGGTCGAATTTTTGAGTAATAACATTAATTTTTCACTTACTTTGCACTAAGGATGAAATGCAGAGGTGAGAAGCTTTAATTTGGCAAAATTACTTTTATTTCTGTGTCAACTCATTCATCGTCGCGATTAAAACAAAAGGTTGATTGACCCAAAAAAGCTTTTATTAGACTGTCACCAAAAACTTTCAACTATTTTGGTTTTATGGTTCCAATATGTTTGGCCATACAATATTTTCTATCCATTCCACGAAATATGAAACTCGAGTATATGCACCAATTGATCTACTATCGTTCACGCATTTTCCACCAAACGATGTGATACCCTCTATGACATATGTGCAGTTGTAATGTGGATGAATATGTACTAGCGGTCCACCTGAAAAATAGTTCTACGTAGCGACGTTCGCTGATTACATAAAACGCAGTGTGTTGCTACCTGAGTCACCCTTGCAAGTATTATTGCTGGCAGTAGTGGATCCGGCACAGAACTGCGTTTCTTCGTTAATGCCACGGCGAAGTTGCGAAAAAGGTTCATTTTCTTTAGAGCACTTGTTATGATCGAATACTTCAAGCGACACTTTCGATAACACTTCACTTCGAGTATTCGTACCATTATGACCCCAACCAGCTGCAATTAAGCGTGATCCAAAAGTATTAATTTCAGGTAAACACAAGGGTCGAAGTCTGGGATTGAAAACAACTTTTTTTCCCAGTTTGAGGAGGCCAATGTCGTAGTAGAAACTTCTGGCTGTGTAATTTTCATGCGGAATTCGTTCTACCACATCAAAATCTTCGTGATTTGTTTCATCTGTTTTACTTTCATCATGCTCACCTAAGCGAACATGTGTAACGTTACCCCTGAAATTCAAAGTTAGTATTTCATTATGTGCGAATCTTCTGAGTAGTGCTGATGAAATTCGTCATTCTCCAATAACCATAATGAATTATCGAGAGGCTTCTTTGACTCAATTGTGAGAGTTGTTCTTTGACTCAATATGTGTGAGAATGATGGAAGGAGAAGGGGCAGACGCAGGGGTTCTTTGACTCCGCATTTGCACAACAGCTGGGGAGGGAAGGCCAGGAGAGGGTCCCAGAGTGGCAGCTCATATGTCGAAAGTTATCGAAAGTTGGGGAAAATTCTAGAAAGTTCTGGAAATTACTGAAAAGTTCAAGAATGTTCTGGAAAGTTGCAAAACGGTTTGTAAAGTTCTGGAAAGCCGTTGAAAGTTCTGGAATGTTCGAGAAAATTCTAGATAGTTTTGAAATGTTCGAGAAAGTTTTAGAATGCATTAGAACAGTCTAGAAAAACTTTCGAAATTTTTCTAGAAGTTTCTGGAACATTCTAGAACTTTATAGAACCTTCCAGAAATTTCCAAAACTTTCCAGAAGTTTCTACTACTCCGAAAACGTTCTGGTACTTTTTAGAACTTTCAATAACTTTTGAGAACTTTCTGGAACCCTCTAGAACTTTGTAGAAGTTTCTAGAATTTTCTTGAACTTTTTACCACTTTACACCACTCCCTGATCCACCACCCACCGTCAGGTATGGAGCGTGACACTCTGGAAAGTTTAAGAAACGTAGATTCATGTCAAAATGAATAGAAACTTTGTACTTCTGCGCAGGTTTTTAAAACCGCAAAACCCTGCACAGAAGTACAAAGTTTCTATTCATTTTGACCTGTATGTATAGAAAGTTCTGGAAACTTATAGGAAGTTCTAGAACGAACATTCACACAAATTCACACGCTAGTATGTGGGTTACGCTGTTTTCTTTCAACATTTTTATTGCTTATAATCTAAAGTACGACATCAGCTTTTGTCTTAAGGAATTTATAATTTGCGTGTGAAGATTTATTCTACAAAACCAGTAATTTGTAAAGTGATTTCTGAAATTTCTATGGCTCTTTAAGACATCCACACCTCATATCTTCTTTATACAGAAATTGATTTCGTTCGGCCGGTGCTGATATATTTTTTTTGTGTTTCGAATTGTTTTATTGCAAAATTGTTCATGCAAACGAACATAGTTGGAAAATTAAAAATATTCTAGAACTTTCTAAAACTTTCTAGAACATTACGGAACATTCTACAACTTCCTCGAACATTACAGATGTTTCTAGAACAGTCCACTACTTTCTAGAACTTTCTGGAACATTCCAGAACTTTCTCGAACATTCAAGTACTTTCTCGAACATTCAAGTACTTTCTCGAATATTCTAGAACATTCCATAACTTTCTAGAACATTCCAGAACTTTCTAGAATTTTGTCGAACTTTCCAGAACTTCCTCGAACATTCCAGAACTTCCTCGAACATTCCAGAACTTTCTAGAACATCTACAACTTTCTTGACCTTTCCGGAGCATTCTAGAATTGAGAGATCTTTCAATAGTTTCTTCCCCTCCGGCATATACGCCTCCGCCATTTCTGTAAATATGGAGTCAGAGAGCTACCGATTGGCACAAGTTTCAATTTTTAGGTGGTCTACGAGCCGACATACGTTTAATACAAAATGACCTCCTCCTCCTCCCGCCCCTTCGCCTCCTGCCACTTCCCCCTCCATTGTTTCTGCAAATCTAGAGTAAAGGGACTATTGATTGATACAAGTTAGTATAGTATAGTATATAGTATAGTTATAGGTGGTAGAGGAGCCGATATATGCATAAAAGAGATGGCCCTATCCGACCCCCCTCTCCTGGCAAATCTAGAGTGAAACATAAGCTCCGCGGATCCGTACGAATCCCGTTGCATGTGTTCCCGTTGTATTAAACTACTGATTATGCTTATTCATCTGGATTGGAAATGACAGTATTGAAAAACCCGTACGAAGAAGCATTGTAGAAAATATGTTTTGGGCCTGCCTGAATCCTCGGGCCTATATTTCCACGGACAAAAATGTTCCACTCAATTTTCTCTACAGCATTGAAAAAAAAATGTTTGTGCTAGGGCCTTATGGAGAGGCCTCGGACCCATATTTCCATGGACAAAAATGTTGCACACAATTTTCTCTACAACATAGCAAAAAAAATAGGGCTAGGGCTAACTTTTAAGACCGACCTAGGGCCTAAGAGAGGCCTCGGACTCATATTTCCATGCACGAAAAAAAAGATTTTGGAAATCGGTTCACTTGATCGGTAGTTAGGGCTCTCACCATCGGTGAATGGGAGCGAGTACTTCAGCTCTGCCAACGGCTCTAGGACCGATTATCCCCAGTCAAAATGTCCCCGGACGAAATATCCCCGGACAAAATGTCCCTAGACAAAATATCACACAAGAAACGGACAAAACATCCCCAGATGTAATGCCTACTCAGAAATGATGAATATAGGAAGTATTATTAATTAGATATTATATTGTGTGTTGGGGGATCTGCCCCCTCACCCCCGCGCCTGCGGCGGGATTTTGTAAGCCTTGCAGACGGCCTTACGTAAATGCGGATCTGTCTCAAACCCTGCTAGAGGCTCCGCCCTTTAGACCCCGCAAGGGGCATATTCCCCCCTTGACCCCCCTTTTCGGGGGTGCCGCCCCTCTACCACGCTTTTTTGTTTTTGGTTGTTTATTTCAGACCTGCGACGCTAAGTACACTTCACATTGAATATTCTTAATTTTTGAGTGTGGATATTTTGCCTGAGGAGGGGATATTTTGTTCGGGGATATTTTGTCCGTTTTTTATGGAAAAATTGTGGTTATTATGTCCGGTTATTTTGTCTGGGGATATTTTGTCCACGGGGATATTTTGGTTGGGGATATTATTTTCTTTCACATTCGGTCCTAACCCCCTGCCAATAGGTTATGGGCCCAGGCTGGTCAATTTGAAGTGCTAGTTTGCTAGAAGGAGTTTCAATAACAATCGCTGCAATTGATTGAAGCTCTGGTATGGTGAAAGAGCTGGCTACAGATGAAATTGGTTTTTAGAAGGAGACTTTGGTATGAACATGGCCAACATGAACAAGCCAAGCGACAATGTGCTCGTTGATCTGTACAAATTATGGTGACGGATTTAGCATGGACGTGGCGGCGCGGCGGTGATTTCACACAATCGACAGCCGGCATTGGAAAAGTGGAACGTCGAGAAACTGCAGGGCGAAAATATTAAACGACAATATGTGGATAGTTTGGAGAAGAAAATTATTGACGGAATGGAAAGCGAACAACGAAACGTAGACGATGCATGGAATCAAATTAGACGAAACGTAGAGCAAGCCGCAGCAGAGACGATAAGAACGAGAACGGGAAGCTGGCATGGCAGAGTACCGTTCGAAGAGAAATTTCGAGAAAAAACTATTCCGAAGAAAAAAGCGACAACATGACAAGGAACTTTTAATCGAAATTGAAAGGTTTGGTAATCGAAAAGAGACGCGGAATTTTTACCGGAAAGTAAACGAATCGAGGAAAGGTTACAGTCAACAACCTTTATTGTGCAAGGACAAGGATGGGTTGGTCTTAGCAGATGAGCTGAACCCGAACAGACCACCGAACCGAAACGACACCAACAACAACTTACCATTTCAGACCGCGCAGCCACATATTGCAGAACCAACGCAACAGGAAGTGGAGCATGAAATTTTAAAGCTCAAAAATTTCAAAGCCCCAGGAACCGACAACATACCTGGAGAACTTTTCAAGCACGGTGGTAACGCATTATGTATGGAGATGCACGAGCTCATCAAGCGCATCTGGAATGTCGAGGAGTTGCCGGGAGAGTGGAAGACTAGCATCATCTGTCCTTTGTACAAGAAAGACGACAAATTGGAGTGTGGCAACTATCGCGGAATTTCGCTTTTGAATATCGCCTACAAGATATTTGCGAATATTCTATACAAACGCCTTCTTCCATACATGGAATCTACTGTTGGTGAATATCAAGGTGGTTTTCGTGTAGGTTGTTCAACAACGGACCAGCTGTTTAGCATTAGACAGATCTTGGAGAAGTGTAAGGAGTACAACGTGGAAATACACAATTTGTTCGTAGACTTCAAAGCAGCATACGACAGTGTCAAAAGGAGCAATTTATGGAGAGTGATGGAGGAATTAGGGGTTGCCAAAAAACTAATCTCGCTAACAAAGTTGACAATGGATGGAGCTAACAGCCGAGTAAGAATCCGAAGCAAGTTGTCAGACGCTTTCGACATTGAGGAAGGACTACGTCAAGGTGATCCGCTCGCGACGCTGCTTTTTAATTTGACCCTTGAAGCAGCAGTGAGAACCATGGACATCGACACCAGCAGCACCATTTTCACCAAATCCAGTCAATTGCTGGGCTTCGCTGATGACTTGGATATCTTGGGCCGAAACATGGAAGCTGTTAAGGAAAAGTTCATGGCTTTGGACAGAAAAGGCACCGACCTCGGGTTAAAGGTTAATGACACAAATACCGAATACGTGATTGTCTCCCCATCGAATCGACAACACGACCAAAGCGTAACAATTGACACACACACATTTAAGGTGGTAGACAAGTTCGTATATCTTGGATCTCTGCTTAATTCTGACAACGTAATCATGGACGAAATTAAAAGACCGATAACTCTTGGCAACCGGAGTTATTACAGCCTGATAAACATTTTAAAGTCCAAATCAGTAAGCAGAAACTCTAAATGCGCACTGTACAAATCTGTGATAAGACCAATAGTTACGTATGGGTCGGAGTCGTGGTGCATGACTCAGAAAGACGAACAATCGCTGCTCACGTTCGAAAGAAAGGTACTGCGGACAATTTTCGGACCAGTATATGACGAAAATATGAACAGATGGCGCAGACGATTTAATCATGAGCTTATGCAGCTTTATGAAGAGCCGGACATAGTTAGAACAACAAAACTTAACAGGCTACGATGGCTTGGTCATGTGCAGCGTAAGGACGACAATCGTATCCCGAAGAAACTTTTTATCACCAAACCGGAAGGCAAAAGTGCAGGAAGACCAAAATCCAGATGGTGCGATGCAGCTTTTGCCAACCTGAGAACTGCGGGAGTAACCAGCTGGAAGACGTTAGCTGAGGATAGGTCCGGTTGGAGAAGCATGTTGGAGAAGGCCAAGACCCTTAATGGGTTGTAGGGCCGGTTAAGTAAGTAAGTAAGTGGCGGCGGTGATGCCAAACGACAGTCGTTGTTTCATACAAATTCAATGGTTTGGTTCGAAGTGGTGGTTTTCGATCGACGATGGTATTTGGTCAAATACGTGCAATGGTCGATGGCGCGCAGTGGTCAATAGCGTGCAGTAGTCGATGGCATGTTTGGTCGTCGATGATGTTTGGTCGTCGATGATGTTTGGTCGTCGATGATGTTTGGTGGTCGATGGTGTTGTGGTCATCGATGGTGTTTGATCGTGTCACTCTTCAACTATCTGTATATAACCAAAAACCAATATGACAACGGTCGTCGAAGACTTTGATCTTGTACCAGCAACTGAGCTGAGTTGTGGCTAACAAAAAAGAAAAGTAGTCGAAAGTCGAAAAGTAGTCGCAGTGAAAATCCGTTCAAAGATATGTTCGAGGACATAGGATTAGAACACAATCATAGACTGATAATAAAATTTCCAAAATGGTCACACAAAAGAAAAGCTTTTCAAAACAAAATCTAACGAAGGATACTGAAATTCGCGGAAATTCAAAAAAATTCACCGAATTCATAAAAATTCATTCAATTCACCGAATTCAACAAATTCGTAAAAATTCACCGAAAAATTCAACTAAATAGGCCCTGCTTAGTATTTGAAGACTTCGGGAGAAAAACAAGGTATGTTTATTCAAAGTCTTCATTCATGATATGTCACTCTAGTTATATGTTAGGTTAGCATATGCAGGTTATTGGTGCATAGTCGGGCCGACACTACTACCCTGAAATTGGAATTAGTCTTGCATTATGTGATGGATTCGGGATGCGTAAAGAAAGTGCAATTTTTCTGATGTTTTGACCATAGTCAGAATAGGCGGACTGAGTTATAACATTTTTATGGATAATCATTTTTATAGCAACCGTAACGTAATTTATGCATGCCCCTTCATTACCTCCATTTGTTATACTTACAGTCTTACAGGGCGTAAGCAGTGAGCCGCCGTCAGCACGAAATAATGACTTATCAAGGATCCACCGCAGACGAAATTTGTAATGTTGTCTTTAATATACCCCACCAGAGCCTGTAACAAATCATTTGACGATCAAAAGTAAATCTAGGGACCACCCATAAAGTACGTGCGCTTTATAGGGGGAGAGGGGTTTTACGTAAGCGTACGCTCCATACATTTTCCAAATTTTTTACATACATTTTTGATTACGCAGGAAGAGGAGGGGGGATCTAAAAATTGACATTTTTTGCGTACGTATTTTATGGATGATCCCCTACGCCAAAGGTGATCAGCGGCCGGCTATGAGTAAAATAGAATGTTAAGTGAAAAAATGTGACGCATTTTGGTTTTAGTTAACGATGAGATAGAATATAGAAGATTGCGCAAAGAAAACTGGACCACTGAAAAGAATTTCGTTTTACCATGTGAGGAAATTCGTTAAGTGCAGCATTTTCTCCATTCATGATTACAGCTTCAGTGTTAGCCGCGCAAAAATACACTTTATTTTTCGTTAATCTACCAGGCGTATTACCAACAAAGTGAACGCTGCATACACGCTCCTTGTACTCCTGGCATTCTGTTTTTCGGCATTATTTTAGTTGGGAAATTCGAAGTAAAATCCAATTTACAGTAACTTTACTTTTTGCACTTATCGGCTCTACGTTTCTGGGGTTCGGACAGCACACAATCCCTCTTCTTGACGGATCGCATGGACTCAGCCTTTCTTCTGCTTTGGCACAAGGCTTTTCACAATGGATGATACTTTTACAAACGCCTTCTTTTCCTTTGTGTACGCAACTTTGCCCTGAGCTCGAATAAATGATAAAAAAAAAAAAACATTTACTTTAAACAATTGCCAACTACCTACAAGTCCTTGGTTCGCATTAGCTGTAATGCAAATTAATGAAAGAATCAACAAAATAGATGAATTCGTAATGAACATTTTGAATTTCAATTTGACTATACGAGTATTGAATCGACTATCGTTCTAGCTCAATAGTTAAAGTGATTTGTAGTTAACGTTCGCTGTGCATTTTAAAACTTTTATTCCCCACCTTTTCCCAAATCGTTACAGTTTCGTATGAAATCTAAACTGCTCTTAGAATTCCGTCTTCAACGCTTTCATTCGTTGAGAAAGAGATGAAAAAAGTATATTACAGTGTATGCGGCGAAAGTCGTTCATTACATGAGGGATCAATTTTGTGATACAAGTCAAACTCACAAGTGTGTATTTAACCCGCACGCTTCAAAACAACAGTTTTCAAAACGAGTTGTTTAAAAACACACGAGTGAGTTGGAGAGTTCACAAAGTTAATCCCGTATTAATGAATGATTTTCAAGCATGCAATTTAAGTTATTTTTTAGCTTACCATCCGGAAGTTGAGCATAACATGTATGTTTATCTTTTTACATGGCTTTATTCGGATTCCAATGTATGTACCAGCAATTTATTAGACATTTTGACGTGAATTAATATCAGTATACAAAACTTACATTTTATTCATATGTAATTATAAGAATTTGCTCATTTCTATATTAATATTTTCAAAACTCGCTCTACGAAGACCTAAGATCGTAGGCTCTCACTACATGGGAAGATACTGGGTAACAACTGTACCTTAGAAACAAAATAGTAACCGACATTAACGATATGCCATTGCATTGCGTGAAAACAATATTTTTTTTTTGTATTTTGTATTTGTATTTTAGAGACTCCACTAACAGCTTTTTACAGCCAATAACAAGTGTTGTCTGGACCACCGGCTTAACGTGACTTCCGAACCACGTCTCAGAGTAATGCGAATGTAGCGTCTTTGTTGTTATGCAATTACTCCAAGAATTGTTAGGCGCTTGATTATTATCTCAATATGAACAATTCGATAGCGTAGTGGTTAACACGTCTGCTTGCTATTATGAGATCGAGTTGCCAGTGCGTTGGTTCGAAACTCAGCCGCAGACAGATTTGTTTCGATTGTTAGATTTGTAAACAAAACAAAGCTAATTGAATCGGTTCAAGTCATGTGAAGTTGAGTGTAGCGCCATCGTACGGCTTACCGGTGAAAGGCATTGTTGGGAGGTGCCGGTATTCTACTCCTACTAGTTTCGTTCCTAGTACATCTCATAGATGGCACTGGGTTTGTCGCACAGCTTACCACTGGCACAGCAAAAAAAAAACTTTCCGGTAATGAAAGGATCTCAAATAGTAGAACCACAAAAAAAAGTAGCAAAACTAGTAAATAATGATCTAGCCCCTAACACTTCATGGGTTGTTAAGGCAGATTATTATATTATTATTGATTATTATCTCGCCTAAATGTAGGCTTAGATATTTCGTGCACAAATTCGTCGCATTTGGGTTACGTCATACGATTCATTCAGTGTGTACGTCGTTATGGGCACCAAACACACCACAACTACCCAACTTTTGAAGCTTGAGTGAACTTTAGGACGTTATTAATACGCTACACTTGCTAGAAAAATTCCATGTAGAATTTTTCCGACACGGGATTTGAACCCGGATCGTTTTGGTGGAAGGCCAGTACGCTAACCACTGTGCCAACCCGTCCGTCATAACCATTTTGACGTCGTTTTATTTGATAATTAATTTTCGCTCCCTAGGGAAGTAAAACATTTTACCCCCCCCCCCCCCCCCGAGTGACGTAAAGTGATCTCCGCCACCGATATTTGCGTCAAAAATATCTCTAATTAACATTGCGTTTAACGAACGATTTCAGCGCGGGAATAAACATGCAATGCAAACTTTCGAAGGATATAGTCAAAAAAGTATTTTTCTGCGTATGTTGTTGCGGTATGTGTTTGCCTACCCATATGATAACTTTATTTTTCTAATTGTAATAACGTTGAAGTCGACATTGGAAAAAAACATAGAAGGGACCCGTACGTATCAGAATAGATGCGGCAAACAGAGTTGATGTTACGAAAAGACCGGAACGTATTTAAGTAAATGTTGCGTTCATATTAGGCTGCATTGGAAATTGCCCGTAGGGCAATTTTGAAAAACCCGTCCGAAGTAACGGTGTAAAAAAATTCTCCGAACGCACAAAATTGACCTCCAAATAGAGAAAAATGTTCTCCTCAATTTTGTCTACAACATAGCACAAAACTATTTTGTGCGCTAGGGCCGACCTAGGGCCTTAATTAGAGGCCTCGGATACATACTTCCATAGACAAAAATGTTTCCCTCAATTTGCTCTGCAACATGGCAAAAAATATTTTTTTATGTTAGCCGACCTTAGGACCGACATGAGGCCCACTTGAGCCCTAAGCACAGGCAAAAATTATTCTATAAACTGTCGGCCGTGCCCAGATCTTTCAAACAAAAAAAAATTTTGAAAATCGGTAAAGATTTACTCGAGTTATGTACAAAAACACATAGAGCCCTAGCAGAGACTCGTTTTTAGTGCCCTAACTAAGTCCAAGGACTCAAATTATGTGCAAAAGACCAAAAACCACTTAAACGGCCCTAGCTCGGCGGCCCTTGGGCCGACAGTGCCCAGATTCAATACCATAAAATATTTTTCGACTACCTTTCAGGAAAAAAAAAAAGTTTTTGAAAATCGGTCAGATTACTGTACTCAGTTATGCGTGTTGACGGACAGACAGACCGACAGACCGACAGACAGACAGACAGACCGACAGACCGACAGACGGACATTGTTTTTTTCGCTGATTTGTCATCTGGAGGCAACAAAAAAGTTTCCCCCTTACTCCCGGGTTCGAATTCGCAATGTAACAAACGTGGTAGTAAACGCATCAGACCTACGTACTTCGTACGGGTCTAAACAATTTTTTTGGAAATTTAATTTAATAAATTATTAGACCCCAGAGAATTTCAACGATTTGAACTCATCACACTATGTTACTTCGAGTGATAGCGGCGCCGGGCGACAAATAATCGATTTCATATATTTTGACTATTTTTCAGCACTATTTGGTATGTTACTTTATATCATTTGGGCATATAATTTGCCATTTATATACCTGAAAGTAGGGGTATAATGATCACATTATAGTCAATTTTCATACAAACAGGGAGGTTTATTTTTGGCATATTATGGTCTACGCGGCTATAACTTTCATTATAGTCCGACTATAATTTTTGATTCGACTATAAATTTCATTATAGTCCGACTATAATATCATGACGTCAAATCTCAATGAAAATTTTAAAAGAAGCCAGATGACTAATTATATGCCCAAGTAATATAAACTATTGTATTGATCAATTATTATAGTCTCGTTGCGTGAATATGGTCAATATTCACTTCAAGTCGACTGAATTCGCGCCATTCTATCCTTTAATAATACACTGTAATAATATGCTATTATGCAAATAACTTTAATAGATTCGTTCATGGGTCATTCCAGCGTTAGTTTTTTTCTTAGAAAAGTGTTTAGTATGTAAACTAAAAGCAGAATAATTACGAACATTTTCGAATATTCAAAAAAAGTTGGTCCTACACGTTCAGGGCTTTGTTTTATGTTGTTGTATCTGGTTGTCTCTCTTTAGCACGTGCGCGAATAAGTTATAACTCTGAATAGATACTAACATACTCACCTGTGGGATCAACATTCTTCGAAAATTTAAAAAGATTCTTAATTGTTTTGACTTCAGTCTATGTTTTATTCAAAAATGTACACAAGGCCGTTTAGCTTATATTTCCAATGTATAATCCAGATTTTAGTAACTAAACATTTATATAGCGATTGTTGCTTAGAATATAGTCTAGAAATATTTTACAATTAAATTTTTTGCTACTGATGTTAACATTTAAAATTGGACAGGAGGCGCTACAATTTATTGTATTTTCTTTTGTTTTAAAAGGCTCGTAATAAACTTGAGATATTAAATTCGAAAACGCAGATAACAAATTGAAAAACGCAGATAAAAAATTATAAAACGCAGATAAAACAAAAATGTTTTGGAGATAAAATGATTAAAAGTGAAGATAAAGTATTCAGAAATGGAGATAAAATATTTCAAAACGAAGATATTTTGATTAAATTCGGAGTTATAGTATCTTCATTTCTTAATTCTTTATCTCCTATAGCAATTTAATTTATCTCCGTTTTAATAGAATTGGTATCTCCAATTTCGAATATTTTAACTCTTTAACTAAATTTTATTATCTGCACTTTTTGAATTTGTTATCTTCATTTCTATTTTTTTTATCTGCGATCTTATAACTTCTTATTTCCCTAATCAATTTATTTATCTCCAAAATAACTTTAATTATCGCTTTAAAATAAGCTTTTATCTGAGCTTATTAATATATTTTATCTTCACTTTTCAGAAATTTATCTGCCAAATTATCTCCGCTCTCGAATTTTCAAAGTTTTTGCTCTGAAAAGTCTGTCATCACTGATAGTAATATTCCATTCTGCCATCTATGAACAATGTTAACGATTTGAGATTTTACCTATCATGCTTCGAATATGAATGTTCGACGTTCTTCAACCAATTGATAAAACTTTTGTGTCTGACCAATGACTCTTGGATCGTATTAAACTTGAGATATAAAATTTGAAAACGGAGATAGAAATTTGAAAACGGAGATAAAAAATTTGAAAACGGAGATATTTTGTTAACGGATATATAAAATTAGAAAACGGAGATAACAAATTAGAAAACGGAGCTATAAAATTTGAAAACGGAGATAGAAATTTGAAAACGGAGATATAAAATTTGAAAACGGAGATATTTTGTTAACGGAGATATAAAAGTAGAAAACGGAGATAACAAATTAGAAAACGGAGATATAAAATTAGAAAACGGAGATATAAAATTAGAGAACGGAGATAACAAATTAATAAACGGAGATAACAAATTAAAAAACGGAGATATAAAGTTAGAAAACGGAGATAAAATGTACAGAAATGTAGATGAATGAAAAATGAAATGGTTGTCTCCGGAGTTATATAATCTCCATTTTTCCATTTTTTTTATCTGCGTTTCAATTTTATTTTATTTCCGTTTCCATTAACTTCATGTCTCCTTTTTCTAATTTTTAATTTCTCTTTCGATTTTGTATTACTTTCAATAATTGAATTATTTATCTGCGTTTTAATTTTTTATTATCTCCTCTCGGATGATTTTTCATTTCCTGAATTAATTTAGTTATTTCAAAAACAAATTTTTCTATCTCCAAAAATGATTTTTTTATCTTAATTTTATTTATTTTATCTCCACTCTTCAAAATTTATCTGCCAAGTTATCTCCGGTTTCGAATTTTATTTTTCCGGTTTTAATATAATCCGTTTTAAAATGTCAGTGACCATTTTCAATCAGCGCAGAATAAATAGGAATTTTTGGTCAAATTTACGGCGCAGGCACCGAATAACTCCAGAAAAAAAACCTGGACATAATAACTAAAGTCAACGGTCAAGAAATCGTCTGACCTGAAAGTTCAGGTCAAGTCAATCGAAATGACGTGACATGGCCCGACCTGACCCGAATTGATTTTGACCTGATGTGACCATATTACAGATAAATGTCCAATATGTTTTTTTAGAGCCAGGCCATTTTCAGGTTTAAGGTCAGGACTTTTCAGGTCAGGTCAAATTTGATCAAATCAGGTTTCAGGTCAATTCAGGTACCTGATGTCAGGTTTCAGGCAGACCTGACCCGATTCCGAACCTTAGAAATAATACTAAGTAGGCAACGTCGTTATTGCATTGCGTTGGGCATGGCAGAAAAAAAATGTTTTTTTCAAATAGATTTCTTCACTACCCTCAAAACATATTTACACCTCAAAAACGCCAAAAATTTTTTTTCAGATTTTTCGCAAGAAAATTCCGGGTGAGAAAAATCAAAAACTTCATCTTCTCAAATTTTGTACTTTGAGGCGTTGCTAGCGCCACCTACTTTGTCCATAGCTGTCAGATTTATTTTTTTTTTCGCAAAGGCTGTTTTATTCAACGATACCCGCTACAATGAATTTGATTGGGAAACGAGTTTTATACTAAAAATTTTCCACAGGACGATTGTATAAAATAGTTACATTGCATAATGTGGGGTATCGTTGGAAAGGTAATAAAACAGCCTTTACGAAAAAAATAAGCTTGAAGTCTATGGTCAAAGCAGGTGGCGTTAGCAACGCCTCAAAGTACAAATGTTTTTGATTTTTCGCACCCGGAATTTTCGTTCGAAAAATCTGAAAACATTTTTTTGGCGTTTTTGAGGTCTAACGATATTTTGAGGATAGTGAAGAGATCTATTTGAAAAATTTTTTTTTTCTGCCACGCCTAACGAGCGTAACTGAATCTCAATACTCGCAATTCTCACGAGCGTACTAAGCATTAAGCTCTACCTATCACAACAGAGTTGTGCTCACTACGTCGGGAACGAAATACCATCATCTCTCTACTACTTTTTCTCCGACTTGGTTGGCCAGGGATAATGAAGAGATGTAGTCGTCCAAATTCAACACGTGAACTGCTTTTGTTATTGTGAATTATGCATAAGTTATGCATCGAAGTATGTAAATTAATTACAAGAAAACATAGTACACAAAGCATGATTTGTTGCATTTCGTTATCCCATTTTATCGTAAAATAAATCAGTTTGACACTATAACTCAGCATGTAAAGACTCGATTTTACAAATTTACAGCTTTGAACCAGTTAAATATCTACCACAGCACCCACGTTGCAGCGCCAATAGGCACCTAGTATTTGTGATATTTTGTAAAAGGAAAAGTTCCCTAGCTTCGTTAGCGAACTAGCTTTGCGTGACGTTTCATTATAGCGCAAATTTTCTAGTTTCGTAGGCCACCTAGTTTTCGTTACATTTCTTAAAAGGAAAAGTTTTCCACCTTCGTTAGCCATTTAGTTTTTGTGACATTTCGTCATCATAGCATCATTAGCCACCTAGTTTTCCTTACATTTCGTAAAAGGGAAAGTTCCCTAGCTTCGTTAGCCACCTAGTTTTCGTGACATTTCATAAAAGCAAAAGTTTCCCAACTTTGTTAGCCACCTAGTTTTCGTTACATTTTGTAAAAGGAAAAGTTCCCTAGCTTCGTTAGCCACCTACTTTTTGTGACATCATGGCCCCACGATAGTAAGGGGCCGTGACGCAAGTCTTACACGCCAAAAAATTCACAAGAAATTTTTTCGTAGACTAAGGAACATATATACAGGAACTTTTTGACTTCCCCCTCGAGCGACGTACCCCCCGGAAAATATTTTTCCCGGATTCTACGGAAAATTTTAGGCCGAAGTGCCTTTTCACTCATTAAAATCGGTTCAGTCGTTCCGGAGATATGAATTAAACAATTTTGCTATTTTGTATGGAAATGGACTCAAATCGAATATTTTCAACTAGTCAATTTGGTAAACCTTTCTTTCTTTCTTCCTTTCTTTGTTTGTTTGTTTGTGGCAATTTTTGGCAGGATGACCCAGATCTCCTGAACTATGAGAGTTAGAAAGTTGGTTCCAAAGGCGAAGTTATAGAGAATTGAATTTAAGCGAAGACGTGTTTCAGGGTTTTGGGGAAATATGGCCCAATCCTGGTATATGGCCATAATTGGGCAGGATGATCCAGATCTCCAGAACTATGAGAGTAAGAAAGTTTGTTTCAAAGGCGAAGTTATAGAGAATTAAATTTAAGCGAACACGTGTTTCAGGGTTTTGGGAAAATATGGCCTAATCCCGAGATAACGCCACTTCCAGATTCCAGAGAGATGATTCATACCTCTAGAACTATGGCATCTAGAAAGTTGCTTACAAACTTACAAAAGTACTGATATCCGCCAAAAAACCTCTTACAGAGGAGGTGTGACGCAAGTCTTTATGTCTGCTTACAAAAGCTGTAAAATCAGAAAAGTGTGACGCATTAATCATCTAAGGTAAAACTTTTTTCTTCCACTTACAAAAGTTCTGAAATCAGAGGGGGGTGACGCATTAAGTTTGGATTCGCAACTAACATTTTTAAACAAAATTATGTTGAGTTCAAAAAATTGCGTCAGAAATGCCAGACCCAACGACGGAACAATTTTCCTGTACTTTCAGTTTTTACGCTGCGAAAATTTGACTTTTATTTCTTATCACATCGTTTAGGGTAAATTTAAATGTTTGCGTCTAAAAACTGAGTGTTGAAAAATTGTTCCGCTGGTGGGTCTGGCATTTGTGACGCAATTTTTTGAACTCAACATAATTTTGTATATCAATCAAACTTAACAGTCTTTTATCGCAAGATGCTGCTCGCATCACCGCAACTTTTACAATTCGTATTTTTGCGAGATGTTCTTGAGAACTTAAAAGAGTTTGGGTTCAACGGGTTAACTATCCAAACAAAATTCAAATTAATATCGCCACTGATAATTTCAATCAATTAATCAAATGCTTCTAGTAAATAATGTGAAAACTCAAACTATCAACCAAGAAAGTTTATTCAAATTCTCAGACACATTCATCTTTGATAATTTATTTATACTTTTCGTGTGGCACAAATAACTTCATTTCGTTTTACAAGAAGTTGGAAAGAATCCCTTGAGTGCTTAACAAACAAAATTACATTCAGACTGCATCTGTGAGAGAGAAACCATTGACCCATGCCACTCACTGGTTGAGTGACGAAATCCCGCTTTGGCTATACATTTCGGTATTAGAAATTACTAACACGAATGGAGTCAAGTCGTATGGGGTAAAGAGTAATGCACATTTCATAAATTTTTAGCACTTTGCCTTTAAAGACTTCATCTAACATCAGAGCAGATAAGATCTCTTAAATAATTCTCTATACGCTCGTACAACTACTTTCGAACAAAATGTTACGTTCACGAAACAATTCTTAATATTCAAAGCACATCTTTGGCATTTCCACGATAAATATTTAACACCACACTTATAAAATGGTAATATCATTTTATTGTCTGTCTTTATTGAAGGTTAATTCACATAAAGGGTGCATCTACATCAATAAAAACGTGATCAGAAGTGTAATGTTCATCGTACTTTTTAGGCCATTTTGAATTTTTTATTGTAATGCAGTCTAACTTATCTCTCACACATACCGCATCCCATCATATCCCGTCCGTGCAAAACGTAAGCAAAACACTGGCTCTATCCTCATTTTCCCTTATGTTTCGCTCGATGTTGAGGTGGAGGTTTGAGTTATTGTCATAAATTTTATATTTATTCGGTTTGAGGTTTTCGTGCCGATTTTTATGGTGGCCATAAACATTTGCTTTTGTATATTGTTTGCATAATTTTACGCTTTACGTTATCAAAAGTCATATCTCTGGAGAGGATGCTCGCCATGAAATTATAATTTTCATCTGATGGAGAATAACGCAATCTCAATGCCCTTTCCGATGAAATAGATGGACCCGTGCGCTGATTACATTTGACTGGTGGCTAATTTCGACCATGCGTTTCGTAATTAGCCCGATTTTGATCCCAAAGTTGGTGGGTTTTTTATTTTGAGGTCTAAATAAATTAAATCTACACAAAATGTTGTCCGCCTGTCCATCGTACGCGATATTTAGTGAATTACATGAATATTTTGAAGTTATTTGTGGGGTTTAGAGGTTGAGAAGAGGAGGGGGCTTGGGAGTGGGGTTGGTTGGTAGCGGATAAGGATTAGGTTGGAAGTTGGTATGGAGTTCTTTTTACATTGGATGTTGGGACGGGTCTTGCAATATTGTCTTTTGGACAATTTAGACTGCAATTGACATTCGAACGGACGTAGATAATCGTACGGGTCTGCGTAGGTGTTTTCCATTTTTCGTTCATCTGTGATTCGTCGGAGTTGGAGAGTATAATATTAAAATTTATTTGAATGGCAATGGGGCTAAGCTAGTCTGGCACACGTCTCTCAGTTAGGGAATGCATGATGTATCGCAACATTTAAAACATATCAAAACTCAGCAAAACACCTCTGAGCCTTTATTTTATTGACTTGTTTATTTCATTTCCCCTTTTATCAGTTTGCTATCAGCTTTTATTTTGATAAAGATAACTTGGTTGGGAGAGGGGGGTAAGTAGTATGTAGTGACATCCAATTATTCTCAATGTAATGCCATAACTAAACAAAATGATTCATTTGAATGACAAGAATATTGAAAATGACAGCAACAACAGTGAAATTTTTGTGTAAGGAAAGATATGGCTGGATTGAAATCGCATTGATTGTGGTTGCTAAGGGGTTATGGTTGGAATAGTCCATAAAGGACGTCCGCGCTGAGGGGGGAGAGGGGTTTCACAAAATCGAACAAATTGTGATAAACAAATTGGGGGAGGGGGTGAAAATGAAATGGATCGAGGTGGGTCTGGGTCGAACCTGGTGGATTCAGGTCAGGTGACGAACCAATTTCGACTTGAACCTGAACTATGATTTCAGGTTCGAACCGAAACTGACCTGAAAATCGAAATCAAGTTGACCTGTAACCTGAACTGAAACTCTTTGGTCGTTTTATTCAAAATTTAATTTCGTAAATCAAATGAGTTCGTAGAATAGCATTAATTTTTCAAGTGACAAGCAGCGCAACATATATGTTCAAACGAATTAAAATGTCGAAGGTGGGTAATCCAACCGGTTTTTTGAAAACTGGTAAACCGGTTTTTTTTTGGTAAATTTTTTGTTCTCAAAAGCACTGTTTTACTTCTTGATTTCAATATTGAGTTGTTGAAGTTGAATTTTTCGGGTAAATTTCCTTAAAGTTTTCAATAGCCAATTTTCGAGATTTGACGTAGAAATGGGTAAGTGGCCATCAGGACATCCCAAAATTAAGACCACGACGTTTGTAACCACCCCAATTTTGACCTGGGAGTAGGTGGGGAGCATCGATCCTGGTGCTTAGATGACGAGTCAACAATAAAAACGTTAGATTATAAGATTATAAGATTTTTTTGTAGACCGGTTTCGTTGGCATCCCAAAAAATCGAACACCCCTAACGTGGATTAACTATATAAATAACACAAATATATCATCATCTTCCTCAAACGTTCACTAATAAGTAATTTTGTATCGTTGCCTATTTCGATAACTTGACGATTATTCTGGTGATCATTAATGATTTAAATATCAACTATGAATGCGTCAATATAATGGAAAAAGAAGGTAGAAAGCCCATCAAATATTTATATCGAAACGTTAATATGACATTGACGAATTATGTCTTCTCTACTCGGCAAAATACGTATGCGTAAATGTTTGGTGTTTATTTCAAAAAAAAAAAAAACCGAGAAAATGTTGGAGTACTTTATTTTGATAAATATAATTATATCACATGGTGTGTCTGGGAGAATAAATTATTCGTAAATATTGTACGGGATGTCGATGGTGCGTATATATTTAGCTTACAAGGATGTAATAGTACCCTCATCAATAAAACTAAGAATTGACATGGGTGGAGTTAACAAATGTGGTTATGTAATGACGGTGTGGTTTACCGTTACTTAAACCTAGGTGCCACATGGTACACGAAAAAGCTCTCGTTATTACATTGTATGAGATGAATCTATAATGAAGGTGTCACTACTCCAAAATGTACATAATTTAAGCGAAAAAATAATTATGTGACCAATGTTGAGGTTGATGTCAAACTTATTAGAAATGATGAAATCAGATTTGGTATACGTTCTCGTTCCTTCCAATTCAATTTTAATATTTTAGGGCACACGCTTTTCTGTTTGAATATTTTTCTTTATCCGTCGAGTCTATGGAAGGGTTTTTTGTTCCGCTTTTAATCAACGTTTATTCCCAAGACAAATCCTTTTTCAGATAAAGTTAAAATATTCTTTCTACATTGCATATTTTGTCCGTATATTCCAATTAAGGGAATCTTCAATTTAGTTAACGCTTTAGGCCACACACACCGCTGTTACATTTGCACCTCAAAATTTCGAATATATTTAAACGTTTAGAGGCCTCCAGTCGTACGAAGAAAAGTCGATATTGGTTAGGAAAACTCCAGTCATGTACATAAATAGGCATTCGGGCAAAATAATCCCCTAATTTCAAACGAATTCACAAATTGTAGGTCCATAGCAGAGCCACCCGACTTTCTAGTTTGGCACTAATTGCGGTCGGATTTGTGCAAACGAATGGTGACCAATCACTTCTTCTTCTTCTTCAGCCATTATATCCACTGCTGGATGTAGGCCTTTCCTCGATTTTTCCACTTTTCTCGATCCAATGCCAAGAAGACAAAGATAATGACCAACATAGATGTGGAGATAAAAGTTGAGAACGACATCATCGAGAAAGTCGATGCTACGTTTATTTGAAATTAGGCCTAGACAAT
>CM055404.1:44690613-44700703 GCA_029228625.1 Pseudolycoriella hygida | reverse complement strand
CATAGGAATTGGTCATCTTTGATTGGCGATATCTCAGCCAATTTTCAACCGATTTTGATGAGTGAGGGCTTGTTGGAAAGCTGCTGCGACGTAGTTTTTTTTTTAAATAATTTGGAGGGGAAGCGGGCGAGGGGAAAAAACTCAAAACTTCGCCTATACATGGTGTCTTGTCCATGTCTTGTCCAAAGGTTTTTGTATGGAGGTTTTTGGGTTTGTAGACGTTTTTTTTTGGGTGTGGGGACTGCGTCACGCTCTCCGCTACCGCTCCGAGCATGATGACAAGTGCGTAACCTTTCTGTGTGGACTTTCGGTATGTGTACTTACAAAGTCGCCGTCTTTTAAGCAACCGAAAGTCACACAAAACGATTTGTTTTGATATTTTAAACATTTTTTGGGATGTTCCGAGATTTTCAGGATTTTTAAGATTTTCTAGATTTCTGGGATTTTTCGGGATTTTTTCGTAGTTGTTTACCCTTCGCCTCTCCCCTCAGCTGCGTTAGATCTATTTGAATGGCCCCTGCGGATTGTCTAAACGGATTTTCTAAAGAATTTTTTCTCAATAATAACCAGACTTGAAAATAAATACTTTCACTAGTCGAGACCCGGGAACAAATTTGGATCACTTGCACATCTCTAACTTCTATATGTTTCTTAAATTATTCAAGCGTAGGAAAATGTTCTAATTATTACCGTTACTGAATACTCAAAGCTTTGCTGGCATTTGATTTCGTTTTATTGTTCCTTTTTCGCTATAAGTTTTGCTTATTAAATTCCGAGATTCTTCTAATATTCAAGTAACACCTATTAATCTAGCACAACTTGTTCTGCATCTGAATGTGTCGTTGCATGCATTTTTTACCATAACAACTTTCTTCTTTTTTTCCCAACAAAATTGTTTGAAAATTCATCTAAAAAACTTAGCTCTTTAAAACGTAATATTCTTCAAGTTATTCTGGAATGATATTATTTTCTGAAAAGTTTTTCCTTCAACATAAAACTTTTAATAGCGTTTATTTCACTTATAAAAATCCTGTTTTGCATGAAGCTTAATAATATGAGAAGTGTTTGTTTGGTCTTCAAGAAGCATTGCATATATGAAGAAAACGATAAGAAGAAAAAAATTTGTCGCAAATCTTGACAATTTTGTTTTATGTGTTTGCTCGTGTATGTTTAATTCATGAATATTGAAACACTCAAATTATCTTATCATCTTTTCGTTTTATGTAAAATAACTTCTTTCCGTTAGGTTCGCATCTAAACGAAAAACAGCACAACATTCAGACTCTTTTATTACGAATTTGTCACATTTGATGAACTTAACATGCTGAAAAGTTTACTTATAAGAAGTACTAGATTTCAAGTAGTTGATTTATTTGAGATTTATGATTTTAACGCAATTTTGCTCTGTGTCATTGGGCACTGAATGTAAACTTAAATCGTTCTACAAATCTTTTTCATATTCAGAGCTATTATGTAGAAGACGTTGATCTTTAGGTACCAATTAACTTGTTCAGCGGATGTATCCATGCGTAAAAGCACTAATCAACAATGAAATTATTGCTTAATTGTTTTATCGTTCTTAACTGTGAGATCCTTTCATTACCTTACATGTTTTCAACGTGCCATAAGTAAGCTTTGCGATAAACATAATGCTATCGATGTAACTAGGAGCGAAACATTGGTTCTACCAACAATACCTTTGCCGGTATTTAAGTCTTATATTACATATCAATTCTGAATCTTATATCTGGTTTCTATATCGAAATATTCTGTTCATTCTTTATTTGATGTAAACTGCTGAGAGGAGAGCAATGGCCAACTGTTTTGGCAACCGAAATTGATGACATTTTCGTCTTGTGCAGACATCATTACTGGCTGTCATCTGTTGATGTTCAATTTGTTCACAGTCGCAGGTTGTATCAGTGTTATCTGGTGCCGACTTCTATTGACTGGATCCATAGCTGGAGAGGTCGGTATCGAACACATGGATACACAAATTCATTTGAGAATGTCTGACGCCATCTTTCGTATGTTTTTCCTCGTACTTTTCTTAATGCTATGTAGGTGGCATCCTTCTTCTCATGAAAGAACACGAAATGTATTTTCTTTCATATGTGAGTGACGTCACAAACTTTTTCGGGTTTCTGTATTGTGCGTTTCGTGAGTTGAACCACGAAACTACCCAATTTATGAAGATTGGGTGAACTTAGGGACTATCCTTATAACTGTTAATCGCACAGAAATCCTAGACGTTCCGTAGATCGAACCTGGGTTTGCTGCGAGCAAACCCTTCTCTACTACTCCGTCCGTCCTATGCCTTTTCCGGACTCGTAATATTGATATAAAATGTTCATATTATTAAAGTAAAAATTGAGAAAATTCTCGTTTTGGTACAATTGCACCCACAGAAGTAATATTTTACTATGGCTGCTGTACCTTCGGCACATTATAGTCCACCCGCTTGAATCAATGTTCATATTATTGTAATATTGCCAGTAACGTTAGAGCACAAGCATCGCTTGAATTTCGAACCTAGCCTATGCTGTAGTTGCACAAATGATTTCGTCTGGTGTTCATTAGGGGCCATTCAAATAGTGCGCACGCATCTAAGGGGGGAGGGGTTTTTTCGAAAAGCGTGTAAAAGCATGCGAGGGAGGAGGGGGTTTCATCCGAAAACGTGCGCACTCTTGTGATATTTGATCTGTTTAGATTTATTTTCCTTTTAATTAGCAAAGGGACAAGATGGGACGATACAAGTAAAGTGAAAAAAGCATTAACATAGCCATTCTTCGAATTCGGATTGAATTCTAAGCCAAAAATGAGGTTCTTGGAAAGTTATGGTCCTAGAATATTGTCCATTTCTTTAATTGTGTCAATAATATACTTACGCTCGTCATTTTTCTCATCTCCATACTTTTTGAGATTTTCCATTGTGTCGTCGACTATATGAATATTTAAAAGGTTAACTACAACACATCGAAACATGCGAAGCAGCATGTACTATGCCAATCCCGAATCGGTTGACGTAAGTAGCTGGGAGACGTTAGCTGCGGATAGGTTCTTTTGTAGTTGCAGAAGACTTTCAACTGGTTGTTGTGCACTATTTCCAATCTAATCCAGGCTTTCAGAGAGCAGCCGATTTAAAATAAATCTTTTGTTTAGGTACTGGCGTTTATATTTTCCCCAATGCGTTTTCTATAGATTTTTTTTTTTCAGTTTTCGCTTTGAAAACGTATATGGTGTAGATTGTGAGTATACATTACGTGCGCACTTTAGGGAGGGGGGGAGGTCTTTCGAAAAGCGTGCACAGGGGGGAGGGGGGTCAAAAAAGCCAATTTCGCGTGTGCGCACTATTTGAATGGCCCCTTACATCTTCGCCATAAGATAGATTCAGATGTGTCTACAGATAATTTATCGTGCGTGGGTGATGTCATACATGTCATTCGTCTGTTTTCTTTTTGAAGGGTGAGGAAAGCTTCATGGGCACCCGGTCCTCCTGGACCAAGGTAGTGATGGATTCCATCTTTCGACGACCTGCCAACTAAAAGGAAGGAGTCCTTGGTCCCAGGGCCGTAGCTAGAAGATATCCATCTTCAGGTTGTAGTTCTTAAGCAGGATGATGTATTTGCGGCTAAAAGTACATAATCTAAAATAAAATGTGGGGGAGGGTGATTTTGAAAGTTTAGAAAGCAATGAGGTAAACATATGCAAGGGACCCGTACTCATCAGAATAGATATGGCAAAACAGAATAGATGTTACAATCTTCTAGAAAGTTGTTGGCCATATGCGATTTAGTGGAAAAAATGTAAACGTGATAAAAATCGCGGTTTGTACTTAATGAGTAGGGAACACACGTTACATCTCCCAATGGAAGAACCCATATGCAATTACGTCCAAAATAAATTAGACTGGAAATTGCCGAAAGGGCAATATTGAAAAGCACGTACGAAGCAACCACGTTAAAAACCTCTCCAAGCCCTTAAAATAATTTTAAACCATTGAAATGGTATAAGAAAGTGGTACAGTAATTTTCTTGACAAAACAAATGTCAGAGTGGCAGATGTCATAGTGACAGAATTAATAATAACAGATATCATAGTAACAGATGTCAAAATGACAGATGACAATGTGACGTGACAGCTGTCAAAAAATCAGTTCGACAGCTGTGAACAACGTGCACAGACAGACAGCCAGAGCATTCCCATAAAGTAGCTAGCGCTACTTAATAAGCACAGAATTTAGGACCGACTCAGAGCACTAAGAAGATGCCTCTGACTCATATATCCATCGCCTCTTTTTTCTTCACAGCACTGTACAAAACACCTAACCATTAAAGGAATACTCACGAAAAATCAACAAATGTCGTGTTGGGTCGGGTAGCGTAGGCCCATACTAAAGACACCACAGCCCGAACTACTCTATAGATTTTCACTAATTTATTTTCCGTGATTTTCTGATGTCCATATCGTTTATTTAAAACCTTCAAGAATGATTTCCGTTCTGATTTCGCAGAAATATAAGTCAAAAAGTTTCACCGACCTCATTTTTTCGGGTTGGGGCAGCGCTTTTGCATCTACGCTATCATTCTGCGGTTAACTGCCTCTCTTCGCTGATGCTCCTATGCACTTTGCAGCTTTTTCCGCCACTTTCCACACCTCATCATCGCAACACACCTCCGGAATTATGTTGTCGGCACTTACGTCTGGCATAGCCATCAGCTTACAACGCTCCTGTTCGAAACAGGGGCAGGCAAATATTAAATGCTTCGCAGTTTCTTCTTCATTACTACATGTCGTGCAGAAAGGTGACTGCGAATCCACACCTGTCTTTGTAGGTATTTTCTGAAGCACTCATGATCCGACAGGAACTCTGCCAGCTGGCAGTTAACCTCACCGTGCTTCCTCTGTATGGGTCCACCTTCCATTCGTCTGTGTATGGTACGTTGTGTACATCAAACAGCACAACTACCCTATAGGAACTATACTTTCATGGTGTTTGAAGAAAATTTTATACAGAATTTGTCTTCACCCAGGATTGATTGAGACGTAAGGAATGATGTTACAAGCCAGTTGCTTGCGAATTTGACACTCCTTCTTTATACAGGAGCATCACCATTTTCAAAGTAAAGCGGAGGTACTAGAAACTTTATGTGTAGCGCAATTTACCAGGAAAAAATCTTAAAACAGAATATGATTTTGTTGTTGTAATTGTAATACGCTTTTCTTTCTGCTACGTTTCTGAAAAGTTATAGAAGTTCTGAGTTACCATGAATTTATAGTTTCATAAATATTTGAAATTAAATGTTTTGACAAGTTTGAGAACGTAAGCTTTTACCAATTTTTCCGCAACTCTTTCCAAAGTTTTCTTTTAGAATTGCTTCCTTGAGATTTGTCAGGAAACTTAAAACTTGCATGAAAATATAATCCGAAAAGCGACCGACACTGAGAATATAACATTATCCACCCACGTACATATGAATATCATCGAATGCGAGTTGCATTCGTTAACATTTCTTTAGACTCGTATTATTGATGTAAAATATTCATATTATTGTAATAAAATTTTCATCCAGAAAAAGTACCACATGTGCCTTTTGTTTTCCACTCGGAGTCTTAAATTTTTCATTTATGACAAAACACATGAAGCACTACAAACGTCTGAAAGCAATACGTGTGTTGTATGCATACGGTACTAGACCAGTGAGCCGGCCAGTGTAAGACTTTAGTTGCAACTGTAGTCGGTGTACGAAAGTGAGTCACAGTTGTACTATAAGACGTCACCATTACATCCTATATACATCACCAATACATCCGTTAAACATCACTAGCACATCTTTTTAAATAATTTTATAACTGTTATCCATCTTTCAAATTTAGCATTCATATCTTTCAAAAGCCAAAGTCTAAAGGCTTTGCCCATATTGGGTTCAGCTGATAGTCTAATGAAAAAACAGCACCAGTTTCTCTGAAAAAGAAAAACCCACCACCTTCGAACACAGTGCTACATCGATGAAATGTGAACGACACGAAGAAACTCAGATCAATAAAGATGAAAACGTTAGAGAGAAATTTTTAGCTGTCGCGTCAGCGCGCTTTTTTTGGAACACACGCTTCTAATTCGATACGATGGAAAAAGCTGTACATCATTTCTTATACATTTCCACAATATCAAATCATTTTGTGTGACGGTACAAATATGAAAATCCTTTGTGCTGATCCCAGAAATGAAAGACGGAATGGTACAATTGAGTTGAACTGAACTGCATGTGTTCATATCTTCAGCTTCAGTTTAGAGTTTTACAGTTTTGCATACAATATACAATACATAAGTAAATGCCATAGAATGGAAGTATTTCTAGGTTCGATCATGCATATATTCGTTTCAGGACACATTCAACGTGTATATCCCATTCGAAACTGTAACATCTGTCTATGGAGTCGGTGCTATTTACCGCTAAATATTTTATTTCAAAAATGAAATAAATTTAAGAAAGAAGATTTGTAAAATTGTATGCTGGTTCGGGGTTACGTACAAAAGATTGTATCCATGAAAAATACAACATCTTTATTTCCATGGCAGATGTAACGGTTGTTTTTACTCACAAGACTGGGAATACATTTTGTGTTTGACGAAATAATGATAAGAAACAATATTCAGGTAGCTGCGAAAGGTGTACGGAGGAAATCGCCCGCCTGTCAGTGTATAAATTCAAATTTTAAAGAAAAAGTTTGTTCACTCATTGATTTATTGCATTGCATGTGCTGCATATGAAAAAATCAACCTTCACACATGCACTTGTGCTTTCTCGTTCCTTGAATAACAAATGCTTCATTTCGCAATCGGACGCCACTGTGTAGTTTCATTATTATTTAAATCATCTCAAGACGTTTTAGGAAACTCTGCCTTTTCAGTCCAATATTTTGTTATATTTGTGTTTCAACAATCGTTTGTCACGTTTGAAATGTCGGTCCGAGATCAAAATTAAGATTTTTTCACAAATGGAAAATGTTTTCATCTGATATGCATCAGCTGGTAATGTCCATGGCACCGACATCTGTAAATGTTCATACTTGGATTACTTTTGGATTAGAGGTGAGCGGGTGGACCTAATTTTCTTGCCAGCCCGGCCCGTGCCCGATATTGTTTTTATAAAAAATGCCCGTTCACCTGAGGCCCGAAATTTTTTTACGCCCACCCGATGCCCGCCTGAATTTTCTTATTGGTCTTTGTCTATAAGATCATAGAATGGAGACAAATCTACCGATTAACTCTCTCTTCGTATCACACATGCCATACATTTCTTTTAAACCCGTACGAAGAACGAAGTTCGAGCATGGTCCTTAGATGACGAATCAACAATAAAAACATATGCAAGCGACCCGTACGTATCAGACTAGATGTGGCAAACAGAATATATGATACAAAATCACACGGGATGAAGTAAAAAATTCAACCTGTACGATTGCCGCCCTTGCCTTCGGCTTTCCGAAAGTAAAAAATTGACCCTCAAATAGACAAAAATGTTCATCTCAATTTTTTCTACAACATAGCAAAAAACCATTTTTCGTTTAGGGCAAACCTTAGAACCGACCTAGAGCCATGAGGAAATGCCTCGGACACATAATTCCATAGACAAAAATGTTTCGCTCAATTTGCTCTGCAATATAACAAAACCTGACCTAAGCACAGGCACCGGGTCTAAATTTGTTTTTGAATATAATTCGGTACTCGATTATCTCTCAAATACAAAATGAATCAACAAAATCAGTTAGGATTTATCCTACTTATGTAAGCAAACACGTTGGGCCCTAGTAGAAACTCAGACTGAGTCCAAGGTTTTCTAATCAAAAAATTTTTATCCATAAAAAAGAAGAAAATCCTAGAGCTTTCGATCAAAAAAGAAATTTGAAAATCGGAAAAGATTCACTCGAGTTATGTACAAAAGACCAAAAACCACTTAAACGGCCCTAGCTCGGCGGCCCTTGTGTCGACATTGCCCAGATTCCGTTCCGTAAAATATATTTCGATACCCTTTCAGGGAAAATAAAAAGTATTTGAAAATGGGTTGAGTTTTACTCAAGTTATCGCGGTGACGGACGGATTCGCTTCAAATAGCTATTGAAGGAGTGGATTTCGGAGAGGCAATACCCGAAATTGTAAAATGACCCAGGCCTATGGCCCAGGCATGGGATTTGCAGTGGTGGAGAATGTGTGGGATCGTGGAAAGGTCAACAAGACGAAAATTGAAAGAATACGACTAAATTTGGACGCTCAATACTTCTCTTCTGATGTCCGGCTCATGGCCCACAAGGGAAACCTAGAAACAGAGAACGAAAGACGTTTCCCTTGTTAAAGTACTGGGACCGCAATTAAGAAGTCCCTCAAAAATAGTTTGTTCTCATTATGAGAGCAATTTTTCATAAGAACAATATCACCATCCGCATCACCTTTCAGCCATACTTTCGTGCCGGACATCACCAACCAGCGATACTTTCCTGCAAATTGTACAGAGGTATTTATACATTAGCAAACTTTCAGATCTTGTGAAGTACAACAATTTTGTAAATTTTTTATATCAGAAATTTTTGTTCGAGTAATTTCAAGGAAAATATTTATATTGTTCGTAGCGTAGGCGCATGCAAATACTTTTATATGTATGGATCGAAATGGTTTTCTTTGTAAATTTTTTTGGATGATGTTAGATCTTCGGTTTCTTCGTGGTTGATGTTTCTTCAACAAAGTTTTGTTACTAGAATAAGTGACAAATGACCAAAACTAGACAAATTTGGGCCCAATTAGTTTTTAAAAATATCTTGGAATGCATGTGTAATATCGTGAGGAATATCACGCAGTCTCCACACCCCAAAAAAAACGTCCACAAGCCCAAAAAACTCCATACAAAAACCTTTAGGACAAGGAACCATATCTCCCCCTCCAAATTATTAAAAAAAATTACGTCTCAGCAGCTTTCAAACGAGCCCTCACTCATCAAAATCGGTTGAAAATTGGCTGAGATATCGAGGTTTGAAAATGACATTTTTGTATGGAGAATCAATTTTTCTATTCTTCTCATCATTATGAAAACTTTTTTTCTGATCTGTCAGTTTCTATTTATCTATCTATTAACCATTTTCGATCTCGAGAACTAGACGGTCGATCTTCCTGAAATTTTAAGGGAACGTCGATCTCGCCCCAAATGAAAAATTTCATATGCCGCTTTTCCGGGAAAATTCTGGAAAAGCCGTGGCATGTGGAGAAGTGGTCAATTTTGAGGGCTTTTTAGGTAATGCTCGGAGTTTTCGAATTTTAGCTTCGGAGTGACAATAGCTAGAGAGTTGGTTTCTTCCGGAAAGTTATAGAGTTTGGTCAGGAGAATTTTTTTTAATTTTCATAAATCTGCCAAAGTGACGCCATCTTGGATTTTTGTAAAGTATAAATTATGCTTCTTTAGGTTTTCGAATTTTAGCTCCGAAATGATAACACTTAGAGAGTTGGTTTCTTCTAGAAAGTTATAGAGTTTGGTCAGGATAATTTTTTTGTATCTTAAGCAAATGGCTGCCAGCTGTCATAGCGGCGCCATCTTGGATTTTCGTTAATGCTTTTTCGGTTTTCGAATTTTAGTTCCGGAATGACACTACTTAGAGAGATGGTTTTTTCTAGAAAGTTATAGAGTTTCATCAGGAGAATTTTTTGGTATCATTAGAAAATGGCTGCCAACTGTCAAAGTGTCTTGGATTTTTTGCTAAATTCTGTATAAGAATACCTAGACAGTTGGCTTCTTCAGGAAAGTTATATGAATGAGTGGGAAGAATTGGTGACACGACGTGTTCCGAAGATAGCCGAAGGTGACACGAAGTGTTTCGAAGGAAGCCGAAGGTGACACGAAGTGTTTCGAAGGAAGGCGAAGGTGACACAAAGCATTCCGAAGGTAGCCGAAGGTGATACGAAGTGTTGCGATGGTAGCCGAAGGTGGTTGGACAACAATTTTTTTCGTAGAAAAAATTTTTTTGAAGAAAATTTTTTTTGGAGAAAATTTTTTCGAAGACAACTTTTTTTCGAAGAAAATTTTTTTCGGAGAAAATTTTCTTA
>CM055404.1:44678769-44690593 GCA_029228625.1 Pseudolycoriella hygida | reverse complement strand
CTTAAAAGGTAAAGTGTGACGCAGTCCGAAAGTCCGCTTCCAAAATTAATGATATCGCTTGAGGTGACGCTATCGCTGATAATACGCAGAAGTTTGTTTGAATGGAATCTTGTGTTCAAAGTTTTAATTTCCTGAAAAAATTGCAGCCCTTTTTTAAAACAAAATTACGTTGTGTTTTTAAAAATTGCGTCATAAATGCCGGACCCACCAGTGGAATAATTTTTCAATACTTTCAGTTTTTACACGCAAAAATTTTAATTTACCTTAAACAATCTACTCAATAAGATACAAAAGTCAAATTTTTGCAGCACAAAAACTGAAGGTACAGAAAAATTATTTCGTCGTTGGGTCCGGCATTTGAGACGCAATTTTTTTAACGATACTACAATACTACGATACTACAATATGGTAGCTACACCAAAGGCTCCTTTGGCAAAGTCTTAGAGTTTTGATAGTAGAATAAGTGACAAAGGACCAAAACTGGACAAATTTGGGCCAAATCAGTTTTTCAAAATATTTTGGAATGTATGGCAGCTAGACCATAGGTTTCTTTGGCAAAGTCAGCAGCATTCGTGAAAATGTCGGGCAGTTGGACATGCGGTCAATTTTTATGGTTTTAGAAGTATCTGCGAAGGTATGAGAGATAGACCATTGGTTTCTTTGGCGAAGTCTCAGACTTTTGTTAGTAAAAGTCACCATTATTGGTGACCATGATAGGCAGTTCAGGGGAAGAAACAGCACGATGGAAACGGTAGAACGGGGAAATGGTAGTACAGGGGAAATGGTAGTACGGGGAAAACCAGATTTGCAAAAGCTTATGGTAACTACATAAAAAACAGAAAATTAGTAATAATGTACACACTTATGTCTTAGTGCATCAATTAGAGACTAGCGCAATTTCTTCGCTAATCAGGTTTTAACGAGCAATTTCAAATTTTAACGTCGCTACTAGCGCTAATGACTAGCGACTCTGTACATCAGTATTACTTACGTTGTCAAATATATGTAGTCGGCTTTAAAAGCAATTTCAACTTTGCGTTACCATGGATTCGGAACGACTTCACCTCAAATATTTTGAATCATCCTTTTAAGGCCATGGACATTTTATGCGAAAACGTGAGATGAGCGTTGAAATCGCAACGAAACGTTTTTCTCGCTATAATTTAGATTATTGAACGCGAAAAGTTTTTTTTTAAATCCGATGATTTACATTGTCTAGAAAACTCGCAGAATAATTTTTATGTGAGACACAAGTTCTCAAGTTTCATTTCCTTTATCATGAAGTGTAGATAAAATAAGTTTATTTTGTCGAACTTATGACACCAGCAACGAATTTAAACTGTTGCCGAAGAAAATAATTAACTTACGAATTTCCATATCTTGGTATAAATAGCGCTGCTAAGAAACGCTAAAATTGGTTATCCAGCTAATAAAACTGAGTTTGATGTCACTGTCAAACTTTTCACTGGAAATTTTGACATTGAGCAGGTAATTCTACTGATATTTGCACATCAAATGGTCAGGTTAAACAGTAAAGAGAGCCAATGTCGACTGCATATTACAATCGTCAGTTTTTAAAATTATAATTTAGTTTGCATCAGCTGGTTTTACCGCTTACATAGGGACAGTTGTTAATGCATTCTTTAAATAGTGATCAAATATTTGAATATTTTTTTGCAATACGTAACATCCCCCATTTTACAGTCTGTACGTAAATTTTAGCGTTAAATATTAAGTAACTCTATTAATTTTAAGTAAAGAGCTAGCGTAAACCTGTATCTAGTGCTAAAATTCTAGAGCGCATGCTCCGTCTTGCCATCTCTTCAATAGAACTCATTTTTATTTCAAAAAGTTGTGTTTGCGTCTACGTGTGAACTTGTATGAGCTTTTTTCTTCTTTCGCTATTGTAAGTGTAAGCGTCGCACCAAACAAATGTGAATTAGAGTATAATTTCCTTAATGGAATATTATAAATGATTTTGTCATTTTCTTATTTATTTGTTCGAAGAAGCTCTGAATCTTTTATGCTATAGAGAGGTTATCATCATCCTGAGCGTGCCTACATTATATTAGCTGAAATTTATCTATGGAACTTCTTTTTCATTCAACACAGATTCTTGGATTAATTATATTCCATTGCTCTTCTATGGTGTCTGGATGATATACAATTCTTAATAAAACATTTCGTTTCGTGATGGAATAAAGAGAAGGTGTAACATTATGGGGTTTATTGATTCTCAGGCATTTGACTAAATATTTAGCGAACATCAATGCAGTGATTCGTTGAAAATTGAAAGTCTTAGAGATTAAAATTACTTACTCCATTTGTGGATTTACGTTGATATGAAGCATTAGGAAGAGTAAGATGTCTTCTATGATTAAATACTTAATAACGTTGCACTCCGTATATCGTCTTTCATAAACGCAATTTGTTGAGTTCGTACAACGACTATAAGACCTGGGGTATGTCTGAATAAATGAACGAACATGTTGTATAATCTTGCTATGCTAATCTCTAATTATTAAAGCCTATGAAACATGTCGTATTTGCTGTTACTGCACTATTATGACCCAGTTAACATTGTGAAATGTATAGACTGGTGCATATAGACTGGCGCGTCTATTACCAGTGTCATCGTTGAAGTACCGGAAGATGCGGAAATTTGTAAAAAAAAGACATTTTCAAATTGAATACATAAGTTTGCATTAAGTTTTATGAATTGCGTTAAATCAATGGATCTTAATTTTCGCAAGTACTGTCAAAACATTGCGTATGCGAACCTTACATTTAAAAATCAATTCGCACTTTTCCACTTGTCGCATATAGACAACAACAACACTGAGAAGTGAACATTATGCTACGCGGACCCATACGAATCGCGAAATGTTGCAAAGTATATCTAGGAATGTAGGGGTGCAGGTAGGACCGGACTGGCTATCAAAAGGCGCAGATGTGCGACCAGTCGAAAGGCGCTTACGTGAACAACAAGATCTATTTTAAATTTAAAAACTTATATTTTTACTACCGGTGAAAGCTCCTGGTTGCCGAAATTGAGTTTGTGTTAGCACAAAACTTTCAACGAGAACGTGAACATTATGTAAGGTGATTGTCGCGAGCGTAGCGAGCGAATTTTTTTATGTGTAATTTCCTCATTATAAAAAAATTGAACAGTGACTAGCGTCAGTTTAATCTAGTTTTATAAAAAATTAAAATTCGTTGTATAGCAAATAAAATTTTTTTGTTTTTGAAGCCAAAACCCTAGAAGTTTAGGTAATTCTTTTTTTAGGATTTCGGCTAGAAGAAATGTGAAATTTCTTAATAAAAGCGTAACAAACTGAATAATCGCTGTTCTCTCACAAAGCTGAAAGAGAAGAAGGTCGTATTAACACGTTATTAGTTGTTTATCAGAGACACCACTGTACTAAAGGGAGCACGTGCATCGACGTGCAGCATTCAAAACTCTCTAAATTCTAAATTACTTGATGGAGACTTTTTTCAACAAAAAAGCACATCACTTTACTTACGATGAACACAAAGTACACATCAAAGGCGTCTAACAAAAGCGCTATCGACATAATATCGACTTTCGATAGTGACGATTTTGTATTATTTTTTCGAAAAGGCGCAAAAACGGCAAAAGGCGCGGGTATGATTTGCCACCCTGGCCATATGGCCAGTCCCGGCCTGGGAGCAGGCTAGGATAGAACAGAAGTATAGATGGCTCAAGGGTCCCACTTGTCCGAAATATCCAAAATTTTGAAGATTGGTCCGAAATTGTATACGAATTTTGAAGATTGGTCCGAAATTGTATACGAATTTTGAAGATTGGTCCGAAATTGCATACGAATTTTGTGTGAGATGTGAGCGGTTTTCGGAGTAATTTCGGAGTCAATTTTAAGTATGACGCACAAATGACCAATTGTTCATGTTTCATTTCTTAAAAGTATTCAATATTTTCTTCTCAAAAACATAATATGAAAAATTGGCCATTTCTGCGTCATACTTAAAATTGACTCCGAAATTGCCCCGAAAACGGCTCATATCTCGATCAAATATTATGTCTTACACTGTCTTAAACTGCGAAAAACATTCGAAATCCAGATTTTTTAATCCGAAAAATCGCCTGCGGCTAGGCAATGCAGGCGTAAAATAAAAACCGGTAAAAACCGCTTATGGCGATTACCGGTAAATAAAATTTTGTAAAGTAAAATTTTACAGTAGAATATTATCACTTTATAAAAAGTTAATCAACATTACATTTTCTGCAACAATGATGGTTTAATGTGTCGGTCGAGTCCAGTTGTGTTATGATAATTCAGTCTCTAGCTTTGCAATTCAAATGAAATACTGAAAAGCGAGCTCCAATTTTAGGATATTTAGGTAGGTTTGGTGAAGGAGGACAGAGATTGACCAAAAAAACGGTAATTAAATCGTTCATTCGCCTCATTCAACGGTCGTCGCAGATTATTTGTCGATTTGATTATCTAAAATTGAACATATCTACCGATTTCCGTGTAAAACAAATTACCGGTAAATTTACTCAAAAATTTCGGTACTACCGTTTACCGGTTTTTAAAAAATGCACGGTAATTGCATTCGCTATCTGCGGCGAATCTACTTTTTCTTAATCCAGTGTTATCAGGACTTCTTAAAATTTCAATTTCATTTTAATGAAGTACCTAAAATTGCAAGATGGACTATCCGCTCTACAAACTGTGACTGAAAATTTACCTTTAAAAAAAACTATCACACTTAGTTGAAAAAATTAAAAGAAAACAATCTGAAGGAGTACCTTCATTCCACTGTTGAAGCCGTTGAAAAATTCCTTTGCCTGGGAAGAGGGAAGGGTACAGTAAAAAGTGACGTTCTAAACGAAATGAGGTCAATTTTGACCCTAGTAGGCAATATGTCCGAGTTTCGAACACGGCGAAAAGTAGTGGAAGACCTGAGATAGCTAAAAGGATAGCTAAAAGAGTGTCAAAGAAGTGCCGCCGTGCCGTCAAGAACTGAGAAAACATCGCGTCGCCCCCACCGCCTTCGTCTTCATCTACAAAAAATTAGCACTCAATCTGTGAAATCTAGCTGAGCGATTCACACAAAATATGATGAACACGGATTGAGGTAAAACACATTGAAACTACAGTCAAGAAATACAATTTGTTCAAATATAAATGATAGTGAAAACCCTGCTCTTTGATTTCCATGCAAAATGTTCAGAATGTTAGAACAAAAACTTTTCCGTACTTTATGATTCATGTATCAAAGTTTGTTAATGTTTTTCACGTGTGAAAACTTATAGACTTTTTCGTGTAAGTACAATTCTATGTACCATTCAATTAGTGGGAGTGATGCTTTTAATTACTGTCGATAAATAAATAACATTTTATTTCTATCAAAGTGGCCGCACTTACTTTTTAAAGAGTACACACTACAGAGTACAGAAATAAGTTTTCATACGAGGGTTCGGAACAGATGGTTTTTATATGATCTGAATCTGAAAAAAGGAAAATCTGAATTTTCAGATCAGTTCAGATTACTGTAAATAATTATCTGATCTGATCTGAACATTTCATATCTTTTCTTTTCAGATTCAGATCATATGAGATTTTTTCAGGTTGACTTCAGATTAAATTTAATTATTTGGTTTGGTGCCATCAAATACTTAAGTTTTGTAAGTGAGAAGTGTGTGGAATGCAGTTGGAATTGTGTTGAATGTGTTTACACTTCATCCCACACACTTTCCACATCATCCCATTTCATTTCATACACTCTAAACATCATTCTACACACTTCTCTTTTCATCCCACACACTTCCCAATTCATTCCAAACGCTATCCACTTCATCCCACACACTTTATACTTCATTTCACACACTTTCCATTATATTCCACACAATTTCCACTTCCTACCACACAGTTTCCACTTCATCCCGCACACTTCTCACTTCAATCTACACACTTCCCACTTCATCTCACGACCTGGGTTGTAACAAGAACACAAGAAATTGTTTAAGTTCTATCGAGATACCATTAGATATCTGTTCAGATATCTCTTAGATTTCATATCAAATTGAGATCTGTTAAATTCATATCAAATGAGATCATTTTCACGTCAAAAATAAAATTTCCAGACCAGAAAATAAAAAAAATGTTTTTCTACAAAATTTTCCGGGGACCATAACGGTCACTAGAAACCACGTCGCAGTTGAATAAAAAAACAAAAATTTGGAACAGATCCATATGAGACAACGTGATGAAACTAATTTACAATTTTTAATGCATTCGCGTTCGATGTATAAGTAAGTCAACTAAACCAACACACCTAGAAACGTGAACGGTTAAACTAACACACCTCCAGCTTATGCATTAAAGCATCGTGCTTCGATTCGCTTCTCGTGCGTATACACGTCTATGCAGTAATATACTATTACCTATTCCTTTTGTCATGTGTGTCGGATTTACCCAAAGAATAACCCCAGTTGTTGCCTGTTTCGTCACCCATTGGGAAGTCATTGAAAAAATACAGAATGGAAGTTTGTAATATGAAGGAATTGCTCCCAAATATTTAAATTGTAGTAGGGCAAAGGAAGGAACGATCGTTCGGTTCTGACGTATCCCTTTTTTCTGGTTTCGGGGCTTATTTTCTATCAAAACCAGATTAATAATTTTGCAAACATGTTACAGTTTTCATTTGCTCTTCTATTTACCATATAATGACAACATGATACATTTGCATTATAAATGCCCTGCACTAATTTAAAAGCCACATTTTCGATATCATCAGGTTAATTTGAATATGTAGCCGCAAACTTTGTTTATGCGTTATTTGATATTATTTAAATTTTACAATAAAATTGCAACTGTGCTCCGATATTCAATGCAATAATTTCGTTCGATTAAATCAATATCCGTTTGAAAATGGAACTCTGGAGACGCATATTTATGGACGTTTCACCTAGTTATGGTTTAGTTTATTTAGTTTATTATGCATTGTTCGACAGCTTCAAATATAATTTCCAATGACCGAAATATTCAAATTAATTATTTTGCTTTCAATGCCAATATAAATTGGTTTTCCCAATTAAAAAACGTAAGGTACACAGACCCGTACGATTCACTATACGTCAGACGTAGAAAAGATAGGGGAATGTACTGCAATTTTGTTTGATTCATATAAGGCAATGCAAAACGACTTTTTGTTTTAGTTCCTCGGAACTTTTCAAGCAGGTCGGACGTAGATAGATTCGCATGGGAATCTTCTTTTGCATTGCCTTTTTTTGGATTCATATAAGGCAATGCAAAACGACTTTTTGCTTTAGTTCCTCGGAACTCTTCAAGCAGGTCGTACGTAGATAGATCCGCATGGGAATCTTCTTTTGCATTGCCTTTTTTTGATTCATATAAGGCAATACAAAAGAATCTAATATTGCATTGCCTTTTCTTTGGCTTTCGGCTTATAAAAGGCAATGCAAAACGACTTTTTGTTTTAGTTCCTCGGAACTCTTCAAGCAGGTCGGACGTATGTTGGTTCACGCTGGAAATTTGTGACCGACAATTTACAAACAGACAAACAGACAGACAGACAAATAGAAAAAGTTTTGCCTTTTATAATTATAAATGGGTTTAAGTGACACTGATGCAAACAATTATGTTTGTGGAGTGGATCCTGTTGTCTTTATGATTGATGATTGTTTATTATGTCGAATATGATTAATGCCATAGAGCCTTTTCAGATTACATATTTATTTTGCGTTAAATACAAGAAGAAAAAGTTGAATACAAAAAAAGAAAAGAAAAAAGAGAAAGAAAAAAATATTATAATTCACTGATCATAAGCTAAAACAAGAATAAAACATATGCAAGGGACCCGTACGCATCCGAATAGATGTGGCAAACAGAATAGATGTTACTCTAAAGTGTATGAAATTAAATTTTATTGGAAATTGCCAAAACGACAATATGAAAAAACCCGTCCGAAGCAATGGCGCAAAAAACTTCTCCAAATAAATTCCTAAAATTGTCTAAAATTTGAAAAGAAATTTCCTTCAAACTTTTGAAGGAAAAATTAATAACAAACTTTTTCACACATAAAATATTTTTTTGTACTAGGGCCGATCTTAGCACTGATCTAGAGCACTAAAGAGAGGCCTCTAGCCTACATTTCCATACAAAAAATTCCGAATCTTTTTTCTCTACAACACTGCACAAAAAATCTCATCATTAAAGAAATATTCACGAAAAACGACCAAATAACGTGCAGGGTCGCGTGGCGTGAGTTTGGCCCACACTAAGGACTCTACAACCCGAACCACTCAACAAATTTCGACTAATTTAATTTTCGAGATTTTCTGATGTCAGTCCATATCTTTTACTTAAAACCTTCCATAGCGATCGCCGTTCTAATTTCATAGAGATGTAAGTGAAAAAGTTCCACAAACCTTCAAAACACCACATATTTGACCACTTTTTCGACCGTACCTTCGAAAATTTTCAACCGATTTGACCCAAATTCAATCCCTTAATCAATTTTTAGATACAGATAAGGTCTTTTTATTTTTCCCCACATTTTGAGATTCTCTAATTAATCTACTTTTCAACGTTTCCAACCTTCCACTGGCTTCGTTCACTTACAATTAAATTCAAATTTTTGTACGATTAGAAAATGTCAACATGTTTAGGCTTTGCATTGTGGTGAATTTTGCATTTAATTTTGTAATAATTATAATTTACGTAGGAAATAAGAATCATTAGTCTGATTATTTTATCTGTTTCATATACGCATTTAATTTTCTTATCGCTCGCACTTGTGTTGATAAATTATCTTGAAGACAATGTGAGACCCGCACGTAAAATAAAACATGCTAACAAAAATACACAATTTTCATACATTTGAAATTTCTATTAAATTATTAGTTTTTGAAAATGATTTTTTTAAAGCATTCTAAAATTGTAAAATTATTTAAAAATTTAATTTCTTTTTGAAAACACAAACAAAAGATCAAACTTCCCAATGTTCAAAAGTTTAGCAGTATCTGCATTTTTGCTAAATTAAAAACCATGGCTTCTACACAATCTAAGGACATCTGTCGTCATTAGAATAAAACTCGAATCGATTCGAGACCCGGTATGGTTGTAATTCCTAATTTAGCAATTTTTCAACATTTTTTTGAATTTTTAGAAAGACTCGTAGTCAGAAGACAAATAAAGTGTTGGACAAACTTGACTTTTTCTTTTATCAACTAAATTTTTGAAAAATTTAAATTTTTTGGAAAAATCAAAATTTTGGCAAAACGTAAGAATCTTGGAAAATTGGAAATATTCACAATTTAGTAAAATTATTTAAATTATAAAAATGTCAACCGTGTGCGAAGGCAAGGACTGCAATCGCACGGGTTGAATTTTTTACATCGTCCAGTTTACTCAAACGAAGCAATCAATTTCAGATGAATGGCAACATTGTTTCACTCGTTTATTGTATTTTTGGTAAAATTATTTCGAGCTATTGCAATTATTTTGCCAGTTCAATATGGCGAGAAGTGCTGAAATTAAAATTTATGGAAGAGGCTTTGACTTGTGTCAGTACTACCAACATCTACAACATTTTGAGTTTGTAAGCAAACCAAAATTATCAAAGCTCATAATTTCTGAACAAAATATTAATAGCCGAGAACAAGTGATAATTAGATCTGCGCAACTGAAAAAATCAAGATGACATTGATGCAAAGCCTCATTTTCTGCTCATGTATTCACAATGAAAAATACGAGACAATGCATTCTACTTCGACACTGTCACTTCACTGTCACTGGCACGTCACTTCGACAGACAGAACAACGTAAATTAAAATTTGAACTCAAGTTGGATATCGGGACAAATGCGTATAGTACACAAACAAGTTCCTATTTAATGTGCGGCCATAGTAGTAAAATTATTTGAATTCGTATGAAATTAATTTAATTTATTTCACAAAACTGAATTCGAAAAAAAATTCAATTGTAAAAAGATAATTACAATTGTAATGTCAAAGTTACTGTACCCTACGAGAACATACAAGATAACTCTGAAATTAACGCATCCATACATCTGTTTGACATTTCGATTTTGTGAATTTTAGTTAATTCTTGTAAACTCAGTGCGTCCGCGTAAACAAAGTGGTTTTTCAGTGCTTTAAATAAATTCAAATTGTAAATAATTTTGATGAGTTGTACTACTGCTTCCAATTGACGATTTGTACATTTTGTTTTAAGTAAATTAACCAATTAAACGGAAAAAATCGTATGGTTCTGCGCTGTTTAAATTGTTTTCAGAATTCGATTTTTCGGAAGCAATTTTTTCCTTCCATTCAGTTTTTTTAAGATACTTGCATTTAAACCAATTCTGAACTTTTTTCCTACCTGGCGTTAAAATTTTGTGAAATTTCAATTAAAGTGATAATCCTAAAATTCAGTTTAAAAGTGGTGATCATACGAAATGTTTTGGTTTGTCTTTTATATGTAACGACAAATGTCAAAAACTCGGTCATTGTTTTTTTCGAATTGAAGATAAGGTAAGTGCTGCAGTAGCTGACCATGTACCTGTAGCTGACCAAGTTAATGTTAAATTAAATAAACGAAAACGACTAATTTAGGAATATAGCACCCAAATGAGCGCTTTAGTTGATCTTCAGAATATTCCGAAATTAATTATCAAAACTGACGAAAACATTCAGTTGATTAACTACAGGTACATGGTCAGCTACTGCAGCACTTACCTTATCTTCGAAAAAAACAATGACCGAGTTTTTGACATTTGTCGTTACATATAAAAGACAAACCAAATCATTTCGTATGATCACCACTTTTGAACTGAATTTTAGGCTTATCACTTCTACTGAAATTTCACAAAATTTTAACGCCAGGTAGGAAAAAAGTTCAGAATTGATTTAAATGCAAGTCACTTAAAAAAAACTCTGAATGAAAAGAAAATATTGCTTCCAAAAAATTTAATTCTGAAGACAAGCTAAACAGTGAAGAAACATACGATTTTTTCCGTTTAATTGGTTAATTTACTTAAAACAAAATGTACAACTCGTCAATTGGAAGTAGTACTATAACTTATCAAAATTATATACAATCTGAATTTATTTAAAGCACTGAAAAACCACTTTGTTTACGCGGACGCACTGACCTTACAAGAATTAACTAAAATTCACAAAAGCGTAATGTCAAATGTCTTCGAATGTATTCTGTTCTTGAATGTATTGCATTGGAATTAGTTGGATTGAATAACGTTTAAATCCAATTTTATGTCGATCTAAAAATTTGATTGACTGTATACCATTGTATTTAAAATTTACTAATGATTCTTATTTCCAACGTAGATAAATTATAATTATTACAAAATTAAATGCAAAATTCACCACAATGCAAAGCCTAAACATGTTGACATTTTCTAATCGTACAAAAATTTGAATTTAATTGTAAGTGAACGAAGCCAGTGGAAGGTTGGAAACGTTGGAAAGTAGATTAATTAGAGAATCTCAAAATGTGGGGAAAAATAAAAAGACCTTATCTGTAATTTTAAAGCAAATGCAATGTGCTGGCGGATATAGATAGAAAATTAAATGTTTCACGGCTGAAACATTTAAATTTTAAAAACATTTAATATTCTATCTATATCCGCCAGCACATTTGCCTTAAAAATCTATTTGAAGTAAGTCGACATTTCAGTCAAACGAATAAAATGAAATGAAACGCAGACAAAATGTGGCCACATAATGTCGCTAAATTCCGCATGGTTTACAACACTAAGATAACATTTTTGGATGTTCGAATTTCTGTCATGAAAA
>CM055404.1:44663610-44678269 GCA_029228625.1 Pseudolycoriella hygida | reverse complement strand
ACACGTGCGACCTCAACTGACTGGCCACCGCGTTTCCCATTTTCCTCCTTTCCTCAAATTCCCTAACTAACTTGCCATCCTCTGAAAAAATGGTTCCTAAGTACTTGAATTCAGAAACCTGCTCCAGCTCCTCCCCTTCGATGAATCATTTGCTAAAAAAGCGTTAACTTTCGTTACTCTCAAAATCCAATTCGTTGCCCCGTTACTCTCCTACGTTTTTTAAATCGTTTTGTAAAAGACAAAGATTTCCAGTATAAAAAAGGTGGAGGTTAGAGGAATGAGATAAGAAATTCATGGATCTATGATTGAACTCAGTTGTATTATGTGGTGGTGGGTGAGGTGAGGGTGCATAATTTTTTGAGTTGCGAAATTGTCGAAGATACATTTCTTCTGATGAACAACTGTGTTTTAGGATTCAAATTTCCGATGATGAAGACGCTTACAATTACGATGTGGAGGACTTTTTGCTGAGAATAATTTTTCACAATTTGTACAATTTTGGATCCATTGTATCGTATTGTCAACCATATGTTGATTGCGATGATGATTGCACAAAATGTCCAACAAATAATTATGAAGAGTTCGCCCGAAAGGTGCAGTTCATTTTTACTATGAGTAAAGAGGTGACTTACAATAAACTTCAAACAGGTCAGAGCTAATTGCACGGAGTTGATTACAAATTGTTTATGGAATGACCAAAGCTTTGAGTGCTGCGAATATTTTCTACCACTGAAAACAACGCTTGGAATTTGCTATCTTATAAATTCAAGACAAGCAACACAAAAGTACAACAATCGAAGAACAGAAAAACCAAATTCTAAACTCATTTTTTCAGAGGTGGGCCGAACTGGCTAAATACGAAAATGAACTTGAGTACTGGGCCTGGCTCCATGAAATTAGAATTTTCGAAGGCCGTTTCGGTATGTTGCAAGTGATTGTTTGCGCATTTGCAATCGCGTAAGGTTTGCATGAAAGTTGAACTTAGCAAAATAATTTCAAGCAAACCTTACGCGATTCATTCGCATCTAATCGCACTCCTTGTGAAAGACCTGCACGGTTATTTCGTGGTAAGGTATGAATTATTTGCCTTGTTCTCTGAGGATTGATGACTTTCTATTCGAGAGTTAAAACCAGTTTTAGTTTCTCCCGAGTGAAAATTCTGATTTCATGAGACTATCAATAACGTACTAAGGTCTCATTTCAGTCTCATGGCATGTTTGTTGATGAACTACAAATGAACGAGAGCGAACGAGTAGTAGTCTCTTTTCAAACATTTAACAAGACTGTTGGAGACCAATATAAGACCAATGAGTGCACTCATTTTGAGAAAATATTTTTATGAGACCAATGAGTGCACTCATTTTAGGAAAATATTTTAATGAGACCAATGAGTGCACTCATTTTAGAAAAATATTTGTATGAGACCGTTGAGTGCACTCATTTTCGAAAAATGTTTTTATGAGAACAATGAGTGCACTCATTTTGAGAAAATATATTTATGAGACCAATGAGTGCATTCATTTTGAGAAAATATTTTTCTGAGACCAATGAGTGCACTCATTTTGAGAAAATATTTTTATGAGGCCAATGAGTGCACTCATTTTAGGAAAATATTTTTATGAGACCGTTGAGTGCACTCATTTTGAGAAAATATTTTTCTGAGATCAATGAGTGCACTCATTTTGAGAAAATATTTGAGGCCAATGAGTGCACTCATTTTAGGAAAATATTTTAATGAGACCAATAAGTGCACTCATTTTAGAAAAATATTTTTATGAGACCGTTGAGTGCACTCATTTTCGAAAAATGTTTTTATGAGACCAATCAGTGCGATCGTTTTGGAAAAATGTTTTTATGAGAACAATGAGTGCACTCATTTTGAGAAAATATATTTATGAGACCAATGAGTGCACTCATTTTGAGAAAATATTTTTATGAGACCAATGAGTGCAGTCATTGGTTTCATAAAAATATTTTCCAGAAATTAGTGTATTCATTGGTCTCATAAAAATATTTTCTCAAAATGAGTGCACTCATTGGTTTTATAAAAATATTTTCCCGGAATGAGTGCACTCATTGATCTCATAAAAATATTTTCCCGAGATGACTGTACTCTAGGTTGGTTTTTTTCTTTTTGAATTCGGTTCAATGGAAGATATTATCATCACGCTGGAAGACAGTATCATCTCATTGGACGATAATATCATCAACTATACGTTAATATTGTCTCCTTGGACGGTAATATCATCCGCTGGACGATAATATCCTCGACTTGACGATAATAAGATTTATTTAGAGAAGTAACTAAACTTTCTATAAACATTGAAAGCATTTACTTTTGCTTTGAAATTATCTTTTATAGATTTTGCTCTTGTTACTGTTCCAATATCATCCACTGGACGATAATATCATCCACTGATCGTCAAGAGGAAATTATTATTGTTGTGAATTTGTGCGAAAACACATCAGTAATTTTTGTGAAAGTTTATTTTTTGAACGTAACGAAATGTAACTAAAACTATTATAGTATTATCGTCCAGTGGATGATATTATCGTCCAGTAAATAATATATTATTTTTCGTTGGACGATATTATCATCACACTGGAAGATAATATTGTCCAATGGAAGATAATATCATTACGCTGGAAGATAATACCTTCCCCTTACGAAATTATCTTCCCGGAAGATAAGTCTGAGTTCCAGTTATTTTAACCTCATATTCACTCAAGCGCATACTTAGCAAAGCGACCCTGTAGACTCAAACTCACAGTTTTGACTGAGATCCAAACAACTAATATAAATATCCAATAAATGACAAATTCTCGCATAATGTTTATGTACCTTTTGCTGAAATTGTGATTTTGACGCGTGGGAAGGGCGGCTCGAGCCGAAGGCGAGTTTCGTCATGCCCACAAGTCAAGATAACAACTTTAGCAAAAGGTGCATACAATATTTTATCTACCGAGAACAGATATATCGAGATAATTGAAAATGGTCTAGACGGATAAATGCGACATTACTGTTCAAGGTAGATAAATCAATTTACGTCAGATTAAATCTGTAAATCTTAGGATTGATGTAAAAGTGATTTGCCCCTCGTTTCGTTTGAATGAATTTCTGCACCCATCGTAAATTGGTTCATTATATTATCTTTTGTTCAACAACAACAACACAACATTCTTTCGGACCAATTTGCATGGCAACCACCACACATAACAGCTATTTATTATTAATGAAGAAGACATACCGCACATGTTATTGACCACGCTTCAATTCAACCAACAACACGATGGAACAGAGGTTGAGATTTTGCTTAGCCTGCAAAATGTTGTAAATGACAAGGGTGTACAAGCCATTGATCCAAACACGAGAAAGTGTATATTCCCAAGCGAGCAATTTAATTCGTCGTATAAATACTACAGCTACAGCACATGTGTAACGGAATGTTTGAAGCGAGCCCAAATTAAAGTTTGCAATTGCACCCACCACAACATGATTTACGATAGTATACTTACACAATCATAAAATATCGAAAACTTGAAACTAAAACATTTTTCCATAGAGAATGATTTAAGTCGAGTATGTGACTATAATGGCTTGGTATGCTTGGACAATGCCGATTTAATATTTCCGCAAACTACAATTATGCAATATTGGCGTACAAATGGATTAGTTTGTCCTTGCTTGGTATGAATTGAGAGCATGGAAAGGGAAAGATTTACCAAATAGACCCGTACAGCATAGCAACAAAAAAAAAAAAAAATTCTGAAAAACACGATGGTCCAAATAGCACTGTCAAAGCAACCCCGACCTTGGCGGACAAAAAAAAAACTCGTGTATATTGATATTGTGGGCCCCACCACCTTCGCGCCTGCGTCGAGCTTGATTACGCCCTATTTGCATGAAGCTATATCTCAAACCACGCTACGGGCTCTGCCTCCTAAATTCGACAGTGGAGAGACTCCATATTAACCCCTCTTTCCGGAGGCTGCCACGCCGCGCCACCTCTAAATCCCGCTCGTTTTTTTCTCATTTATTTCACGTAAATATCAGGGGGTGACATTCCTTTGTTCTGAACCATGCAAATGCTATTCAGAGTAAAGTTAGCTGCAGTTGGGATCGTAGCTAACTTCATTACAAACAATCAGCTGATCTCATTCACAAAATTACCAAAATCAGCTGACTTCAATGATAAATTAAAAAAATCAGCTGACTTGTTTGCAATGAAGTTAGCACTATCGCAACTGCAGCTAACTTCACTCTGAATAGCATTTGAACGTTTCAGAACAAAGGACTGTCACACCCCTGGTTAATATGGACAAAAATTATTTCAAGAGATGGAAGCACTTTCTATGCTGAAATTGCATTTTAATGGTTAATATTTTCACCACTATCTCTGACATGGCTCCACTTTCTACATCAAAAAGGGGCTGTCCCTAAATTACGTAACGCTCTGGGGGGGGGGGGCAAGAAGAATTGTGACAGATGTTACGGCCTTAGGGGAGGGGGGGACAAGAATTATGTGACAGATTTTTACGGCCTTTAGGGAAGGGGGGAGGGGGGGGGTTTACACTTTTACAACCGAAAACTTATATTTTTAATTAAATTTGTTCAAAATCGCATCCGAGAAACTTTTTTTGTGATCATCTGTTATATGCTTTTCACTTGGTGACGCAATGCTATTGTTTCTAGTTATCTTTCTCTAGTTTTGACAAATCATAAGATACCACGTTGAACGTCAAAACATTTGCTTGTTTTTGTTAAAAAATAAATTCTTCATTTTTGTTACGTAACAGGGGGGGGGGGTTCGAGTGATTGTTACAGTGTGCGACAATGACGGGGGGGAGGGAGGTAAGTGGCCAAAAATGTGTTACGTAATTTAGATACAGCTCCAAAGACATTTCAATATTTTTCCGCTAGGCACCGACTCTTTCGCAGTGAGGTGTCGGAATGAGGAGTTTTTTTTTGACAGAATGCCGACAACGCCATCTGTTTTAGTTTCCTCGATTTGGATATTATCAATCAGTGATTTCTTCTTAACAGACAGCCTTTCTCTTTCCATCGCTTCTGTACGGTTATGCTTAACTTTTCTTTGTCCTTAGCCATCGTGTAGTGAGCACGAAATAAAATTGGTAGGAAAGTCTCAAAGGTAATCGATGTAAAAAAAATCCTTGTTGAATGATGTAAACTTACAAAATGTACTTGTAACAGACCGATCGAAGAGTCAACAAGAAAAGCTGTAATAACTCTACAAGCTCTACCTACGCAACGGTATCGCCGACAAGCTGTCAAAGACAATCTGGACATCGTTGGTTAGTTTGCTTTATGGCAACTTACAAAAATTCTTTTTAAAATGATAAAAATATACAGTTTCTGTCGGTGGAATCCTGAGTCTATTTCTTGGCGCTAGTATATTGAGCGGCGTTGAATTCATTTATTTTTTCACTATACGAGTAATTGGGACCTCGTGGATGAACAAAAGGAAGTCGAACCGATCGAGCAAATGACCATGAGACCTCAAGCGCCAGCGCATTCTGTAGCAGTGTGATGGTGCCGCCTAGTTGTCACTTCTATGTAAAATTTCACTTCAATAAAAGTATTTTATGCTACAAGAACTTTAAAGTGGGACCTAGTTTACGACACCGAGAACCGAGATATCATTTTACATTTCGTGTAGCATAATGGTTTTATGTAAATACCGAGCGGCTGAAAGTTCGCTTGCTCTACTGTAAAGTGGACTCTACAGTTGAGAGGTATATAAAAACTTAAAGGCTTTTTCCTCCATTTTTCTACATTCCTCTACTCTACATTATTTTGCGGAAGGGCCATTCATCATCTTCATCTTCATCTTCATCATCTCATCAAATGAGGGAAAATCGGATATTTTTAATTGGCCGATTTTGCAAGCCTTCTTACTTTGTTACTTTTTAGGATCTCGGAAACGGCCCCGACGATTTTGCTAAAATTTTGAGGGTAGCTTCATATCATAAAATTAGTTGACACGTTCTTTTTTCCTTCCTGGGATTTAGTCGCTTCCAGACTCAGTAAGGACAACGCAATAACTCTAAAACTATAAGATTTAGAATGTTGCTTTCAAAGGGGAAGTTGTGGAGAATCAAATTTTAGCGAACACGTGTTTCAGGGTCTTGGGGAAACATGGCCCAATCCTAGGATATGGCCACTTCTAGGATTGGGAGGGATGACCTATTTCTCTGGAACTATGAAAGTTAGAAAGTTGCTTTCAAAGGCGGAGTGGTAGAGAACGAAATTTAAGCGAACACGTGTTTCAGAGTTTTCTGAAATATGGCCCAATCCTGGGATTATTCTGGATTTCTCTAGCACAACTTCAATCAGGGTTTTCGATATTTTTCGGTTATTCTCCACATGAGTGTTTATGTAGATTTTGTATATTTGTAGAGACATAAACGTCAAAAAGTACTGATATCCGCACAAAAAAAACCTCTTACAGAAGAGGTATGACGCAAGTCTTTATGTCTACCAGACATAAAGACTTGCGTCGCACCTCCTCTGTAAGAAGTTTTTTTTGCGCGGATGTCAGTGTAAAAGCATAGAATTAGTTATTTGGATCACAAGGGATGAAAGTATAAAAATTCAAGCCTGTGCAAGAGTTGCTGCCCGCGCCGAAGGCAGGGGCTGCATCGCACAGTTTGAATTTTTATACATCATCCCTTGTGTTTCACGTATTTTTTCACTTCCCAAACTCATATTTTCAACACAACGAAATTGCTGATGCAATCATCATATTGTTTACATCAGTTACTTTCGGCTCTCTTTTAAGAACCGAAAATACTTTCGGCCCTCTTTAGAGAACCGAAAATATTTTCGCATCTCTTGGCTTACTGAGGTCTGCATTTTTTCATTTTCGGCTCCCAATTGGGAAGTGAAAATTACGATTTTCGTGGTTTGAGATGCTCGGGCAACAAGAAGCGAAAACACTTCAAATCAAGCGTACAAAGTAGATACACAAATAACTATTACGTCAGAAGGAGAAGGACTGAAAGTACTTTGCCGTGTGACGCATTAAGTTTTACATGCTTCATATTAGAGCCGAAAGTAAAAAATGTCAATTTTGAGGGGCGAAAGTTAGAAAGTTAGAAAGAAAGTAAACTTTCGCCCCTCAAAATTGACATTTTTTTACTTTCGGTTCTGATATGAAGCATGTAAAGTATATTTCAGCATACCCCAATACACACGAGATGTGTACGTACGCGCGGGCGAAGCCCAAGCGAAAAGTACACATCGAATGTGTATTGAGGTATTTTGAAAGATATTTTTCTGTAATAGTGAGAGTGTGCACATACCGCGGAAAGCAACTTTTCGTCCCAAGTAATGGGAAAGTATTTTCCGTCGCAACCAATACACTCTCACGCATACAGAAAAAATTATTTCGTTTTAGGGTCTGGCATTTGTGACGCAATTTTTCAAAAACACAACGTAACTTCGCTATAGGTAAACATGGTTCGGAAACTAAATTTGAAAAACTGGTACGTTCAGTAAAAATTCATTGAAAATCTTGGACATATTTTCACTTCGTTGCTCTTATCTCAACTGTAACCAACTTCGTTATAATAAGGTTACTATACCTGTAACTAGAATGAAGTTGCTACGAACCGAGATAGTGCAGACATGATGATTATACTAGATTCGATCGCAGCGCTGTGGTGGACAATCGTCTCTTTCTATAATTTTTTTGCGTTCGAAGCTGAGTGCTGCACCTTTGTCCGATTTTTTTCAGAATCATTTGCAACTGGAAGAAAATGCCTTAGACGCTTAATGCGTCACTCTTTTCTGATTTCAAAACTTTTGTAAACAGACATGAAGACCTGCGTCATACCTCTTCTGTAAGAGGTTTTTTTGTGCGGATTGTTTATGCTGAAGCTGTACGGCATTGTTCTAAAACTATTCGAGAGAGTGGGTATCTCTCTCGCTTCATCGGTCAATCAATAGTCCTTCCTTTTTTGTTATCTCATTTATTTTTGTTCTAGTTTTTTAATGACCGTCCTCCTTAACTAAAAATTCCGAGAACTCTTAATTCAATCAAATAAATAAATCTGTTACAAAAGTAACCGAGAATTTATAGATAAATAATTTCGAGTATATACCTGAACTTCGCTTTCACGAATTTATTTCGTTCATAAAATATTCGATGATCTGATATTTACTTTCGTATGTAACCATAATTTGTGGAATCAAATCCCTTAGCTATAATTTAAAATTTTACTGGATCCAAAAGAGAAACTATCGCACCATCTATACACAGACACATAAATCGTGTACATGTGTTGGAAATGTTATTTAGCTTGGAATTTTATAACCTTGTTGGGTTTAGATCATTACATCACATCCCATGAAAATGAATTGTTCTTTTACATTCCAAATGGCTGATTACTAGAAAGAAGTTGTTGTGTTGACCAGTCGAAAATGCCAGACGGCGGCTGAAACCAAGAGAAATATAATGGCGCGGGGGCTCGCTTTGACTGAAGTCAAACATTTTTCGGCGGTGGCTGACGATACACGTGGCGCAGTATTAGGCAATTGTTTTAGTTCGAGAGTTACCCACTTCTTTGGGTACTGAAAAATGGAATACGGACGTCTGGTGTCTTGCCTAGTCGAAATGAAAAACTCTTCAACTTGGCTCTAGCGTCATTCCTACACCCCTTAGACTTAGCTGGTGCGCAGACGTTTTCATTCGTAAAGGATGTAAGTACACCTGTCAAATTTTGACAGCTGTCAGATTTGAATTCTGGCCCGCAATTTTAAAGTGATTCCTCACACTGACATATATGTAACTCAGAAGAATTTTAAGGATCCAAATCTTTATGATCAAGCTTGGTGCCAAAATTCAAATCTGACAGCTGTCAAAAGTTGACAGTTGTACTTACATCCTTCTACGAATGGAAAAGACATTAGGTAGCAGTTCAACTTTAGTCCAGGGATATTTTCAGCTCTAGGCTTCCTTGACTTGTGACAAAGTTTCAATAGTTGTCTCTTAAGGGGTCATTATATAAGACGCGATGCAAATCGCATCACGTAAAGTTTGCGTGAAAGCTCAACTTGATAAAAATAATTTTTTTTACAAGTTGAGCTTTCACACAAATCTTACGCGATGCGATTCCCATCGCGTCTAATATAATGATCCCTTCAAAGTACATCAAACCAAGACGCTAAAAAGTGAAACGCATGGAATTTTAGTAGTAAGTGACACCCGCGCCACCTGCATACTAAGATACTCATCAATGAGTTACCTTTCGATTGTGGGTCAACTAAAACGACCGACCTCTGATGCATCCACATAGTTGATGCAAAAAACATTAACAGAGACTAAAGTATTGAAGATAAAAATGTAAAAAAAATGGAAGAAACGTGAAAAGTTTGTTAGTTCAATGGGTTCGAACGGTCAATAAAAATAAAAGTTCATTTTAAATTGGCTGGGAATATTTTATTGATTTTTTTTTTGTCACATTGACCAACGCATAGTTCATGAAATAGCAAAATGAATTCTTTTTCTTTAATTTTATACTAACACTCTACGATTTATCCTTGTCCATATCAGTCTTCTTGTTCAGAGAACCAACAGCATCCCTAATAGTTTCCGATTGAGGATCAACGCCCGGTAGGTTTTCCAATACGCTCTGCAAGAATTCGGGATCACTAATCACTTCGTCCACTTCCATTGGTGTTTCTTCTGATGACTTGGGACGCTTCGCTTGTCTCGTTGGTATTTCATCAGCTGCAAATAGATTGAAACCGAAGTTATTTTGTGGTTAATTTAGTTAGAAAATAATGTGTTTATTACGTTGATCTTGCATAGACATTTGCATGGCAAAAGCTATTTGTTCTTCCTCGGTCATGTTAGCAAAGTCGGGCATGCCATCATCGATTTCCTGAAAAGAAATTTTTTTGCAATTTTCTGCAACGCCAGGATCTATTTGATCGAAAAGTGGGAAGCATTTACCGGAGTCTCAGTCGAAAGAGCCAAAGCACGTTGAAGCATCGCTTCTTCGGTATTCGTTTCACCTACACTTGCTAAGCCTGATGCAGCAGCAGCCGTTGCACTAGCAGCACCACCAGATGGCGTATCCGATTCTGCAATAGCCCGTCGCTGTTCATCTTCTTGACGTTGTCGTTGTTCCTCCATGGACACACGCAAAGCCTACGCAAACAACAAATTTTGATCCAATTTCCGTTTCAAAATGTCTTTACCCCATACCAAAGCAAGCTCAGGATCTTCATTTGGATCAACACCGAATTCGAATCCAGCTCCACCTAATCCAGCACCACCTTGACCATCTTCTCCCTGAATGATGGGTGATGATAAAAGAGCTTCAGAAAGGGCCGATCCTCTTGGAACGCTGACTAAATGAGAACCCGTGCCGTCTTTTCCATTGAGAGCGTTAATGAAGGCAGTGAGCAATTCATTGTTGCCTGGATGATCACCGAAACTAACAATGTCGGCGTTCACCTTTTCTTTCTTCAAACGCTTCGCCAGTTTGACAAGTTCAGCTTCATCAGCCTCTATCGGTGAGCCAACGAAAACAACGATTCGCATTTTATGATTTTTTCCTTGACGATGCTTAAGAACCAGCTATTCGAATAACACATTCTATTAGAAAGACAAGTCCAACATCTAATCGTTAGCGACGACACCGGTTTCTGTGAAAGTATTGCGTATTTCATGATGAGATGCGTACATACCCCCCTCATCATGAAATTGGCTAAACTTTCACAGAAGCCGATGTCACACTAAACCCATAGATTTTGTGTTAATCAAACTTTCTTACGTGAGCGATTCGGACGCCAGTTATTAAATTAATGTTGCCCTTCGGTTGAACTAAATGCATTTTGGACAAAATCCGTCCGACGTCACTGGTTAAAGTGGCAAGAACTTCGACGGTACTAAACACAAATTTTACTGTCTACTGTCACTACATATACGTTCGTTAAATGAACTTACCTAGCGTATGTTAAGAGACCGACATTGTTCTCTGGATTGGATCGAACTTTTGTCAAGCCGATTAAGTTAATGCCATCTTTCTGAACGTTCAATCTGGTTGGAAAGTAATCTCCATTCCTCTGATAATCGCTGTTATCAAAACTGCAAAAATTAAAAACAAAACTAAACAAAGGCTCTACACATAACCTCACTTTTTCCTATAAATAATTTCGAAACGACATTAAAACTGTTTGGAAATGTAAATTAAAGACAAGGGAGGAAAGGAAGTGATAATAAAATTGGTGGCCCTTGGATGTTTCACTTGTAAACAAAAATTTTGCTGCATCACTTTGGTCCCAGTCTTGAGTTACGAAATTGAAACACTAAAACCGCCACTTTTTCTTTGTCCACTCGCGATTTTAATGAATTTGTTACTTCCACACTTTGCACTATCATTTATTAAATAAAATTTACCATATCATTGTGCTTTCTAGGACCATTTTGTACGGATATTTGATTGTAACTCTTCGAGAATTCCGATTTCTACGATGTCCAATTTTGTGTTGTCATTATTTGCAGGAGAGCCAACATGAGAACTGTCAAACACCACGGTGGTGAATATAAAACTTGTAAAACGCTCAAGATGTGGCGGTAATATTTGAAATATCGAACAATTTGTTTATTTCAGTTTTCTTATTTGTGTAAGTTGTGAGGTCGTAAATATAAATGAGTAGCACTCTTACCCCGCCTCGCCCGGGATATTGTTTTCACAATTTACAAGCATACAAAAACCTCTCTCATTAACTTGAATGTCTGGCTTAAACAAAAGAAAATTATTTACGTATAACTCATTTCAAGTTAATGCATTAATGTGTGACGCAGTCCGTAAGTCCGCTTCCAAAATGAATGATATCGCTTGAGGTGACGCTATCGCTGTTAATTTTAGCTTGTGGTCAAAGTTTTATTCTTTAAAAAAATCGCATCACTTTCTTTTAAACAAAATTACGTTGTGTTAAAAAAATTGCGTCACAAATGCAAGAACCACCGGCGCGGCGGGCGCAATAATTTTTCAACACTTTCAGTTTTCACACGCAAAAATTTACATTAACGCAAAGCAATCTAAATTACAGGTTTAGTTTTTGCAGCGTGAAAACTGAAAGTATACAGAAAAATTATTTCGTTGTTGAAATTATTCGATATTTCGTTTTCAAAGTTTTGAGTTGCTATAACTAAAATTCATGTGAAAAATTTTCTATTTTTCAAAAAAAAAATTTTATCCAAAAAAAACTTTCTTCGAAAAAAATTTTTCTCCCCTTCGTTTCAGCTTCGGCCACCTTCGGAACATTTCGTTTTACCTTTGGTCAACTTCGGAAACCTTCATGTTACCTTCGGCTACCTTCAAAAAACTTTATTTAACCCTCGGCTACCTTCGGAACACTTCGTGTTACTAATTCCCCTCATAGATCCATATAACTTTGTCGAAGAAAGCAACTGTTTAGGTATTCTAATTCAGAATATAGCAAAAAATCCAAGATGGCGTAACTGTGACAGCTGGCAGCCATTTTCACAGTATCTCATTGGCATAGGACGGATTACGGCCAGTATGAGCCTATCAACAATATGTGTATGTTATTCAACAAATTTTTCTCATAAAGAAGGAATTTCAAGCGATTCTTTCAAATCTAAGGTAAGAGCTATGCCGCTAACGATCAAATTGAATAATAAACTGGAATTAACTTAAATGCGAAAGCTTACTGGCCAATAAGAATTGGTTTGATTTAACTTAAAAGCGCAAGCTCACTGGGCATTCCTTGGTCTCACTCATAAATGCTTGATTAGTCTTTCCTAATCTCTTCGATTAGTGTATTGTGACCGTAACAAAGTCACAACAGCTAATAAAATTTCTTTTAGGTGGATCAAAGCCAATTTATGTCCTGGAGCTTGAGTTTTCGACACTGTCACTACTTTTTGATTATTTCATTATTGTTGAACCCGTACGAAGTACGAAGGTCCTATACGTTTACTACAAATTCAGGGCTCCCACACATCCAATATTTAAAAAATTGTCCGTCTCCACTTATTTTTCGAAACGGCTGCACCGATCACCCTGAAGTTTTTTTTTCGCTGAAAGGTACATATGTCCCAGGGTTCAAGTTCAAAGATGAGCAAATCCGATCGGGTAGTTTCGGAAATATGGTCGAAAAGGTGTCCAAAACATGGTTTTTTGGAGGTAGGTGAGACTTTTTCTCAGATATCTCTAGAATTAAGGCAGTTAGAAAACTAATTTCTGGGACAAAGCTGTAGAGAACTAAATTTTAGCGAACACGTCTTTCAGGGTTTTCCCCAGAAACGTCCCAATCCCGAGATTTAGCCACTTCTAGAATTGGAAGGGATGATTCATATATCCAGAACTATGATAGATAGAAAGTTGCTTTCAAAGGCAAAGTTGTAAAGAATCAAATTTTAGCGAGCACGTCTTTCAGGGTTTTCCCCAGAAACGTCCCAATCCAGAGATTTGGCCACTTCTAAAATTGGTAGGGATGAGTCATATCTCAAGAACTATGACAGATGGAAAGGTTCTACAAAGGCAAAGCTGTAAAGAATCAAATGTTATCGAACACGTGTTTCAGTGTTTTCCCGAAAAATGTCCCAATCCTGAGATTCAGCCACTTCTAGAACTCAGAGGGATAAGAACATTAGACAACGCGTGATTGGTGTCAGAGTTCAGAAAATGTACTTCGGGAGGGCTTTCGACTTTACTTTGGGTAATTTCTGAGAGTCGTCTAAGTTCTGATAGTTCTAGAAGAACTTGACTATGCATTCTGATGCAAATTATATTTATGATAATAGTAAGAGTTCGGTACATCGAGGCTTTTCGCACGTGAAGGCTTTCCACACGTGAAGGCTTTACGTACGGGCCTTTGCATATGTTTTATTGTTATTTCTTTTGTTTGTACCTATGTTTATTTTTGCAATTGTAAGTAATCAAGAGGCTTCGGCTATTGATGAAATAAAAAAAATGAGTCACAACTACATCTTGTCATGAATTTTAAGGGAAAAACCTTAAATCGTACCGCCTAGCGAAACTTTTTGTGTACAAAATTTGGTTAATCGTACAAAGAAGAGGAAGGAAGAGGACTGACATGCAAAAAGAGATATTTTAGCGGATTTCGTCTAAAATTAAAAACCTAGGCGAAAAAGAGACTTTCTATCTTTATTTTTAGTTAGTTTTTCATCGTACGGGTATACGAAGATATGAAGTCTACAAAGCATAAGAGCATTTGTGAAGTCGAATAAATCTTCACCAATTTTCAAATTTTTTTTGGTCCACTTCCACCGTATACCACTTCCCCCGTATTCCACCTCCCCCGTATTCCACGTTCACCGTATTCAACGCTCCCCGTATTTCACGTTCACCGTATTCCACTTCCCCAGTATACACCGTTCCACGTATTCCACGTTCCACGCATTCGACGTTCCCCGTATTCCACATTCCCCGTATACCACTTCCCCCGTAAACCACTTCCCCCGTATACCACTTCCCCCGTATTCCACTTCCCCCGTATTCCAAGTTCCCCGTATTCCACTTCCACCGTATTTCACTACCCCCGTATTCCACTTCCCCCGTATTCCACTTCCCCCGTATTCCGTGTTCCCCGTATTCCACGTGCCCCGTATTTAACTTTCCCCGTATTCCAAGTTCC
>CM055404.1:44634963-44663110 GCA_029228625.1 Pseudolycoriella hygida | reverse complement strand
CCGTATTCCACTTCCCCCGTATTCCAAGTTCCCCGTATTCCACTTCCACCGTATTTCACTACCCCCGTATTCCACTTCCCCCGTATTCCACTTCCCCCGTATTCCGTGTTCCCCGTATTCCACGTGCCCCGTATTTAACTTTCCCCGTATTCCAAGTTCCCCGTGTTCCACTTCCCACGTATTCCACGTTCACCGTATTCCAAGTTCCCCGTATTCTAAGTTTCCCGTATTCCAAGTTCCCCGTATTCCAAGTTCGCCGTATTCCAAGTTAGCCGTATTCCACTTCCCCCGTATTCCAAGTTCCCCGTATTCCAAGTTCCCCGTATTCCACTTCCCCCGTATTCCAAGTTCCCCCTATTCCAAGTTCCCCGTATTCCACTTCCCCCGTATTCAACGTTCACCGTATTCCACGTTCCCCGTATTCGACGTTCCCCGTATTCCAGATTCCCCGTATTCCACGTTCTTCATATTCAGCGTACTAGTATAGCATAATGTTTTTGTACGTCCAACAGAGATCATGGATAAGCACAACCCTTTCCGTGTGAAGACCGAGACCTGAACTCAACTCTACTTTACGTAGAGAGAAAGAGAGACTCAGCTCCACCATGCCTTGGACCTTATTAAAGTGAGTAGCAAAATATTGATATGTCGTTGGACTTGTATTGCCCTCCCCTTTTTCGTTCACCCCTCTAGTGTTTTCACTTGTAAGACGAATAGGAAGGCAAAACACACACAAACGGATACGTATAGAAGAAAATTCTCACATTCTGAATCACGCGAAGCAGAATTCATTTGCATAGTGGGAGAAGTACTTTGAAAATTGATTTTGTGAATTGGTGGCTGCTTTTAAATATATTTGATAATAACTTTCTGATAACTAAAAACAATAATGATTTTTCAGATAACAAAACTTCTTTGATTGCATGTGTGATACAAATTTAAGTAGCGCAAACTTGTTCTTTTAGCTAAGCAGCAAACTGTAAGAAAGTTTACTGTGTGAAACGAAGCTAACTTTATAGATGGATCATTTGGAGCATACATTAATTTACAGAAGCACAAAACTTAGTTGAGCTTTTCATCTTAAAATAAATTTACACACATGACGCAAACTTTTCTTTAACATATTTATTTGTGTTTTTAACTTACTGTTACCAGAAAAAAGTTTATTCAACTCAATTTGGATAATTAAAATTCCGAAATATTATTCTAAAACATTAAATCATTCAAAAACTTTCGCAGTTTACACGGGAGCAGTGGCTGCACTTTCAAATATATGCACATCGGTGCTGAACTTTTCCCATCAACACATTATTTCGTCCTATATATTGACAACTATCTACTTGATGAGTTTTTTTTACCCAACAAGAAATGAAGCAAGAGAAAACTTTACCATGAAATAGAAAATTCATACGGGACATGCATATCCATATGCTTGTGATGTGTGCCGTTGAAAATGAAGAGCGAATCCTTCAATCAAGGAGTCTGATTGTTTAGTAAATTGTTTTCAAGTTAGAAAAGGGACTGCAGTGAGTTTCATAGTATCATGTTGCATTCTGAAGTAATTTTCAGTTGATTGGTGAACATTAAGTATTTCTATCAGAGCCGTCAGCAGCGTCGACCCAATTCATGAAGTTAATTAGTTACATTGATTACAATTAGGTCAATCACTATAAAATTGGAATGCTGGCTAAAGTCTAGTTCACCGGCCATCTGTAAATCCACTTGTAAACTATTGGAAAAGGTTCAAAATGAGAAGGTTTTTGGTGAAAAATTTTTCTGTTGAATAGTGTAATTAGAAGTTTACCGGCCAACTCAAACATATTTAAAATATTGGAAAAGATTAAGGAGGTCCTTGGCCCATTTCTCGTCGGCCGCCGGAATGAAGAGTTTCGTATGCTCTCCCCCGCCCTACGCGCGCCATCTTTTTGCGGACTCAGCCCGCATCCAGTCTTCCACAACAGGCAGTCGTGATCTGATTTCTCAGTCCCAATCGCCCAATCGGTCCCTTTCAGCTCTCTAACCAGTTTTGACGTCGTCACCGGTGATGCAAGCACCTCAATTACCGACTGGCTATCTGTGTAGATGATCGCTCTGCCATCGTCACTCCCCTCAACATCGCAAACGTCTCAGCTGGGGGGAAGCTCGCTGACTTTCCTAAATGGAAACTGCCACAGTTAGCCGGATCCTGCGTTTAGACTCCGGCTCCCACTCCTTCCTCAGTTTTCGACCAGTCAGTGAAGCTCACCAGTCCATCAGCCGTTAGGCAGGTCGGCCAGTTTCCAAGCCAATGACGACGATCTGGTACCTCCTCACAAAATCAAAATGTGGGACCACACGATGTCTGGGCATATGGAAGATCGTTAATCTCCTTCAGGATCTTCCCATGTCCAGAGACCACTTTGCTTCAGCCTATCTGCCGAGGCAAATGATTTTGCTTTAACGATCGTCTGGATAGGCGATAGCGCAATAAGCGCTTCCATAGCCATTGTGATGCAAATGCACACGAGCTTCTGAATTTCGTTCAACTCCTTCCTTGCACACTCCACGTTGAGCCTACGCAACCATGGCTCAACATAGGTCACAATATGCCTCTAGACGGTATTCCCCAGCCCCTTCAAAAACCCTTTCGACAGATCCAGAAAGCGGATACTGCTTTCTGTGCTTTGTCTTTGACATGCCCGATCCAGTTGAGCTTTTAGTCGAGGATGACTCCGAAATACTTTACTTTTGGACTGGGATCAACAACCTTCCCGAAGAGCCTAAAGTTTTCCACTTAACTGTGTCCTGTGCGCCTTTCACCGAAAAGCACAATGTCCGTTTTTTGGGGGTTAATCCACAAGACCCTCTCCAGGCGCCATAACTTCGCTATCTTCAGTAAACCCCTCAAGCGATCCTCTAGGGTACTTTCGACCTTGCCTTTGACCAAGATAGTCAAGTCGTCTATAGCCCTGAACATGAATTCCTCCTTGATTCAGGTTCTTGATCAGGGAGTGTACGACCATGCATCATAGCAGCGCAGCGGTGAGAGTATCCCCCCTTGCGGACACCCTTTTGATACCCAGAAGCTGGACTTGTGGCCACATACACTGGCCTCCACGGTCCTATTTCTGAGCATGTTGCCGATCCGCCTCGTTACTATAAGTGCTATGTTCCTCTTATCCAGTCCTTGCTGAATGACATAAAAAACGATATTGTTGAATGCTCCTTCCATATCCATAAAACATCCAAGGGCAGCAATCTCACCAAATTAGAACGATCTTTCTATCTTGGCCACATGGGCATGCAGAGCCAAGTCCGTCGATTTACCTGCTTGATATGCATTTTGCTTCTCATGGATCGGGTATATCGAAGGGATTGCGTCTCTGATATAAAAGTCTGCGAGCTTCTCTAGAGTCTTCACCATTAAGGAGGTGAGACTTTTGGGGCGGAAGTCTTTGGCTTTGCTATGCAAGGGTAATTAAACTGAAAGGTAACTAACTCCCGGGCCGAAATTCGACTGGTTACAAACATCGTAGTACACGCAATAGACCCATTTTCGAGGAACTTCGTATCTTCAAGGGGTCTAAAAATCGTTGGATTCGGCAAGACACAGCAAATGTAGATTTCTCGTACACTTTTGACACTATTTAGTAAAGAGTTTGAAAAACTGGCAAAAGATCTTCTTGCGTGGGTAACCTCAGTTGACAATTGGCGCGGTTGGTGTGCGACTTCAGCTTGTGTGGAAATACATCAAAAATTCTATAATGACACAAACTTCTTATAATCAAAGTTTGAATTGTCTGAAAGTTTTTGCGTTTTACATCATGAATTGCCCTACCACGTAGACAAAATACGAAAAAAAAAATTCTAAAATTCCGTTCATTTTCTTCCCCGACGCACCAAGTATTTCCTTCCGAATACATTCATAGATGCAGAGTTCCATATACAAGATGCGAATCCAGTTTGTTTAGTTTGGATGAGGTAATTTAATGGGTTATAGACGTTTTTATTTGTTTTGGAACAACCGTCATTATGTGCGAGAGAAAAAAAAAACATTTCGGCCATATAGTAAGTGTGTACACGGTACACAAGAAAATATCCCCTGAAGCATCACTTATATCACATAATAAACCACTTGTTGTGACTGAAAAAAGTTCATTCTTTTTTATGCCAAGTGAAAGAGAGTGAGTGAATATAAAAGCACAATCAAAGCACTACAAAGCCAACAGGTTTAATCAATATTAGATAAACAAGAAACTTCTTTGACATTTCATGGCATTGAGTGCTTATAAAAGACTTTGGTGTGTCATTGTCTGATTTGGCGAGCTTGACGGGATATTTTGTATTAAGTCTGGACATTTAATTAAGAATTATGAATTATGAACTGAATGCTTTCTGAGAAATTAATATAAATTTATGAATTTCTACCTATTTGGATTGTACGATGCTCGTTGTTTGAGAGTGCAGTTGTGTTGACGCTAAGATTATGTTTGCCAACTTTGTTTATTAAGTTTTAGATAAACTTAAAGCGAATCTAAAGTTATTCCATTTTGGTGCATACGCAAGATTTACTCATCGCATTCAACTTCGTAGTAGTGTATTGTATATATTTTGTGTAAGGGTAATGAGCGGGCATGTGTGCGCGAGTGAGCGAGGGTGAAATTGTGATTGCAGCAAATGATACATCTCCTCCCTTAAGGAATAGTTATAATTAGCTTGCGGTGCGAATAAATCGCGTAAGGTTTGTTTGAATGCTCATCTTGACAGAAATAAAAATAATTTTGCTAAGTTCAGCTTTCAAACAAAACTGATGCGATTTATACGCATCGTACGCTAACACTAGGTCAGGCCCCTTGACTGATTTTCAATATTTTTTCCCTTAATAGCTCATTCATATTTGCGCTAGGAAAATCGATCAGAAAATGTTTATCTAGGAAAAGACACCATGCCTAGTGTCACGTTGATTTTATAAATTGTAAACAGGAATCAATTTTTCGGGTTTCGGGCTTACCGAAGTGTTCATATACGTTAATTTTCAGTGTGTCAGTTAAATTTAAACGCTGTAAATTATATTTCTTCGGCTATCTGGTTATCAGACCTTGAAAATAATTCGGTGTAGGAAAAGTTCGAATCTATCAGCCTATGTAATTTTCATAGTGCAGTTTTGAACGGGCTCTATTCTAAAATACCGCGTGAATAGCTCAAACTTCACACTCGTAGAAGTTTTGTATTTATTTTTCTCAATGGTTCTATAATGTTGATATGTCCCAGCCTTCGTGAATCATATAGTATACATGCTCGGCTTGCATGCACAACTTGTTAGTTTTTGGCGATTTATGTGTGTCATAACCGACGGACGTTCAGCTACACACATAGTAAATGGAGGCAGTTATGAATTGTGAGTTGGTTATGAGTAATAACTGAATCGTTTGCTATATACCCACGCATGATTACGGAGATGCGTACTTATATGCTCCTATTGTATACAGATGTGGGTTGAGATAATGTGCCATATGTAGCATTCAATGCAGAGGTTTAGATGTATTTTTGTTGATGTGTTGACCTCTGTAGAAGAATATTGCGCGCATTTTTTGCCTGTTGCAAACTTTTATGTATTTGTTTGGAATGAAATTAATAAAAATTGGTTGTGGATTAATTTCATTTATTGAAATGATGGAATTTTTGTGTTATAATACATTTTTGTCTTAGGATTTTAACCTATAAAAATTTAAATATCACAATTGGTGAAATGAAAACCGTTTGATTTGGTGTTGTGACAAATCGTAGGGGTCGCACTCGGATTTTTATTTTCATTACCTAAAACAATTGTCCTCAATTTGTCCCTTGCGTCCGGACTTCTAAAATTGTCCCAATACGTAAACCACCAAGCCCTCCGATTCTTTACAATTCAACTATACAAAAAAATTGTCCTCAATTTGTCCTTTCCAATAGTTCTTTCACTTTTAAGGTACATCGTCTGTAGATACCAAATTTATTTTTAGTACTAGAAGATCAAAAATGTTAAAATCACCAAACCCTCTACTTTTTCGCAATTTAACGATACAAAAAAATTGTTCTCAATTTGTCCTAGCCTACAATAATTTCTATTTTTCGACTTTGAGCCTCTGTAGTGAACTAGGGCCCTACTCAATTTACAGGGCCCTTGTTTGGTGTGCCAATAAATATTCACCGAATTAGATGTTTAAAATGAAGACTACATAATTCCTTCCTACGTAATTCATGTGGTAAGTTATGTCAAATATAAGAACAAATATTTCTTTCCTCGTCTCACTAATTGTGAAAAGGACAAAATGAGGACATTTTTCTGTTGCGAATCATAATTACAGAGTAGTCCTGGAAGTTGTCCTTCACTGAAATATGTAACAAAGTTCCCTAGCGTCGCCGGTTAAATCCCGTCGGCGACCATTTTTTTTCTTACAATTGTTGATTATTCGAAAAGGACAAAATGAGGACATTTTTCTGTTGCGAATCATAATTTCAGGGTAGTCATCGAAGTTGTCCTTCTCTGAAATATGTAACAAAGTTCCCTAGTGTCGCCGGTTCAAATCCCGTCGGCGACCATTTTTTTTCTTACAATTTTTGATTATTCGAAATGGAGAAAATGGGGACATTTTTCTGTTGCGAATCATAATTCCAGAGCAGTAATGGAAATTGTCCTTCAGTAAAATATGTAACAAAGTTCCCTAGCGTCGCCGGTTCAAATCCAGTCGTCGACCACTTTTTTCCACACCATACAAGGGTCCTGTAAATTGATTAGGGCCCTAGTTCACTACAGAGGCTCAAAGTCGAAAAATAGAAATTATTGTAGGCTAGGACAAATTGAGAACCATTTTTTTGTATCGCTGAGCTAAAAACCCAAAGAAGCCTAATTTATTCCTAACAAAAATCCAAGATTTCTGAAAATCCCAAAAAATTCTCCTGATCAAACTCTATAACTTTGTAGAAGACACCAATTCTCTAAGTGTCGTAATTCCGAAGCTAAAATTCGAAAACCAAAAAAACCTAATTTATTGCTTGGGAAAATTTAAGATGGCGCCGGTTTGACTGCTGGCAGCCATTTTCTTAAGATCCAAAAAAAATCTGACCAAACTCTATAACTTTCCCGAAGAAACCAACTCTCTAGCTATTGTCACTCCGTTGCTAAAATTCGGAAACTCCGAGCAAATTGACCTTCAAAATTGACCACTTTTCCACATGCCACGGCTTTTCCAGAATTTTCCCGGAAAAGCGGCCTATGACTTCTCGAGATCGAAAATTTTTAATAGATAGATAGAAACCGACAGATCAGAAAAAAACTTTTCATAATGATGAGAACAATAGACAAATCGATTACCCATAGAAAAATTTTATTTTCAAACCTCGATATCTCAGCCAATTTCCAACCGATTTTGATGAGTCTGGGCGAGTTGGAAAGCTGCTGCGGCGTAATAATTTGAAGGATGAGGGGAACGAGGCGAAAAAAACCCAAAAGTTCGCGTATATATGGCTCCTTGTCCCAAAGGTTTTTGTATGGCGTTTTTTGAGTTTGTGGACTTCTTTTTTGGGGTGTGGGGACTGCGTCACGCCCTTCGCTACCGCTACGGGCATGATGCAGGTTGAGTTAAGACCGTTTTTGCTTGATCTCCCTTGCCAACGTTTCCCTTAAATTAGGTAGAAGTATTCAGTATACCATTGTGGTGTATCTTAAATACCTCGACAATTAGAGTTCAATTAGAGTTACTAATAACTCACAAGAACCCGTCCTTGTGTCATTTTGGTGTCGCATGTTATGTTAATTTAACCAGTTGCTTCTTACAACTGTTGTATGTATCCTGATGCTTCAATAGGTTGCATCGTACCAAAACCTTGAGATCAACAAAAAATATTTCCTACGTTGTTTAGTGTTTTTTGTAGTTGTTTCATCTCACCGATTCTTCAACAAAATAATACTAAACTTTTGGTAGGATGCAATTTATTGAGACATGAGTATGCTAACAACTACAGTTACTGTAGTACAGTAGTACAACAAGCAACCAAACTTGTAGAATTTAGATTTGAAGAAATCAGGTGCGAATTGAGAAATTCCTGTTTAATTAACAAAGTCAGTAAAACATATTGCATAACTAGCACGGTGTCCAAAAGTGTATCAAGGTGCACCGAGCTTACCATTTTATATCATAGAATTCAGTTGTTTGTTCAACGATTTTCTTCTACACAATTAAATTATCTCCGCTGTAACCGCGTAATCGAATTCATATATATTTCTATTAATAATCTGCGCTAATAAATTCAAAGATTTTCTCATAAACATCAATTTAATGAAATTAATAGATATAATTCAAAAGTTTATTTTGCTCGTTTTATTCCCCCAACAAAAATATTTTCGCACATGATAAATTGCATAATTTTCCTGTAGGGTAGCTGAGCAAAGCATTAGTTCTAAGTAATGGCGCAAATTTGTTGTATGAACTTGAGACGTTTTCCACTCATGTAGTTACTTATGATGGGAAAAAAAAACTTCTTAATAACCAAGAAAATGAAAATAGCACACAACTCCTCTGTTTTAAGCCAATTTTCTGCCTTGACTTTTCTTTTTAACTTATAATAACATATTTTGTATACGGAACATTAAATAATAATATGTTCGTACTTATACGCTTTCTCCTTGTTTACAGAGTAGCTGTGTGTAAGGTTGTTAAAAAAAAGTTTATAAACTCTTAATAAGGTACATAACATAAAAAAAAATCTTAATGTGGGGGTAGAACCGCGTTTTTTTATAATAGAATGCCATCAAAAATTATATTACAATAATATTTGGAACACGACGAATAACTTTCTACGGAATAATGAAAGGAATTTGTTAAGCCACAAGTTCCATCCAAATGATGTATCAATTGTAATATCATGAGACTTCATCGTTGTAATGTGTTACCATTTGTCAGCAGGAAATGGTGGGGTGATTGAAATCAGTAAATTGGGGAAGTTCTCAGGCTCGGAATCATTGAAATACACCTGAATTTGACCTGTCCCTACATTTTTTAGGCTTATACGGCTAGTACACATATCTTGTAATACGCGAGCAAAATTAATCTACAACCGAACGTTTATGGTCTAGCGATGACGAATCAGCAATAAAAAATGCCCGTATGTCTCCACTTTTTTTTTCAAACAGCTCGACCGATCACCCTAAAAGGTCTCTTATTATTCAAGTTCGAAGATGAGGAAAATCGGTCAAGTAGTTCCGAAGATGTGGTCGAAGAAGTAGAGGTCGAACATGGATTTTCGAGAGTCAGTGAAAATTTTTCGCAAATATCTCAGCAAGTAGAGCACATAAATCGTTTGCTTTGGTGTCAAATTAAAGCATTTGATCTCAGAAAACTGGGAATCAGGCGGGATGACCCATATCTCTAGAACTATGAAAGTTGCTTCCGAAAGAAAATTTTTAAAGATTAAAATTTTAGAGGACACGTGTTTCAGGGTCATTGTTTTAAAGAAAAATGGACCAATCCTGGGATATGACCACTTCTAGAAATGGGAGGGATGAGCCATACCTCTAGAACTAAGACAGTTAGAAAGCTGCTTCCAAAGACAAAGCTGTTGAGGATAAAATTTTAAAGAATATGTGTTTCAGGGTTTTAAGGAAAAATGACATAATCCCGGGACTTACTCACTTCTAGAATGGGGAGGGATGTCTCATATCTCTGGATCTATGGCCGTTAGAAAGTTGCTTCCCAAGGCAAAGTTGTAGAGAATAAAATTTTAGAGAAAACGTGTTTAAGGTTTTTAGGGAAAAATTACCGAATCCGGGGATAAAGCAACTTCTGGAATTGTGAGGGATAACACATATCTCTAGAACTATGACAGTTAGAAATTTGCTTCCAAAGGCAAACTTGATGAGAATTACATTACAGAGAAAATAGTTTCAGGATTTCTTGGAGAAACTAGAGGAGAACGAGGAACGGCCTTTAACATTACCTTGGGTGATTTCTGTGGATCTTTGAAATCTTAATGGTTATAAAAGAATATAAAACATTGGATTGTTTGCTCATTTCTATATTTAGATACGTTCGAATCTATTTGCAACATCTATTCTGATACGTACGGGTCTTTGCTTATGTTTTTGTTACACCTTATGCCATTGTTTTTGAATAAAAACAAGTGAAAGTCTAACAAAATAAAAACGTTCGTCTCTACGCCAAAAAATGAGAGGAAAATTAATTGAATTGCACTTTTCTTTCACGGTACAAAGTTTGTAGGACCGTTGTTGCATGCAAAACAACAGTATTTATTTTGTTAAATTTTACCCGACGGGTGTACTTGTACTGCCGTCATGGACCTGATCTGAAATATGTCAAAAAACCACCTAAAGTCTAAAATGTGAAAGCTAACCTGAGTAAAAGTGTACAACTACCTAAGATATGGTCGCATCAAGTCAAAACAAAGCTTAGATCAATGTTACTTGAGTTTGAATAACCTGACCTGACCTGTACGTAGCCCAAGACCGCAAGTCTAGAAAGATAAAATTATATTTGATTCCAGTAACCAATCCATCAAACTGGATTTGTATCTAAAAGCCACCCGAACTGTACTTTCAAAATCTCTGCTGAAAATTGTCTGTGGCCTTTTATAACGTACTAGAGCCTTGTAGCTTTATAAAATTTTCTATATGTGCTATAAATAACACGAACCCATTGGGGAACTATTGTAACCTCCAAAATTTATTATCCCATAATTTAAAAAAAACGTTAAGAAAATGAATTGTCTGTACTAGCGCGTTAATAAAATATGTTGCTGAGTCTTCACATGTTATCACCCAATTATTCAGTAGAGATAATAAAGAGGGAGTAATGTTTATAAGGTAATTATCACTCGAGTCAGATTAGGGGTGATGCATAAAGTACGTACGCTTTATAGGAGGAGTTGCAAAAATTAGTCATTGGTGGCCTTGATGGCGTAAGTACTTCCCGAATGACTCTTAACCAGAAACTACGCAAGCCTCGTACAATTTTGTAACACATTCCTAGGTCCTGGGTCCATATAGAAGTATATTATTAACCAAGGGATATAATGGTACGATTATAGTCGAGGTGAAGTGAATGTCCGAGGAGCTATGCCGTGAGGAATATTCACGTACCGAGACTATAATCAAGCTATTTATCCCTTGGTTAATACGATTGTTTATATCATTTGGGCATTTGATTCGCCATTTGACTCATGGCTTTTTTTGATTTCCTTTGAGATTTGACGTCATGATATTATAGTCGGATTATAATGGAAATTATAGTCGAGTCGACCATAATATGCCTATTATATACCTCCTAGTTTGTATGAAACTCGACTATGATATGGTCACCTGCGGGCAAAGTTTTTTGGTGACCAATTCGCCGCGTATGTTTCGCCGCTGATCATTTCGCCGCCGATCATATTGCCGCCGGGAACGTTTAGCCGCGGACTCGTTTGGCCGTAGATTCATTAGGCCGCAGACATTTCCTCAGTGTATGTGGTTATATGTGATTAATGTAACCAAAGCGAGTGATTCATCTTTCTACAAAATGTCACGAAAGCGAGTGATTCATCCTTTTACAAAATGGTACGAAAGCGAGGGATTTATCCTTTTACAAAATGTAACAAAGTGATTCATTCTCTTACAAAATGGCGCGAAAGCAAGTGATTCATCCTTTTACAAAATGACATGAAAGCGAGTGATTCATCCTTTTACAAAATTTCACAAAAGAGAATAGTTCCCCACTTCAAAAAATGACACGAAAGTATGACACGAAAGTGAGTGATTCATCATTAATTGATTGTCCAACAGTCCGCGGCGCTGGCGGCGAAAAGTTCCAGCGACAAAATGTTGCACGGCGAAAAGATTGGGCGGTAAGTTGGCTTAACGGCGAAATGATCGCGAGGCTAAATGATAACGCGGCGAAACGTACGCGGCGAAATGTTCGGCGGCGAAACGATCCTCGGCGAATTGATAGGGAACCAAGTTTTTTATCTTCGAGGGAGAGTCACCCTTTACTTTGATTTACATCATTCACTTTCATCCTTACCCATCACCTAGTCATTTTTCACTTCATGTTGCAAGCGTCCACACACTGCGGATTGGATTGGTTGGATCATCTAACAAGCTCCGTCCGCAGACACCTGTAGAATGTCTGCTGTTTCATTCTCATCTAGTGCTTATAGTAATTGTTCATCGAAAACGCTTTCAAATTTTTTTACGTTATTATTCTATTATTATATGCCTATTTCCTTATATTATATTTTGTTTCTTTCTTTTCCGTGCAACACTTAAATTCGGATACAATGTTCACACGTTGTTTTGGTCGCGAATACATATGTACTTAAAAAGGTCTACGACCTTACACATATTTGCCAAATAAACCACTACTACTACTATATGCTCAGTAATAATTGCTTCTCTAATATTCTCAGTGTCTTATGTTTTATAATATTTTGGTGAAATAGTTATTTATGCAACTAGTTGCGAAATAGAGTTGTTTTTGTCAATAGATGTGAAGTTATCAAACGAGCGAAGCGAGTTAATTAACCATATCGTGTAACAAGAACAACCAATTTCGCAACGTGTTTCATAGAAGACTTTATGCAACAACTTGTGAAACGTGAATATTTGAATGAACTTTTTATCACCCAAATAAGTAACTTTTAACAAAAATGTAACTTTTCATCACCCAAAAGAGTGAAAAAGAGTTACTAGTGACAAAAAGTAACTTTTTATCTCCCAAAAGAGTGATAAAAAGTTACTTTTTATCACTATTTATAAAACGACTTATCGGCGTTGCATAAATTGAGTTAATTGTTTTGTGTAAAAGACACATTTTTGTTTGTTTTGTTTGAAAAATATTTGTTTTCTGTGAAAAATAAATCAAAATTTTTGACGCAAAATAAGGTCAGAAATATAAATGTTTTTTATTTTAAGATTTTCTTTTCGTTCGTTTTTCATTTATTGGACCCGTACGAAGTACAAAGGTCCTATACGTTTACTACAAACAATTTTATTGTAACATGGGGTAGGTCGAGGTGGGAGCTGGGGGGATGCATCTATTATCGTCTAAATATGACGAATCAGCAATAAAAAAAATGTCCTTCTGTCCGTCTGTCTGTTCGTCCGTCTCTACTTTTTTTCCAAACGGCTCAACCGATCAGCCTAAACTTTTTTTTCCCTGCAAGATACATGACTCCCATGATTCAAGTTTGAAGATGAGCATAATCGATGAAGTGGTTCCGGAGATATGGTCGAGGAAGTGACCAAAAACATGGTTTTTCGAAGGTCGGTGAAGCTTTTTCGCAAATATCTCAGCAAGTATAGCACGGAAATTCCTCATTTTGGTTTCAAATGAAAGCATTTGATGTCACAAAACTGTGAAAAAAAATTTGTGGGAATCGGTACAGGGGTCTGGGCACTGGGACTAATGGAATGGACGAAATTGAGATTCTTGGCCATATACGAAAACAGTTTTTCGTCTATATTTCCTTAACTATGCAATATGGAGATTTACTGTCCAAGGCAAAGTTGTAGAGAATTAAATTTAATCGAACTTGGCTTCTTCCATATTTGGGCAGGATGACCCGAATCTTCAGAACTATGAGAGGTAGAAAGTTGCTTCCAAAGACAAAGTTGTAGAGAATAAAATTTTAGATAACACGTGTCCCAGGGTTTTAGGGAAAAATGAGTTAGTCCTTGGATGTAAGCTTTTCTATATTTGAATGGTCTGAGACGTACTTCGGTAGGGCCTTTGACATTACCTTGGGTAATTTCTATGGATCTTTGAAATTCTTACATTTATAAAAGAACAGAAAACGTTGGATTGTTTGCTTATTTGTATATTTAGATACGTTCGAGTCTTTTGGCCACATGTATTCTGTTTGCCACATCTATTCTGATACGTACGGGTCTTTGGTTATGTTTTACTAAACAATTTCGTTTTTGTGATTTTACTAAAGATTGTCCTCCTACCGTAAAACGCAAACGGTTTTTTGGATGGACGATAGATGTCGTCCTTGTCGAGCTCCTCCATCGATTTTTTTCGGGAAATATTAAAATGTTACTTTCTCAAAACCAGCGGTATGAAACGGTGTCTTTAGGATACACTTACTGTCCAGCATTGTTCAGGCAGGCTAAAACCAATATTCTCACGCAAGTGGGAAACACACTAAAGACCTACTGACGACGAGTGTAAAAAAGGGCAACATCCTGGTATCCTAGGTACCGGGAAGTTTGGGAGCCGAAAAATTTGATACCGCTAAATTAGACGAAAAAATAACATGCGACGCGTCGAAGAAATCGGGAAATAACTAAAAATCGGGAAATAAGTTAAAATCAGGAAATGACTAAAAATCGGAAAAAGGCTGAAAATCGGGAAACGGCTGAAAATGTGGAAATGGCTGAAAATCGGGAAATGACTTTTAAGGAAATGAAAGACAAGCGTTGCACTCCCCAACATCAATGAAAAAAAAATTGGGAGAAACGCTTTAAAAAATTTCGCTCGCTACGCTCGCGTAATTAATCTTGTGCTGGACGCTTAAGTTACCTATCGGTTGTTCTTTGTGCTGAATACCTTAATTCGCAACTAAACGAGGAAGGTACGTCCTATCTTCGAAACGAGGAAATTTTTTTTACCAAAATCGAAAAAAAAAACGGAAAATTCAGCCTGATTTTAGCGGATACCGGAAAAATCGAGAAATCGAATTTGGATACCGGGAATAAAACATAATTTCCAGACGCGATTCACGATTTGACTGAGAACTTTTTCAGATTGGGGAGCTGATAGTTTTGTTTTTTATTTTTAATTTTAACAGTCGTTTAGGTATTTGTGCTATTTTACTCACCAAAGCAACAAATCAAAGTTTGACACCAACAATTAATGTATTATTTAACGCCCTAGGCAAACACTGCGGTAAATAAATTTTATAGTTTCTAGCCTTATACTTTTTAACTCAGTGGTTTCGAATGAAGTAATTCCATAGAAATCAACTTCAGAACCCCTTACGAAATGTCCAGCAAAGACTCCCCTTAGTATACTTGAACTTAAAATGACAACTCTGCAATCCATAGCATACAAGAAGTTAATTTTTGGGTCAAACAGGACCTGTGTAGTGCAAAGTTCAACTTAACGCGACTTCAACGCCACCTCATGAACGAAATTTCAATCTTAAATGCCGAGGAACTACAAATTCTACTTCTTAGACTAGAAAATTACCGAAATCCATTGGAATTGAGATTTCAGTCTTTGTGCTTTAAGAAGAACCTTTATTAGTCTGTGTTAGATGGTTTGGTAAAAAGCACGTGATTTATATGGAGTAAAGTGGAATATGTTCGGTACATTTCTGTATCTTTGGTAATTTCACTTTATCAAGAAAGTACATTAATGAGTTCGTGTCATTCACACGTTAGAATAACTCTTTTCTCAAAGTCGTAATTGAACATCTCCAACACAACCGAATCATTCTCAAGATTTTGAGCGGAAGGAAGTTTTCAGGTGTCTAAGTTTAATTATCTCTTCCCTTTACAATAAATCACATTTCCAAGAACTGCTCTTGATGTTTATTGAGGTTTTCAAAACCAAAAATGAACTTCATATTTTTATGTTGTTTATGTGCAAAAGCTTTTAAACATATTATAAGAAAGCCACACGGCAGGCACAGGAAAAGAAAGAATATTCAAACTTTGATTTACAAATACAAAAAAAAAATACTTAAAAAGGAAAACATCCCTTGAGGCATCTATTTTTCACCCCATCCCAGTTCCGATATAATAAATGTGTTTTACACCTCATTTCTTAATGTACTTTTGTTATATAAAACTTACGTCTGTACCGTCTGTGCGAGCACATATATACTTATAGCTGGGAAATGTTTCAAGACAGGCATACGGTGCTAAGATAAAGGGAAAAGCATTTTCCCAATTTCCTTTCCCATTAGCATAATTCAATCACCATTTGCATAATCAATTAAGACATAAAATATATTTTATCAGAGAATTGAGTTAAATGAAGGTAAATTTTTGTGTTCGAAAAATTCTGATTTGATATCGTTAAAATCACTTCTAATTAAAGGAGTTTTTGGTTTTCGATTATGATAATGGAACGGGAAAGATTAAATTTGAATTATTAAATAACATAACCTGCAGTCTACTTTTTTTCCTTTTCGAAATATTAAATGTCATTGAAATTGAAGATGTCAGCGATAAGCTCTGGGAAAGGTATAAATATGAGAAAACGCGAATTTGCTGTTTATTGAATTAAGACTTTAAGAAAATGCGAGGGGAGAACCATGATGGAAATAAAATTCCCAGATAACACACATCCACTTTTGTGAGCCCGAAATGGCGAATGTTGATGGAGAAACGAACAGATTTTGCAGATTTCCCCATTCGGAACAAAATCTTTTCTATCGAAATTCGACTAGTTGCGGTAAACTTGGCTTAAGCCAAGTATCGTACGGGTCTGAAAACACGTAGGAAGGGTAGGTACTAGATGTCTTAGGTATATCCAAGAACCCAAACTCAAAACAATTTGTTCAATACATTGTTGAATCTTGATTAACCCAAAAACAAAAATAGGAAAAGATTTACTCGCGTTCGTTTTTTCAGTGCTACCAGCACATTTAAATCGTTAATAACTCGATAAATGTGCATTCTGGCGAGTCAAACGTGTGTTCTACCCCCCCCCCCCCAATTAGGGGGGTATTTAGAGGGGTACCACACACATTTGAATCACCAGAAAGCATATTTATCGAGTTATTAACGATTTAAATGTGCTGGCAGCACTGAAAAAACTGGACGTCATTTATGGATGGCCCCAAAGGTCTAGGAATGTCTCACATTTTATGGAAGAAAGGTTTTTGATTAGAAGCCCTTGGACTTAGCCAGGACTCTGAAACTTAAACTGAATTTCTACTAGGGCTCAACGTGTTTCTTTGCATGAATCGCGTAAATCTTAACCGATTTTGTTGAACCGAGTTCCGAATTATATTCAAAAACAAATTTAAGTCCAGTGTATGTGCTTAGGGCTCAAGTGGGCCTCAGGTCGGTCGTAAAGTCGGCCATAACCAAAATTTGTTTTTGCTATGTTGCAGAGCAAATTGAAAGAAACAATTGTGGTCTATGGAAGTATGTGTCCCAGGCCTCCACTTAGGGCCATAGGTCGGTCCTAAGGTCGGCCTGTAGAGAAAATTGAGATAAACGTTTTTATGTAAGGAAGTATTTGTCCGAGGCCTCTTATGATGGCCCTAAGCCTAAAAAATGGTTTTTTGCTTTGTTGTAGAGAAAATTGAGGTGAACATTTTTGTCTATTTGGGGGTCAATTTTGGGGTTTTGGAAGGGGTTTTTTACAACGTTGCTTCAGACGGGTTTTTCAATATTGCCCTATGGCAATTTCCAATACAATTTAATGTGGACGTAAGGCAATATTGACTTAAATACGTCCGAGTCTTTTCATAACATCAATTCTGTTTGCCATATCTATTCTGATACGTACGGGTCCCTTGTATATGTTTTTACATTTTGCTTGGCGAATTGTTTTCTGGGATAGGAAACTCTTCTTTTTACTTTGATGAAAATGGCCTAAACAAGACTGGGGAAAGTTTTCGTTCGAACATCTGCAAACATTTCATATTTTTGATATTTTTAAGTTATTGAGGTCTGATATGGGGAATACAACCGTTGGCCAATTCGATATTCGGTGATGGTACGAACTAAAGGTAAGTAAGATTCATAGAAGTAAGATAACGAGATAGAATGACTTTGCAGATGAAATCCAAGAATCGTTCTAACTATATGATATTTATTTCCTTCGCTTAGTGGAGAACTAAAAGTAAGATGCTGTTTCGTGAGGAATGTTCCAGAATGTTCGTGTTTCGTCAAGTGGTATTAAATAGGTTGTCTGTGGCTCTAGGAAAAAATTCGCCGGACAAAATAGCTCCGGACATATAATAACCCCCGGAGTTCTTTTGTCCGGTTTTTAGAGAAGAATTCATTGTTGCATTAAGAGGACATGGTATCGTGTTGGCGGGGACTCTGCCCCCTCAACCTCGCGACGAGCTTTAGTGCGCCGGTAGCGGACTAAATTACGCCCTGCAGGCGGCCTTACGCTCATGGGACTCTGCCACAAACCTCGCTAGGGGCTTTGCCACAAACTCCGCTAGGGTAAAAATTGAGAAAAATTCTCGTTTTGGTACAATTGCACCCATAGAAGTAATATTTTACTATGGCTGCTGTACCTTTGGCAGATTAAAGTCCACCCGCTTGAATCAACATTTAAAAGCCACTCACTCCGCTAGGGGTTCTGCCCCTTAGACCCAGCAAGGGGGAATATTTTTAAGCTGTTGAATTCATTACTGCCGTGATAAGCGTAAATGCCGTATCGCACACCGGAGCTTTGCGAACTTCTTTTGTTTTTGCATACAAATTGAGAGCTCCTCGATTGTGCGATACGGCATTCATGCTTAACACGGCAGATTATTGCATCATGAGGACATTGTATCGTGTTGGGGGTCATACGTTCAACTGCATCCAGAAGTTATTTTGACCAGGGTGTTTTCGTCGGAATTATTTTGTCCGGGGTTATTTTGTCCAGGAGATATTTTGTCCGATTCCCGTTGTTTGTGTGAAATGTGTAACGCGCTAATGTTTGATTTTGCAAGTTGAGTTACTTGATGGTGTGATGTTTTGTTTCTATTTTGATGTTGATAATAAACGCAAAAATCACCTCATCTCTGTAGAGTTTCATCACATTGAGCTTAATTGAAGGTTATAGTCACAAACTTTTACGTATATACCGAAAAAAATTACCAATGAATTTTCATATAAATCGTCACATCAGAAATCACCGTTTTTACACAATTTATGCAGTTTCAATTCGAACGAAATAAATATTCCAACATTCTTTTGTATTTTTCTACAATTTTTTTTAGTTTAAAATAGAAAAATATACAATGAAGAGAATGATTGAAATTAAATTGAGCAAATATTTGCAAATTAATGTTTACTGTTATAAAGTATTCGCTGAAAGTTTAATATTATAACCAACTAAAACATAAAATTTGTTTTCCATGCATGTGGGATGCAGTGTTGAATTGAAAGCGAAAGTTGCACTTGCGACAGCTCCCCTCAGAGTATGTGAAGTAGAAAAATGTTGCAATGCAATGTAGAAAATCACAATATGGCAATTACAAACAAAATTATGATATAATGTGGCCAAACGATATTATGGTTGTGACAAACATGATGTTTGTAGCAAATGTAACAATTGTTCGAAAATCATCATCAGTAGGTAGTTCTCCGCTGTTGATGATTATAATAGGGTAAATAATAAATAATTCACTATATTGTGTTTTTTTAACTTTTAGTGGTCCCCCTGACACATGGTGGTTGCTAAATATATGTTACATATCGATAACCGTTCCGTTTATTTCAACGCGGTTGCTATCGCTTTCCATAACTCTCAATATATATTTCTCTCCTCTTGTCATGAAAAATTGTTTTTTTCTTTTCACTAGTTTGAAGGGGTACTGATGGATTGTACCTAAGAGTGAACAATTATTTTTACAAAGCAATTGGAATTTTCAATTTTCGCTGTTGCTTTTTTTAAAATTGTTTAAAGTTGCATGCTATTGCTATACGCAATACTACTGGCGTTTTCGTGAAATTGCTTTAGCAAGTGACGAACGTTTCTCTATTATTTGAGCAAATTATTCTTAGCTAACTATACAGAGTACTAAGGGTTCTAAGGGGACGCATTTCCTAGATCGCCATGGGATGGATTGAGTGGTATGTTTTTGGTGATGAGCTTATCTCTTATCTTATCTCTTAATGCTCGAAACTATACAGCTGGAAAAGTTTTCCAACTAGAAATCCGAGGAAATCGTTAAAAATTACAATCATCAGCATCATACCTTACAGACCATTTGGTAAGTTTGTTATCGTGAACAAACCCACGCCACCTTATTTACTGTTAGATCGATGGTCTATGATTTAACTGAAAATATGAACTTCCTTCTTGGCCAACCTGTATGATCGTTACATTGTGTAACGTTACACGAAGCTACAGTAACTTTTAGCAACCAAAATTGTAACTATTTTTCGTAAGGGAGCGTTCATAAATGACGTCTGCATTTTTTTGGCTTTTTTAGACACCCCCACCCCCCTGTCTGTTTTCGTCTGTTTTGCAATGTAGGTGAATACCAAGGTGGTTTTCGTGTAGGTCGTTCAACATCGGACCAGCTGTTTAATATCAGGCAGATATTGGAGAAGTGCAAGGAGTACAACATTGAAACACACCATTTGTTCGTTGACTTCAAGGCAGCCTATGACAGTGTTAGAAGAAGTAAGCTATGGAGAGTCATGGAGGAGTTTGGAGTCCCCAACAAACTGATCTCGCTAACGAAGCTAGATTTTTTTTAGATTTATCAGTTTGGGACGACCTATTGTTGGTCTTGAAACACAGATCCTGGGATCCTTTGTACCTTTTCCCGTTCATCATATAAATCATTATGTGAGCCTTCCTGTCGCTTCCAAGAACCGGTCCAGAATGACAGGTCCACATTTGATAGCCTCAGATGGTCTCAAGGTGAAATTCCCAAGAATCCTGCGTCTCATTTGGAGGAACTTAGGGCAATCACATATCACGTGTATGCCCGTTTCCTCTTCTAATCCGCAAGAACATCTTGGGGTCTCCGACAACCGCATCTTATTCAGGTGTCGGTTCAGCCCACAATGCCCAGTAGTCGCCCCTAATACTCTTCCGATACGATCACGATCCATTTTGATAAGGTCCTTGGCCCATCTTTCATCAGGTTTCGGGAAGAATCGCTTCGTATGCGCGCCTCCTTCATACGCTTCCCAGCGTTCTGCGTGTCTCCGTCGCACCCAGTTGCTTAATGCATCATTGCATAGTGCCTGGGGTATTGGTAGACGTGGCTCCACTTCGCTAACGAAGCTAACACTGAACGGAGCTAATAGCCGAGTGAGGATCCTTAACCAACTGTCAGAGATTTTCGACATAGAGGAAGGCCTTCGTCAAGGATATCCTCTCGCGACGCTGCTTTTTAATCTGACACTTGAAGCAGCTGTGCGCACCATGGACATAGACCCCAGCGGCACCATTTTCACCAAGTCCAGTCAGTTGCTAGGTTTCGCAGATGACCTGGACATACTTGGACGAAATATGGATGTTGTTAAAGATAAGTTTATGGCCTTGGAGAGGAGAGGTACCGACCTTGGGTTGAAAATTAATGACGAAAAAACGGAGTATATGATCATACCTCCTTCGAATCGACACCAGGAGGAAACCGTAACGATCGACACACACACACACACACATTCAAAATGGTCAACAAATTCGTATCCCTTGGATCAGAGCTGAACACTAATAACTTTAGTTAACTTTTTGTATTGCTGATCAGCAACAATTCAATATTTATGTTGGTTGTATAGCCTGGAGCTGATCAATTCAAAAACGTTTGTTTATGTTTACAATTTATTATCTTCCACTTGCATTCGGTCGTATGCACTAATAACGACATCGCGGACGAAATTAAGAGACGGGTAATTTTGGGCAACCGGAGTTATTACGGCCTTCTGAAAATCTTAAAGTCCAAGTCAGTAAGCCGAAATTCAAAATGCGCAATATACAAATCTGTGATCAGACCGGTGGTTACGTATGGTTCGGAGTCGTGGTGCTTGAAACAAAAAGAGGAACAATCGCTGCATACGTTCGAAAGAAAAGTACTGCGGACAATATTTGGACCAGTATTCGATCAAAGGCAGAACCGATGGCGCAGACGATTCAATCACGAGCTTAGCCAGCTTTATGGAGTGCCGGACATAGTCACAACTACCAGAATAAACCGACTACGTTGGCTCGGTCATGTACAGCGAAGATCGTCGTATTCCGAAAAAAATCCTCAAGACCAGACCAGAAGGCAAGAGAGGTGCGATGCAGCTCTAGCCGACCTAAAAACTGTCGGGGTATTCAGCTGGGAGACGTTAGCTACGGATATGCCCGGTTGGAGAAGCATGTTGGAGAAGGCCATGACCCTTAAAGGGTTGTAGTGCCGGTTAAGTAAGTAAGTAAGTAACTGCTATTAAGCATGAAAAACTTTGTACGTCACTCGGCAAAACACTTTCGGTCTATTGACCTTGTGACGTAAATAACTATTTCCAACGGCATTTGATGGCCGATTTCGAAAATGGGATGGGACAACTTTGTGTTCCACACGATGTGTTTTTATGGAATAATAAACTTATGATTTAAAAAAAAACAACTTTGGAAAACGATGGAAGTTTCAAATTGAGCGACATCACAAAAAATGACGTCTGTTTTCGTCAGACACCCCCTCCCCCTCCCCCTGTCTGTTTTCGTCTGTTTTCAATACCCCCCCCCCCCCCTCAAACGCAGACGTCATTTATGCACACTCCCTAACCAATCTTAGGATACAACGAGTCTGAATTAATTACGAGTGCTCCCTCACATAGCCGGAAACTGTTCTCCGTAACCACCCGAGTAAAAAAAAACATGCGATTTGAGACTCAAATTGAGACTGTTTTTGTGTATGGCACTGAGTACTGTATTTTCGAACGTTTTAGACTGTTTTGAGACAGTCATCATCATTAAAACTGATAAGTATGCTCATTTTTGCCTCAATTAATAGACATTTTTCTGGTGTTTGAGACTGATGAGTATGCTAAATTTGAGACTGTTCAAGACTGTTGAGTATACTCATTTTGAGACTATTTGAGACTGTTGAGTATACTCATTTTGAGACTATTTGATACTGTTGAGTATACTCATTTTGACACAATTTGAGACTGTTGAGTATACTCGTTTTTGGACTTTTGGAGACTGTTCAGTATGCTAAAATTAAATGATATTTATTGAAGCTTCTGCGACTATTTTGTGTACGAAATAAAAAACAAGACTGTTGAGACTATTTGAGACTGTTGAGTGTGCTCATTTTTAGACTATTTGAGACTGTTAAGTTCACTCATTTCGAGACTGATGATTATGCTCATTTTGAGGCTATTTAAACGGTGTTCTGGACCATCTTTGTCATTCTATTGTTACCACAATGAAAACACTCAGTTACTGCAGAACACCGTTCATTTGAGACTCTTGAGTATGCTCATTTTGATGGTATTTGGGATTCTTGAGACGTCTTTTTGTCGCCACTGATACTGAAACTTTTTTATTTTGTTCGTAGATGCCGCCACATACTATTTTCTTCACAATTCGCGATTAATCTGAAAGTAGTATATTAGAAAATTGTTATTTTCTTTTTACTTACTTCTTCTGGTCACCCATCTAAGTACTAACCGCGCCTAATGATGCTTAACTTTGCTTGTGGACCGCCAACGACGTAACTCATGTTGCTAAATTGCGTCTTTGTAGTCTTATTTTGAACCATTGATATAGGAGGATATGAGACTGTTGAGTGTACTCATTTTCGACAAAAATATTTTTATATATCTTCTTTAGTCGAATTTCTTTGATCTTTGGAATTTTTGCAAAATCTTTGGAAAAAATATTTTTCACATTGTTATTGAGGTTTTTGAGACTGTAGAGCAAATCCAAAAGTCTGGTAACGTTACATCTGTCTGGAAACGTATATCGTTTCATCTTATCACATTATGCTGTAACGATTATCTTTGTTAAATGTATAACGTTATTACTTCTATAGAAAGAGAAAACGTTAAAGTGCATAACGCTACAGACAAGATCTATTCCGTTTAAGTTATAACGTTACGGAACCCTGCTCAGTTTTCCATTGAATATAACATTTCAAACAAAGACAATTTGTAACGTTATTGAATGTAACGAAATTATTTCGTTACACTATGTAACATTACACAATGCAACGAAATTATTTCGTTACATTGTTTAAGCTTACGTACTGTAACGAAATAATTTCGTTGCATTGTGTAACGTTACACAATGTAACGAAATAATTTCGTTACATTATATAACGTTATAAATCGTACCAAAAATAAGATAAAGTTACATGACGTTACGTTACAAACTGTTACCGAACTCTGCTTCAACCCAAACATTGAGGTGATATTTTTGCTGGAACTTGTCATTTTACACTGCGATATGCAATATTTTCTTCAATTCACAGTTTGCCATTGCCCTCACGCCCGCCAGTCCTAGCAAAAATATCACCCAAAATACCTCTGACCATAATATTCTAGAACCCTTTTGTAGGTGAATTATGGTAAATGTCCATATCACCGCCCACTAATTACTTGATATTAGTTCAGGCGAGAGATAACTCGTCACTTCTGGGCAGAGAAGTAACCACGTTGCCCAGGTCCCATGCTTTTTTCTTTATGTGGAGATCACACTGTCGCCATATCATGTCTCTGAGATCAACGAATAACGTCGTTATGATTTGTGGATTCACCTGAATATTTTGCTACGATATCTTGCGGGGCTAGCGTAGCTTCTGCTTGTCAAATGTTAATTAAAGAATTAAACTTTATTTTCTCATAAATCAAGAAAAAATGAGTTTGTCTACCAACTGCCGTTGAAAAGTATCAAATCCTAAACTAAAATTATGATTCCCATTCCCATTGCTGTAACATGAAAAGCTTAATAAATAATTTGTAGAATGTCATGTAATTTATACAATTCATAAAAGTTTTCGCCTCTGTATATCACGTAAAAGTATTGGAAAAGATAATCGAACATTGAGTTGAGTAACATACTTGCAATATATTAAAACTTAATCCCCGTATGGCAAAGTATGCTGAAGTTTTATTACAGTCAATATTTGAACAACATATTACAAACTAAGAAGTAGAACGTTAGAACATTCAATATTGTAATTTGAAAGGGTCAGCTTCACAATTTCATTTCATAGACGATAAAAATTTCGTCTACATTGCGAAAGAAGGGAGGACAATTAACATTTTATTGGCATCTGTTTTAGTATAGCAAATCAAAATTTTACATCTGACAAAATAGCAACTTATGCAACAAGTTGTCTCTGTCACCCAATGAGAAGTTGGAAGCGAGCAAGGTGAGGTAAAATGTGTAACGAAATATAAGAGTTGGGGAATCTGTTGCATTGCATACACCATTTTATGAAAGTTTTAAGAAAGACTAACTTATCAGTAAAAACTAGTTTTCATTTTATATTTCATCTCTAGTGGCATAAAGTAAGTTATTACCATTACTTTTCGTCAGAAGTGATCGTTTACGTAGGAAACCTAAATCAGCGTAAATCAACCGTAACAAACATGTACGTAAATAGTGACAAAGACCCAAAAAAATTATAAAATTCCCCTCATCCCGTAATGCAAAACAGAAATCTTCTCACTTGAACTGTCACTTTATTTTTGCACACAAAAATAGTATTATACAGTGTGGTTCTTGTTTCACTGATAAAAATCGCGGCCACGTGAAAAAATTTGTGTTAAACTCGGACAAAAGAGTAATCGCAACTCGGCAAACCCCGCTCCGCACTGACGGCAAACTTTCGCTCTCAAGGATAATAATTTGATATAGAGATTTTCTGGCATATCTTCTCTAAGCCCATTCATAAATGATTTCATCGATTTTCATAATCAGAACATTCTATAGTATGTCGCATGCGGATTAATAAGTTCCTAGTGAAAACTCGACTTTGCAACTTCTCGTCCCTAGTGACGTAAGTAACTATTGATGATTTGTACTTTGTGTTTTTGTAACACGTTTACGAATGGTCCCTCAAAGCACATTATTTTTATTGCCACGGCATCTCGAAGCAGGTGGCATTTCTTACAATATTTATTGTTTCGCAAAACTTTTACTTCTAAACTTCTCAAAAAATTCAACCGATTTTCTTGATTAAACCGAAAGAGTTCGAAGCTTAGGGAATCAGAATATTTGGCACAGTGCCTTCTTGTTGCAAAGATTGTTAATTACAACATAAGTCAATTCAAATCTCTGTGTATAATGAGACCATGTCTCAAAACACAGTTCTTTGCTCATTCCAATCACAAAACCAAACATGCTCCAAAGTTCTGAAAATATGTTGTTCCAATATTGATTTTCATAAAACTTTCGTTTAGTTTGTCGTATACGCTGGATTAAGTTTTAATATACCAGGAATATGTAACTCAATGTTCTATTATCTTTTCCAATAGTTTCTTGTCATATCGACTGACATTCTTCTACAAATTTTAATGCAACTTCAATATTCTCCTCCAAATATTAAGGCGGTTCAACAAATTTTTTCATTGGTAGAAAATTCACTGTATGTTGTTAGATATAAGATTACGATTAGAATATCTGCGAGACGAAATATTGTTTATAAAAGGAAATTGTTTTACGATTATCTATTTTTGGATCAAATGAAAACAAACTCGACGAGATTATACAACTTCACATGCAAAACTACATCTGTCGTTTCTCATCAGGAGCCGAAGTAATATTTTCGAAGTGATTAAAGGGTTCAACAGATTCTAGTAAAAAGAATTTCCCGTCATTTTCGGCTTGAAAAGTTAGGAATAACTTAACTTTTTTTGCTTTTCATAATTACCAAATGTTACACATTTTAAACAGATAATCTCATACGTGACCACGCGTATACCATCCGTACAACACGTATGTCATACGTTTCGGGCTAGAGATGAGCGGGTTGCCCGAAATTTCGAAAAACCCGACCCGAACCCGATTTTTTTTTCGGGTTTATGGGTTTCGGGTTTCGAATATTTTAATCGGGTCGGGTTCGATCCGGGCCGGGTTTGGAAACAGTTCGGGTTTCGAAAAATTTTATCGGGTCGGGTTCGGTCCGGGTCGGGTTGTTGTATTCGGGTCCCGATTGACTCTTTATATTTTACCAAACTCGTCTAAATTTTATCATCTTACGTTATACGAATTTTGTTTCAGTCTAAGGTCCGTGAAGAATGCAGACGTCGGGCCTTGAAATAATTTTTGTTTCGAAGTAATTTGGGTTGTGAGTTTCGAAAGACTTGAGTGTCTGGTTCGGTCCGGGTCGGGTTTTGAAACAGTTCGGGTTTCGGCTTTCGAAAAATTTTAATCGGGTCGGGTTCGATCCGGGTCGGGTTCAGAAACAATTCGGGTTTCGGGTTTCGAAAAGTTTTATCGGGTCGGGTTCGGTCCGGGTCGGGTTTCGAAAAATGGTCGACCCGCTCATCTCTATTTCGGGCGTATAATTCGCATACAAATATAAAAAATTCTCATCAACGAACTTCAGACAGCGAAGCTGGTTTAACATGTTATTAAGTGTAGTGAAGTAGAGGCAAATCACTGGAGATATACTGGCACAGTCTCGAGCAAATGTCACAAATAAATTAAAATAAATGTCAAATAAATAACGAGAAAATAGTAAATTTTGGGAGACTTTTTATTCTAGCGATTGTGCCCTCGTAACTGACTTTTGAACTTACTTTTCTAGACCCAATTTTCTGGACACCATTCGATTTTTTGCTATATTGAGCCACTGTCTACATAGATTCGTTGCTTCATAGTCAATTTTCTGGACACCATTCGATTTTTTGCTATATTGAGCCACTGTCTACATAGATTCGTTGCTTCATTTATAATTATAAAATTCAAAAGTTTGTCTGTTTGTCTGTCTGTCTGTTTGTAAATTGTCGGTCACAAATTTCCAGCGTGAACCAACATAGGCCCGACCTGCTTGAAGAGTTCCGAGGAACTGAAGCAAAAAGTCGTTTTGCATTGCCTTTTATAAGCCGAAAGCCAAAGAAAAGGCAATGCAATAGTAGATTCTTTTGCATTGCCTTATATGATTCAAAAAAAGGCAATGCAAAAGAAGATTCGCGTGTGAATCTATCTACGTCCGACCTGCTTGAAGAGTTCCGAGGAACTAAAGCAAAAAGTCGTTTTGCATTGCCTTTTATAAGCCGAAAGCCAAAGAAAAGGCAATGCAATAGTAGATTCTTTTGCATTGCCGCCTCCTATTATTCAAAAAAAAGGCAATGCAAAAGAAGATTCCCATGCGAATCTATCTACGTCCGACCTGCTTGAAGAGTTCCGAGGAACTAAAGCAAAAAGTCGTTTTGCATTGCCTCATATGATTCAAAAAAAGGCAATGCAAAAGAAGATTCGCATGTGAATCTATCTACGTCCGACCTGCTTGAAGAGTTCCGAGGAACTAAACCCTTTTGCATTGCTTTTTT
>CM055404.1:44537109-44634463 GCA_029228625.1 Pseudolycoriella hygida | reverse complement strand
TGAAAATGTCGGGCAGCCGTCAAAGTGACGCCATCTTGGATTTTTTCTATTTTCTGAATTAGAATAGTTACGCGTTTGGTTTCTTCGGGAAAGTTATTGATGTTGATGAGTAGAATCTTTATGAATCCTAAGAAAATGGCTGCCACCTGTGAAAGTGACGCCATCTTGGATTTTTTCTTATTTCTGAATTAGAATAGTTACGCGTTTGGTTTCTTCGGGAAAGTTGTTGATGTTGATGAGTAGCATCTTTATGAATCCTAAGAAAATGGCTGCCACCTGTGAAAGTGACGCCATCTTGGATTTTTATGCTTTTGAAAGTATTTGGAAAGGTATGAGAGACAGAACATTGGTTTCTTTGACAAAGTCTCAGAGTTTTGTGAGTGGAAGTCACCAGTATTGGTGGGGCACTCGGGGGAAGAAGCAGTACGGGGGTAACCGGTTGTATGGAGCAATGGTAGTACGGGGAAAACAGTAGTGAGGAGGAAATTGTAGGCGGGAGAAACGGTTGTACGGGGAAATAGTAGCACGATGATAACGTTTGTACGGGGAAATGGTAGTACGGGGGAAATGTTAGTACGGGGGAAATGTTAGTACGGGGGAAATGTTAGTACGGGGAAATGGCAGTACGGGGAAATTGTAGGGCGGGAGAAACGGTTGTACGGAGAAAAAGTAGCACGGTGCTAACGTTTGTACGTGGAAACGGTAGTACGGAGAAAATTACACACTCTTACATACATTTTAGTATAATTGTCCCAAATCTCCGACCTAGCGGACAAGAATGCTTAATGTCCGTGTAGCCCCTAGGGGCGGGGGTATTTACTAGTAGTCAATATAAGGACGAAAGAAAATAACGCGGGGAAGTTGTTGGTTACATCATGTTGTTGCTTGTAGATTTTATAGGCAACGACGTTGCGTGGAATGCAAACTCTAAGAACCAACTCGACGGTGGCCAGTAATGACGGGCTTAACTTTAATGCTTTCGCTGTCGGAGTGTTAGTATCATTTATAAGGTGGCTAAGACCGTACATAAGTCGTTTAAACCAACATACCCGAAAACGCGAACGGTTAGACTAATACACCTATATCTCATGCATCAAAGCATCGTACTGAATAGACGTGCGCATAAGCGGTTATACGAACACTCGGAGCTTCGCTTCTCATGCGCATCCACCTCTTATATACACAACTATGCAGTAATATACTACAACTGCATTGGCTATGTGAATCGATTGTAACACTTGGCTCGGAGGTCTCAAACCTTCCCACCTGTGTTACATAAAAAATTCAGTTCAAAATTTTAATGCATAATAGTACGCATGTATATGATGAAAAAAAAAAGAAATAAAAGTTTAATTTGTTCGTTTTGATAACAACATGTCGGCCATGATTTTTTTTCGACAGGTCAGTTCTGTTCTCTGTATAAACTAGGACATATAGAATGTGTATATTGACTTACCCAATGACATTATTATGTATAGACTGGCAGTGTTTGACAAAATGATCTAGATTTATCAGTTTGGGTCGGAAATTGATAATTCCATGAAACACAGATCTAGCGATCCTTTGGGATCGTTAGATAGTCCCATTTTAGCCAGGTGCTTGCCCAATCCACAGTCTCCAGTGATCACACCCACCACCCTCTTGATGCGTCCTTCGTCCATGTTTAGCAATTCTATAGCCCATTTCCCATTGGGCGCCGGTAAGAAACGCTTCGTGTGCGTTTCTCCATCATAGGCACTCCAATAGTTAGTGAATTCCAACCTCAACCAACTTTTAACCACTTTCACACAAGCCGAGTGTAGTATGGGTATAAGGGGCTCTGGCCCGCGATTTAGTGTTGCCGAGCCTTACCTCGCAAGTTCATCTGCTCTCTCGTTACCCTCCACGTCGGAGTGTCCGGTACACGATTTCTCAGTCCCGTCCGGTACAGGGTTTCCTTCAACTCTTTTATTAGCTCGACTGTCACGACTGGCGACATGAGCGCCTTAATCATCGCCGCACTATCAGTGCAGACAATAACATTCTCCCCACATGTTCTTACGAGAATGCCTCTACCACTCCCATAAGTACGGCCATAAGTGCGGCCATAAATGCAGCCTGAAAGAAATCGGCGAATATCCCTAGGTAAAACCATCTGTCCATCGATAGTTCCCTAGAGAATGTTCTGGCTCCTGCGCCTTCTGCAGTTTTAGAACCGACAGTGAAGCTCACGGTTCCTTCACCTAATAGGTAACCTGGCCAGCCATCCAGCTATTCTAACCTGCTGGGTACAAGGACTTCAAAGCGTCTCACGAAGTCTGTCTCTGGTTTCATTCGATCCCTGGGCATGTCCCGAAATGAAGTTCGTTCTGCGACAACCCATCTCCCGTGGCAAAAGCTTCAATGTCACGTGGATCGGTGGTAAATTAAGCAGCGTCTCAGTAGCTGTCAATTTCATATAGCTCCAGTAATACACATGCATTCTAGCCTTTGAATCTCGTTCAGCTCTTTGACCACCTTCTTTGTTTCGATCATCGGCCACCACACCACGCAGCCATGGCTCATCATAGGCTTCATGACCGCTTTATACATCCATAATATGCCATTGGACGGCATGCCCCAGTTTTGTCCTAACGAGTTCCTGTAAATCCAGAAAGCTCCTAGAGCCTTCCGTACTTTGTCCTTGATATTTCACTCTCGCTCCGGGAACAATGTCTTTATTAAACAACCTTATTCTCCCTACAAGTTCATGACCTGACGTTCTTCTACTAAACTAATTCGTTTGCCCGGGTTTTTCCTAAGGCCGTTATTTCGGCACCATTCTGCCACTAGCTTCAGCGAATATCACATCCTGTCACCTAACGTACTCTCGAACTTCTCTCTGATCAAAATCGTTAGGTCGTCCGAATACCTTTGGGTGAAAATACCCTCGTCGTTCCTGATGAGGGAGTCCACGACATACACCAACACCACAGTAGTGTGAAGAGTATTCCACCCTGTTAGGCAACCCCTAGATGCTCTGTTTCTGAGCATGCTAGTGATCCATCTCGTCGTTAAGTAGTGTTGGAGCGTCCACCTAAATTTATGCGGATGACGTATTTTCAGCAGATTTGTATTGGCGTGAATTGTGAATGTGTTGGTGTGCGATGTGCATACTAAACACAAATTACGTATTTTCGTTTTTGCTTCAGCTGATGGATACGTAAGCCCAGTCTATATATTACATTATTATGTCATTGGACTTACCCAAACTTTTCTAAGCAATTGAATTCCTCGGGTGTTTCGTTTAAGGTTCTAAATAAGAAAAACCTGCAATTTTATCCATAAATCTGTCTGTCTGTTAAAATCTTTTTTTCCCCGCCGAAAGGCAATTGAAAAGCTGAGGTCGAATTCGAAGATGAACGTCCGTTTTTCCATTTGAATTTATACTTTTCGTCCATTATAAAATGTCAGTTAGTAGCTGCGTACGAACACATTTCTATGGTTTCTATAGAAATAGATTTGAAAAATAAAAGAATATTTGTATTACGCATTGTACAAATAGCCTCTGGGGATATTATAATTTAAATTTTGTCCAAATACGTCAAATGGTCACGTGTGGGGAGAAATATCAAATAGACACAAAAACAAAATGATAGCTTCTAACTAAATATAAAATAACGAAAAATAAGGATCATTTTATTCAGCACGGACATAGATTTTCTTGAAAATAAGACGTCTACAACCTCGAACATCTCAATTCGAATGAATCAATAAAAGTAATGCCCCAATGGGGATCAACATGTAACGATTTTCTTTTAAGTTCTTCATTTATATGTTGAAATTTTCCCAATTTCACTCTCGATTATCCATCAATGCACTATGAAGAGAGAGGAAAAAAACTTTGGATATATTTTACACTCATCCCCAAATCCCAGACCATTCTAAAACATCTTAAATAACTTTCTGTCAAAACATATATAATCGATACCACATACCTCAAAATGTTGGTTCCGATTTCGCATCCTCACACCCCTCACATTTATTTGTACATAAAAAAAGTTGCTTCAGTTTTTTTCTCTGTTCGTCTGTTACTTCCTTCTTTTCTTTTCTAAATCAATTACAAAACCGATCATGTTATTCTTACACCCTCTCCATTGTTATTATACACCCGACCAGAAAAGCATATAATACACAATGCAGTCAATAGACCATGAAAAACATTTCGTTTTCACTTCCAATTTCTCTGTATGATTAAATTTGGCTCATTTTCCTTCTTATATGTATTAGCGTCGTATTACACCACTTTGTAGCGATTATATACACAACTAGCTACATCTAACATTATAAGATTTCCTTTGTGAGGCGGGTGAGGGATGGTGTGAGGAAGATCAGATAATGTTTGGTTTGGGTGAATGTTAGTAAATTCGAAAAGTTTGCTGGGATATTGATTCAATCAACTCTGTCTTTTGTATAGTGTTGCATCACTCACTGTGTTTAAAAGGTTATCGAGCATTAAACGGAATTGCTATGATTGGATATTAATCTTGTCTTTGTTCCAATGTGTTCTGTTTAATTGATCGTTTAATTTGAGTTCCACAATCATTAGTCTTCGGTATGGTGTTGTACACAGTCATCGAAAGTATAGAAATATTTTATATTTCAGTTAGTACATGTCTTAGACATTGAATTTTTTTTGAATAAGCTAGTTTATCAGAGATTTATCCACCATACCTATTACGCTCAGTCGTTAAAAATAGTACATAACATAACATTTCCTTACAGCATATCAAAATTTAATTTTTCAACTTATTGCCTTAGGCGAGTGGGGACGAGACAGCCCTTGAACAAAATAGTAAATACAAATTCATACGTTACTTCCTGGAACAAAAATGTTCTCTTCAATTTCCTACACAACCTAGCAAAAAAATTTTGTTGGCTAAGGCCCGTTTGCACAATAGTTATTTGTGTGTCTGTTTTTGACGACTGATTTTAGGCAATTTCGCGTGTTGTAGACCGAGCAGAGCGAGGTCTACATGCGAAAGTGCCTAAAATGAGTCGTCCAAAACAGACACACAAAAAATTTTTCATGCAGAGGTCCAAAATCGAGAGAAATTTATAAAATTTCCTTCGATTTTGGCCTCGAGGCATGAAAATTATGTTTTCATTACATCGAATACGGAACTTGTATATTTCTCTTCCCAAATGAGACGCGAAAATTAAAAAATGCAACTCTCAGTAGGACTTAGAATGCTATGGGAACCGAAAGTATTTTCGGCCCTCTAAACAGAGGTGCGAAAATAAACAGAGGGACGAAAATAACTGACACAGCAAAAAAACTTCGACACTTCATTGAGTTTACTTCGATCAAAGTGTAACAAATCTGTGCGCCAGTGCTACCGAGATTTTTTATGCGGAATTAAACATGATATTGTTGACGAAGGAAATATTATTTTTTTTTAAATTAGTTTTGTCTTTCTAGTTTTGTAAGGAAAAACTGCAATATTCTCGTAGTTCTTGTTATGTGAATCACTTAGTTTTGGATGTGTATCATGAGTTTTGGATGTGTATCATTGTGTACGTGCTATGGACGATTGATTTTAGGCAATTTCGCGAACTAAGCAGGTGCACATACAGCCATGGTAAAAATGAACCGTGGAATCTATAGTACAAAACTCAAACATTTTGTTCATTTAATGACACTTGCTTGCAGTGGTTAACACGTCTGCTTGCTACTACGAGATTGAGTTGCCAGTGCGTTGGTTTTAAACTCAGCCGCAGACGGATTTGTACCGATTGTTAGATTTGTAAACAAAACGAAACTGATTGAATCGTTCCAGTCAAGTGAAGTTGAGTGTAGTGCCATCGTACGGCTTACCGGGTTGTAAGGCATATTATTATTATTATTTATATGCTGTTGCTGCTATTACTGCAGTGATGTTTAAATCATAACAATTCCAATGAATAAATTATTGACCTTTGTTGAATTTATTAATGAGTAAGCTTTCGTTTCGAGTTGCATTTTTTAATTTTCGCGTCTATTTGGGATTCGAAAATTACAAGATTCGTATTCGTTGTAATGAAAAGTTGTGTGAATCACATGTGACGACGTAAAAAATTTCAACCTGTGCGATTGCCGCCCTTGCCTTCGACGCGGGCTGCAAATTTCGCACACGGTTGAAATTTTTCACTTTCGTCCCTTGTGATCCAAATAACTATTTCTTCCCGCTACCTAAATTCGACTTTCTGATTTTTCCTGGTATCCTGAAAAATTCGACAAGATTTGTCGGTGACAAAAACCTCATTTCCCGGTGCGGTGGCGAAATTCAATTTTTTTTTCTAAGTAAAATGTCTCGGAGTTTCTGTTTTGAAAAAATAACCACAAAATCTAGTTAATCAATTATTAACGAAGTCGTTTAAACATTTTAATATTTTGTATGGGAAAAAATAAGGCGATGCTATTGGTACCCACGTGCCAATGCTCTATGTATGATTTTCAAACGAGGATATATACGAGCGAATACATTCGAACGAGTGCATTTGACTCACTTATTTCGCCAATTATGTAGTACATTTTATCACATTTGCGTTCGGTTAGTTGAAAACGTCGCAGCAGCTTACTAACGAGCCCAGACTTATCAAAATCGGTTGAAAATTGGCTGAGATATCCAGGTTTGAAAATGACATTTTTCTATGGCCAATGGATTTTCCTATTATTCTCATCATTATGAAAACTTTTTTTCTGATCTGTCGGTTTCTATCTATGTTCTATCTATTTATAATTTTCGATTTCGAGAACTAGACAGCCGATCTTCCTGAAATTTTCAGGGAACGTCAGTATCAACCTCAAATAAAAAATTTCATATGCCGCTTTTCCGGGAAAATTCTGGAAAAGCCGTGGCATGTGGAAAAGTGGTCAATTTTGAGGGTTTTTTAGGTAATGCTCAAAGTTTTCGAATTTTAGCTCCGGAGTGGCAATAGCTAAAGAGTTGGTTTCTTCGGGAAAGTTAAAGAGTTTGGTCAGGAGATTTTTTTGGGATCTTAAGAAAATGGTTGCCAGCAGGCAAACCGGCGCCATCTTGGATTTTCGTTTATACTTATTCAGTTTTCGAATTTTAGCTCCGCAATGACACTACTTAGAGAGATGGCTTCTTCCAGAAAGTTATAGAGTTTGGTCAGGAGAATTTTTTAGCATTTTTTTAGCATATGAAAATGGCTGCCATCTTGGATTTTTTGCTAAATTCTGAATAAGAATACCTAGACAGCTGGTTTCTTCAGGAAAGCCGAAGGTGACACGAAGTGTTCCGAAGGTAGCCGAAGGTGACACGAAGTGTTCCAAAGGTAGCCTAAAGTGACACGAAGTGTTCCGAAGGTAGCCGAAGTCGACACGAAGTGTTCCGATGGTAGCCTAAGGTGTTGAAGAACAATTTTTTTTGGAGAAAAATTTTTTTCGGAGAATTTTTTTTTGGAGATAAATTTTTTTTGGAGAAAAATTTTTTTGTAGAAAAATTTTTCTGAAATTATTATTATTACAATCTTTACCTGGTACAGTGACTGTAAAGACTTTACAATCCCAGTACATAAAGCGAAGCTTACGAGAGTATGTACATACACAGAAAACACAACTTACCGCACTGAAAAAAGGAAAATTGTACTATACTTCGGGCATGTAAGTTAGCCCCACGATATGTATTGTTTCCGGCTCACATTTAAGTGTACATAATAGACAGAAGTTAAATAAATTTATTAACTTGGCACGTGTTTAAAATTTTCAATTTCACCATACCTCCCGCATGTATTGTTACTGCTAACATATGGGACGTTTGTATACTGTGGCATGTATACTAACATCGGAAAAGTATAGTAACAACGCTTCAGAAATATTTCATACAAAAGATATATATGCCCGATAGAAGGATTGGTAACGTCGAACTAAGGAGATTACAAAAAAAAGATTACTATTGGCGATTTACATCAAAGGGTGCGACGCGTAGCGGAAAGAAATAGAACGAACATTCAACACAACTTGTTCATAATTCATGCTTCTGCCATCTACATAACGTGAAAAGATGAAGATAGAGTTTACCCGATATATTGTAAGTTTCACTTAAAATGAAACTTTTTAACCATTTTACGTTCTCTCAGAAAGAGCAAATAAATTCAGGCGCAGAATACAATTTGCATTACCTTGAACATTAATCCACTCTCTTCTGAAAAAAAGGAAAGATCGAACTATAAAACCATTGATTTAGTTCGATGGTAATTGCAAATTGAGAGATAAGAGTCCGCTTGAATGCTGCGACTGAAAATATTCGATTTTTAAATAAAACACTTTGTTCCATTTTACTTCGCACGCACAATATATGAAAAACACGTAAGGCCTTAAGTTAGTCCAAAAGCACAAAATCCTCTTCCTGAAATTTTTGGATCAAGTGCAGAAGATTTACTCTGAAGTTATGTAGAAAAAACCCAAAACTTTTTAGGCGGCCCCACATAAAAAACTATGATTTTCCTCCCTAGATATATAAACGAACGTTTCCTTCACATTTCTATACACCAATGGTCAGTGATAATCATCAACTCCTTCTCATTACAAATGAATAAAAACCATCTGCGAAAAAGATATCAAAAGCCGAATATGGGGTTGTGTATGCCCGATTGTGAAACAAATCCACTTCCGCTGCACATGTTGATCGGGTGCTTCATTCAGAAGTACATAAAATATTTTACGGTTAATAATATTTAATGCATAGGTTGTGGTGCGTTTAATTGATGTATGGCATGGTTGCGTTATAAAAGAAAATTCATGCAAAATAAATTGAAAATCACAATAATGATTGAAACCATCGAGTTTTTAACGACATTTGCTATTTTATTTTTTCCTTTTTTTTTGGAAAACATGTAAAAATTGGTTAATAGTATCGATTATAACGAAAATGTCCTGAGGACACAGAATTGAACAATGCCATAAAAAATTGTTTCGGATTGGTATTTTTAATAATCAAAGAACAAATGAAAACTAAAAAGATGTACCAAACCCGTACGATTCAGTAGCAACGAAAAATTCAGTTTCTTAAATAATTCTAAAAGCTTCGAGACAATGTTACGGACGGAAAAATGGGACGAAACTGAAACGTTAGGGGGGGGGGGCTTATTTATTATTTAGCGTATGGTTTCTTACATCTATTTTACAATTATATATTGTATTCTATTCTATTACAATTGTGAGTGACCGAGAGGTCATTACGACAGGTTCGGTTATTATATCTCAATTGCACATTACATTTTAATACTATTTCTATTTTTCACACTTATTCATTCGTAGTTGATTTGTTTTTCGATGCTATTGCCGGGGAGATTGGCTAGCCAACAGTTCCAACGACCGAGTGATGACTCTTTTGTCTGCTGGGACCTCACGAACCCATTGTGTGATCTGGGCGCCATCTTTCGTGTCTATTTTCGTTGAATGTGTCTTGATGACCAGTTCATTGTGCATTGCTAGTGTGAGTGACGTCACTGAATGCACGCGTTTCGTTACAGGCAATCGAATCCTGTAACTGCCCAATTTAAACGAAGCATCGAAGCTTGGGTGAACTTGTGGACGTTCCTGAACTAAATTTTTTGATGGAACAAACCCATTCGTTACCGGGGATCGAACCCGGATATTCTTGGTGGAAAGCCAGCGCGTCACCACTCTGCCACCACGGGGGGTTAAGGGGAATTAAGATATTGTGTCATATTGCATAAGTGAAGGCTATCAGTGAAGTTCAATTCTCATTCAATTCCGTTTAAATGTCAATAATAGTTATTAATGCAACTCGTACTACGTATGGCTGCCGCCCTGGGACTTTTCTTCAACCTCGCACTATAAGGTCCATATGTGGTACAAGATGGATGTAAAATTTTGTATCATTCTCGACTAAATATGGAAAAACAAGCAATTTAAGCAAAAAAAATTCGAAAAATCACTTCCCAAATAAATCATTGATTCAAGTACACCATATTGATAAGTATGCTCTGAGCTGAATGTCCAAATCCAAATGAATATTTTTAGATTTTTTTTTTTTGTTTAAATAGATACAAGAATTGTGCATTAAAAATGGAGAGAAACTTAAAAAAAGTAATTCTCATCCATTTATTGTGCACAGACAACATTTTGCAACTATTCACAATTAAATGTGAGACCGTGAGTGATAATAAAAACAAACATTTGAACGACTTTCATTCATGTTTCCATCGTGATTTCATTCACGATGGCACAGGACATTTATTTTCGTTATTCACAATAATCTCGACTAATAATCTACAGACGCATCAAAGTTAGACTGAACACTAAATGAATTATCATACTTTTAATTGTCAACAACATGAAATATGTTCACGTAAACATTTTCTTTTGTTGAGTTCTGCATCGAACGCACTATGTGAATTCAAATTGGCGCCCGTTTGTTGAACACATCCCATTCCCTTTGACTTTTAAAAGTCATAATAGTACATTATGCACCGCTGTCCAGGATGCTCTATTTTGACGATTTGGAGGTGGGAACGAGCCGAAGGCGTGGGAAATAATCCAAATCGTCAAAATAAACCATCCTGGACAGCGGTGCATATATAGTTTTATCTATCGAGAGCAATATATCGAGTTAAACAGTTTTGCCCTAGGGAATTAAGTACGAGATTATTGCTCTAGATAGATAAATTTCATAATAGTGTTCAACGTAACTTTGAAGCGGCTGTATAATAGTCGAGCCTACCAATAAATGTCCCATGTTACTCTGTTTTCTAAATTTACATGGGCCATATTTAGTCGAGAATGTTAAAATAGTTATTTATGCACCACGTACTACATGTCAGTCATATTGTGCGAGATTGGTGGAAAGTCCCAGGGCGGCAGCCCGTGAACTTTTCACCAATAGAGCACAATGAACGACATGTGGTACATGTTGGATATATAATTTTATGTATCTTTCGCACAAAAAGCCATTTTGAGCACAAAACACGAAAATTATACTCTTCAATTTTTTCGAATTGAATTTGAACCGAGGGGTGACGCAATTCATTTATTCCATTTGTTCCCAAATTTTTTTTGTTGTTTTTGCGAAATATCTGAACCAAACACATCACAAGTTAGACAAATAAGTTCAAAAAAAGGTTTGCACAAATTATAAAGCATTTAAACCATCTTGAGATTAAATTTTACTTTTTTGGGAATAAATTTATTTATTCCATTTATTCCATTTTTCAAAAAAAAAATCTTTTAAGTTTTTTGTGTGCGTTGCTATCAAAATCAAGTCTATTTGAGGTTTTGACGAATTTGAAAAAATTATCATTTATTCCATTTATTCCAATATTTATCCCATTTATTCCCATTTATTCCCATTTATTCCATTTATTCCCATTTATTCCATTTATTCCATTTATTCCCATTTATTCCATTTATTCCACAAACCGCAGAAGTGCGTCAACCCTCGATTTGAACATTTCATGAAGCAACCATTGAAAAACGTCAACTTATGAATGAAACTCGACTAATAAAATCATATAAGTCCAGTTCGAACGTTTCGAACTGGACTAATATGATTTTATTAGTCGACTTCGAATTTTGACCAAAAAACGTCAAATGAAGTCTAGTTTTCAGTGCGAAAAATGGCACATTTTGGACGTTTTAAAAACACGAAAGCCTGAAATAGCTAGTTTGCTGGACATTCGGCTTCTGATTACATTTGGGTTATGTATTGCAATCAAGAGTTTTAAAAATATCTGCCTGAAACAGCTACATAGTAGTGTAGTTGACTGACATGTGGAAGGCCCTGGATTTGATTCCTGTGTTGCACGCGGAACCAATTTTTAATAAAGAATTGAGGGAATTCAGGTGTTGACAGTTCAGTTAAGTTATTTCAATAATTGTGTGTTATTTCCATAACCACAAATCGTATCAATCCGTTCGGTTTTACTTACACCAACATTTTACGCGTTATGATCACTTAACCGAGTCCTTCAATATCTTTGGGCAAAACCCGCTCCGCCCGTTTTACTTCTATATACTCAGTGAAGAGCACAACCTGAAGTGAATCAGTCATATTAAAATGATAAATTGCATTTTCTCTGTAATCTGAATATTTAATTTTACGAGAAATTTCTTGAGTTGAGCCCATTAGGGATTCCGTTAACTTGACCTACCAACTAAAACCTCCTTCCTTAGTCTTCGTGCTCTCTTCTCCCCGGAACCGCCTCACAGCATTACTTCGGGGAAGAGCTGTGCTTTCGCACCTACTCTCTTAGATCAACTGCCAGTCTTCTTTGATCGTCTCTCCATGCAATTTGCAGCTTCGTCATTATTTTCGCAACTACATTATCCGCCACTATCCACACCTCCTCATCGCGGCACATCTCCGATATTATGTTTTCGGCACTTACATCTGGCCTACTCACAGTCAACAGCTCTCCTCGTTCTTGTTCGAAGCGGGGGCAGACGAATAACACGTGCTCCGCAGTCTCTTCCTGCCTATCGCATGTCGTGCAGAAAGGTGACTCCGTGAATCCAAACCTGTGCAGGTACTTCCTGAAGCATCCGTGACCAGACAGAAACTGTGTCAGGTGGAAATTAACCTCTCCATGTTTTCTCTGTACCCATGTCGTTATTTTTGGTATGAGTCTATGGGTCCACCTTCCCTTGTCCGAGGAGTCCCACTCTTGCTGCCACTGTCTCAGTGATTCGGCTCTTAATTTCGTCCTAACTGTTTTGGTAGTTTGACCCTCCATTCTCTTCTTTCTATGACATTCACTGTCTTCTGTCAGCGTTATGCATATGGGCATCGTCCCGGCTATAACACATACCGCTTCTAAGGATATTGTTCGATATGCGCTTGCTACTCTTATGCTTGCCAGCCTCTGGGCTCTATTAAGCCTTCTCCGATTCCTCTTCGTATCTAGCGCCTGTATCCACGCTGGTGCCCCGTAGCGCAATATCGATAGGGTGACACTTGCAAGGAGCCTCCTTTTGCTGCTGCGCGGTCCAAAGCCGTTTGGCATTATTCTGGCCAATGCTGCGGTGGCTTTCATTGCCTTTTCGCACGTGTAGTCCACATGGCTATTAAAATTTCTGCGGTCGTCCAGCACAACTCCAAGGTATTTTAATTGGCGAGTGGATGTGATTTCTTCCCCGTCAATGTTCAAAATGATTCGTTCGGTTTTTCTGCAGTTACTTACTAGCATGATCTCAGTTTTTTGGTGGGCCAGCCTCAGCCCCGCCGTTGTCATCCAGTCTTCGACAGTTTCTAGCGTCTCCATCGTAACCACCTCCACCTCCATCTTCGACGTTCCGGATACCGTGAGGATCAAGTCGTCGGCAAAAGCAATCGTCTTAGCACATCTTGGCAGTTTCAGCCTCAGCGCTGTGTCATACATAACATTCCACAGCGTTGGTCCTAATATGGATCCCTGTGGTACTCCAGCTGTGATGTCGACAGTCTTTTTCCCTTCATTAGTATCGTACGTTAGTACTCGTCGCTCGAAATAGCTTTTCAGTATCCTACAGAGGTAATCGGGGACTCTCATGACATGTAGCGCCTTGGCTATCTCTATCCAGCTTGCGCTATTAAAGGCATTTCTAACGTCTATCGTCGTTATAGCACAGAAGCGGTTACCCCGTATTTTTTGCTTCCGCGCCTTGTCGGTGGTCTCTATGACTTTTTTAATGGCCTCAATCGCCGATCTCCCTTTTCGAAATCCGAATTGTTCGTCCGACAGTCCGTGCTCGCCCTCCGTGTGTTTTCTTAGTCTATTCAGGATCGCGGTTTCCAGCATTTTTCCCAACCCGTCCAACAAGCATATAGGTCTATATGATGATGGCTTGTCTGGCGGTTTCCCTGGTTTTGGTATTAAGACCAGCTTCTGTTTCTTCCATATTTGAGGAAAATATCCGTCGTCGAGGCACTTCTGCATTGTCAATCTGAGCATGTTAGGCTTTGCGCATGCTGCTGTCTTCAGAGCTATATTGGGGATTCCATCTGGTCCTGGCGCTTTGTTATTTTTTGGCTTTTGTGCAGCCATCTGGATCTCTTCTACAGTGATCGACCGTTCAAGTCTGTCTTCCGCTTCATCGTCATAAGGAGTTTGCGGCCATGTGATCTGTTCGTGCTGTGGGAAGAGCTCTCTCACTATGACACCTAGCCTATCCGGGCACTTTTCTTTTGGCCCCAATGTACCTTTCATCATCGTCATTACTGTTCTGAACATTTTGCCCCACGGGTTCGTGTCTGCCTCTTGGCACAGTTTCTTCCAACTAGTTTTGCATTACGATGTTCTTCGGACCTCTCTATTCTAACATTCTCGTTTCTGGCCCTTTGCATCCTCCTTCTTGTCTTAAAACAAGTTGTTCGCAGAAGTCTTATTTCGTCGTTCCACCAAAATCCCGGTTTTCGCCCATTCCTCGGTTCCATCCTTCTTGACATCGCCGCGTCACATGCATTCACCATTTCTTTCGTCAATTCTTCTGCAGATTTCTCTTCGTGATCGTCTTTTGATTGGAGATATTCCTTAAAAACTTCTTGACCGAAATTTCCGGTTCTCCATCTTCGCTCTCTTCTATGAGTCATCTGTCTTGTTGCCTCTGTACACTTTTTCACGGTGTACCTCAATGCCTGGTGATCGCTGTGTGTGTAACTTTCGTCGACTCTCCAGTTCAGACTTGGAACTAGTACTTGTCACGTCAATAATCGACTCTCGCCCATTCTTGCGGAATGTAGTTGCATTTCCCACGTTTGCCAGAACCACATTTAATCTAGCTAGCGCTTCTTGCAGACTGAAGCCTCTATCATTTGTGAATCTACTACCCCACTCAACTGCCCATGCGTTAAAATCACCTCCAATATGAACTGGGTTGAGTCCCGTCAGTTCTCGTGTGAGTAAATCTAACATTCGTTCAAACTGCAGAAACGTCCATCTTGGTGGTGCATAGCAGCTGGCAATATACACTCCATCAATTTTCGCTATCACGAATCCTTCGTGAGCGTCTGATACAACTTCTTGTATGGGGTACTTGCCCGTTGTCAATATTGCGGCCATCTCGGCTCTGTCAGCAGCCCATTTACCGTTGTTTCTATATACACGGTACGGTTCTGAAATAATCGCTACGTCACATTTTTGTTCCGCTGAGGCTTGCCACAGAAGTTGTTGTGCCATGTCACAATGATTTAGATTTATTTGTATCACTTCCATTCTTGTCCTGTTTTAGATTTAAGCGCCTGTTTAAAGACTGGACATCTCGCTCCACCAGTCACGTGGTCATTTTCTGACGTACACAGCAGACATTTCGGTGGGTTCGTGCAATCTTTGGCTAGGTGGTTCTCTCCCCCACATCTCCTGCACAGGTTGGATCTATCCTCTCCCCTACAATTCCTTGCCTGGTGTCCAAAATTCATGCACTTGAAGCACCTTTCTAACTGCTGGGTTACCCTTATCGGGCATACGGTCCAGCCCACCTTTACCTTTCCGATTTTCAAAATCTTTATCGCTGCGTCCACCGGGAGTTTTATTTCCGCCGTTTGGACTTCGTCTCTCGCTTTCCTCATACGGATCGTCATTGACTCTATCTCGTCATTTATATTACCTTGCTCTTTAAGAGCTTTTCGAAGGTCTTCGCTTGTCGTGATCTCGTCCATATATCTACATTCGATCGTGGTCATGTGGGACACCGCTATCACTTTTGCTGACTCGCCCAGTGATCTCTTGACTAGATCTTTATAATCTGCACTTTTAATCTCTGGGCCCTTCTTAAGTTCAAACAACATTTCACCCTTCTGCGTTCGTCTTATTCTCGAGACGTTTTCGCCCAGGTCCTTGAGAGTTTGGTCGTCCTTCATTTTTTTGAGGATTTCAGCGTACGTTTTTCCTTCTTCCGCCGCCACTATCAGAGCATCAGCCTTCGGTCTCAGTCTTTTAAGCTTCGGCTTCTTTTTTTTTTTCTCCTTCTTTTTGTTTCTCACCTCTCTCCACTCATTAAGACTAGGCTTCGGTGTTTGTGTATCTGGTCTCCTTGTGGTCCTTTCGCTATTTTTCTTGTCTTTTTTGCTCCTTTTCGCCGCGTTTGTTGCTGTGGGCGTAACCTCCGGCGTTTGTTTTCTCTTTGAGGAGAGTGGGGTAGCTAGCACTTCGGCATCTCCGTCTGTTTTCTCCTTCTTGTCAGCTGTTTCCCGTTTCACATCATTTAAGCAGGCCCTAATATTGATCACCATCCTCTTTATGTCCTTATGTACGTTATTCTTATCTTGAATAAATTCATGCAACTCTTTCACCATTCTTTTGACTTGCTCCAATTTTGTCATCTTCGATTCGCCGGTATCGCTGGTCTGAAGCGCATTTGTTCTTTCCTCGCTTGTTCTCACGGGCGACCTCGTTATCTTCGCGCTTCTTGCGAACACGTCGTATATCTTAACCTCCGATTGATTTATCCGCTGATCCTCTGATTTTGTCTGCTGATTTTTGCTGTCATTCTTATTCATTTCTTCCATTTTGTTGAGTCCCCCCTCCAAACCGCTATCTCCATCTCGTAGTGTAGTTACCTTCATGATCCCATGGTTACCTATGCAAGCAGTGAGGCCATGCTAGGGTTGATACGCTCCTTCATGGGGCACCGTATTCAGAGCCAGATCGTTATTAGTCAGGAATGTTCATCTGAGCCTACACCTCCTATTTTCACAGGACGAGCTTTCGAACGTACTTGGAGGCCTGCCAAGGTTTTACCGGGACGGGGGCAACCATGGTATTAGCCCGCTAGCCGTTTCGTGAAAGTGTCACCCTTCCTTAGTAAGGCAGTGGAATACAATAGTTGTCAGCCCTTGCCTACTCATCACAACCATTTAACCAAATTCATTGTCCGTGTTCGATGCTTTGCCAGTATGCCATAATTAAGACCTCACTAGCGTTGGCCTTAATGTGCCCGTAGCACTCCATCCGTGTTTGTTGGTTGATGGTAGTCCATCTGACTAGGACTGTGCATGCTGCCGTTGTCTCTTACCGTTGAGATCCTCCGCCACCATGCTAAGTCGCCATCCCATCTTAGTAGTAGGCATGTGCGATATTTTTTTGATTATCAAAATATCGATAATTTTCCATTATCGATTATCGATATTTTTTAATATCAATTATCAATCGAAAAAATATCAAAATATCAATTTTCGATATAATATGTTTCGATATTTCGATGTTATATCCAAAATTGATATTTTGATATTATATCAAAAATTGACATTTGGTAATTCAAAATTTGGTTTTTCAAAAATCATTGACTGAATTTAGAAATACATTACGATTTTACGCACGACTTTACGAAACCGTAGCTGTGAAAGGTATGTGAAATACGTATTTAATTTAGGATTACAATCATTAAAACCTCATCTCAAACGAACTTCTTCAATGTAAAGACATGAAACGTAAAAATAAGTCGACGAAAAACACCTTTTGTGATAGATGTCGTAAGCGACCCGTTATCAAATATGATTCCACTTCGTCAGAAGACGACACTTCAATTTCCAAAGAAGATCCTAAGAAGATGATTCCAATTGAACCGTCTTTTGCTTCCGTTAAAATCGGGGCAAGTGTAACACCAACCAAAGATACGTGTTCATATCCGTCAACATCCACTACGTCATCATCAACACCCACTACAGCCACAAACTCGTCCAACACTGAAGAAGGAAGAAAAAATACGACCAATTGTGAAACGGCAATCAACTGTAAAACATTCGACAAGAAGAAAAAGCTTCGAAACGACTTAAATCTGTAGAGGTAAGAAACATTTCAATTTGAAATGCTTTCAAATTGTAGCTCCAAGACATGATTCAATACAAAATTGAAATTCTGGGAATATTTTTTTATTGCTGTGGCAAATATTATTTTCATTAAGTTGTTCAAATAACTACCAAGTCATTTAAATACCTAAGTAAAACAAAAGAGCAATCGTGATAGCGTAGTTCAGATTTTTTAGTTAATTAGAATTTCCGTTGATTGTGGATCTTTCATCTAGGGTAGATGCACTAGTCTCCGGACAGTTCCAGTGTTATTTCATTCATAAAAACATTTATGCAATGTACGGTTCTAAAATATTGAACTTTTGATCAAAAATTGACGATTATCGATATTATTCAAAAATTTATTATTTTGATAATTATCGATATTACGATAATTATCAAAAATTGATATTTCGATAATTATCAGAAATTGATATTTTGATAATTATCAGAAATTGATATTTTGATAATTATCGATATTTATCAAATTTTTGATATTGATTTTGATAATCAAATATCGATATTTTTGTTCGATCGATATTATCGATATTTTTCAAAAAGTCCCATGCCTACTTAGTAGCGCCTAGCTGTCTTCGACCTTCCCTAAACGTAGCGTCTAGGTACTACCCGAAGAAAGCCCCCTCATCCTTCAGCTAAGTGACCCACACTACTACACCAGGGTTGGTTACCTGATCGTTCATGGGGTTGCTCACTATAACAGGTGTCACCACGGGTAGGTAGGATGTAGGAGTAGGTGAACAGAGGCTAAGGTACATAAGGAGTACTATATTGCGCATAACACACCATTTGACACCTATCTCTACAGTAGCATATATAGTTATTAATTGCATTGGCTATGTAATTCAGTTGTAACACATCTGCGAAAGTTTGCGATATCCGAGCCAAAGGCGAGGTGTCGTAATCGCAGATGTGTTACAACTGCATATCATAGCCAATTCAGTTCAAAATTTTAATGCGTAAGCGAGCGGTATGTTGAAAACACACCAAAAAATTTCACATATTTTCCACACGTTCGCTTTGACAACAACAAAGCGGCCATGTTTTTCGTTTAGTACGATAAGAGCGTTTCATACCTTACACAGTAACTAGATTTACATGGTTTCGTGCAGCTTATAAGTGGTTTCGTGCAGTTTACGCAGTTTCGTGGCATTTATTTTATGTATACATTGGCGATGAACCGTCAATGTAACACAACAATACCGCTCGCTATGCATTAAATATTTTATCATATCGGTCACAATTTTGTACACGAAGCCTAGGTAGCCATGCGGGCTAGAGCGTAGGATTTTTTTTTCAAATTTTTTCACATTCAGTGCCCAATGTTCGAATCTGGGTGGATGAATTTTTTTTTTCAATGAGGAATTACATTTTAGACTTGTAATTCGCTTTTTTTCGATTTTTGTAACATACACGCATCATACGGTGAATGATCTAATTTAAAATTTTGATTTTTTTCTATAATGAAAAAAGAAATACGTTGCATTCGCATGCATACTACGATCGTACGTTTTGTCTTTGATAACAACGAAATTCATTGTATATGTAGTAATTCGAAACACAGGCATACTGTGTCGTACGCTTTATGTACATTTTAAATTCAATCACGTTAGCTGTAACGATACAAATAACATTTCGTTGTTTTATGAAGATGCGCTGGTCGAGTGGTTAGCATAGTTTGATATTAACTCGAGGGTCCGAAGTTCGAGACTCGTCGGGGGCATGGTTTTTTTTCTTTAAAAATTTCTAGAGTAAAACATTTTGTTCTAGGATAATAATAATTTAAAGTAAAATGAAAGTCCCTAGGCGGCACCTAATACATAAAATAAGGTACTGCATCTCCCTTATATACGGAAACACTTAATATATGGAATATCCCTTCCGATGTGATAAAATAATTTAAAAAAAAGAAATATTTGAAATTATCGCTCGAAATAAACTAGAAAATTATAAGTTTATGTGTACAAAAAGAAGAAAGAAATGGACAAATTCAATGGTAGTACAAGACAAGACAACGGTCAGCCAGAAAGAGCCATCAGCTGGTGGCACACCCTCTTTGTTCAGCCAAAATATACCCAATTTGAGAATTCAAATTCTATTGCAAATAATAATAATTGTTTTTTATTTCCCAATTTTTGGGCAGTCTATGTTTAACCTTACTTAGAATTCCACTGAGGGATGCGAGCTTCATGCATCGCTTAGAGATATGAAGCCTTCAGTTTAGAGCTTCATCTAAGACCAGGCCGAGGTACTTGAAGGAGGAAACCACTTCAACTTCACTCCCATTCAAGGTTGTTTAGCCAATATCCATCTTCTCTCGAGCCCTTGTCCGAAAATGCATAACTTTCGTTTTTCTTACGTTAGGCTTATTAGGCCTTTTGTGGGCATTCTATGAACGTCATTTATGTACAGTAGAAATAGGAGAGGCCCAAGCGCACTACCTTGCGGTACTCCTTATGCGGTATCTTTATGCGTACCATCGACACATTCAGCCATACGCAAGTTGAAAAAATGATCTGCATGTTGCAAGAAAATTTGTGGATGTTTATCCGAAATGTAATCATTGGAGAATGTAAGATCGAAATGGTATGATCATGATAGTTAAGAGTTATTTTTATTTATATTAATTGATTGATTTTCGCCCCTTAATCTATCATCAATTCCTATTACTGAGAACGACAATTAATGAAAGAATTATATCATTTGTTATGCTTAAACATAAGGTACCCTCCATCTCTAAAAGGCCCTCAAGCAATTCCCTTCTCTTAAAGACGAGTAGGAAATCATGACACTTAGAGCTTTCAGAAAAATGAGATACAATCAACAAGATTTATTCAATGAACATAGATGCTAAATTCAGCCGAATCCATAGTGGAAAGCAGAATTTAAAGACCACGTGCTTATACCTTGGTGTATAAAAACTAAAAACAGCAAAGCTATTATCCCATTGTCATTATCCCAGCTCCATGCCATTTCCTCCTGCAATTTTGTAAAATGATTTGTGTAACATATTCTGAACTGACGAAACAGATGCTTCCTGCACCAGCCATACATCGGGCATTTGCACGGATCCCACCTGGCATATCCTAAAGGATCATCAAATCTGGCGGAGAATAAGAATTCAATTCACAAAGAGCGATGCGCATTACAGACAAATTTGGGAAGAGTTGCCAATAGGGAGAACTCATCCCTCAAGAGTACAATGTTCATCGCTCAATCTGTGAAGAATTGCTAACTCTATTTGAGATCTAAAGACCCTGCCTATAAAAAGCCGCCAATTTATTGAAAGAATTATAATTCAACTTAAAAGGAGCGATGCCCTTAAAAACAATAGCAGTTAAGCAAAAATAATTTAAGGTTTATCCATCTCCATGTTGCATAAATTCAACACGGGCCGAGCCTTGTTAGAACGTTTACGCTTACGCCTACGCATGTTACTCATAACGTGTTCATTTACCATTCCGTTCTCGTTCTTATCCGATTTGGGTGTTAATGTAAATTTTATCCCACTAATGTTACCATTGATAAATTCGTTTGAGGTACTCATTGGTGAAAATTCTGTGCCGTTAGAAGTTGATGGTAATGTAGTTGTTATTGATTTTGATGTTGATGGTAATCTAGAGGATGATGGCACATTGTCGGAACCCGAACAATCAGTAGATGAAAGTTGCAGTTCCATTCAGCAGAATTTGAAGATTCAATTCACTTATATAGATAATTTTCCAATTTATTCCATTTCCTCAATTGAAAAATCATCCAAATAGTAGAATTCTCCGCTTTCTTTTACCGAAAAAAGCAGTGGATTCGTAGAAACAATGTCCTTGAAAAATGACCGTCAGCCGTAGTCTATCATTTTTTGGACCCTAATATTTCTTTTTATACTATCAGCAATGGCAGTGCTGATCTTGCCAAGATTCGTTTTCTCATGATTCACCATCCGCTTCAGAAAATGAAGTACAAATTAAAGCCTTCTATTGTGGCATTAGCTTACGTCAAAGTATACAAAGTTTTGACATAAAATTTTGTATATTTTGACATAGGCCGACGTCGCATTAAATGTGTGGATAGGCTCTCTGTGTTTCGCACGAGACTAAACAAAGTTCACTCTGCTTTCAAGTGACCTATTTTACTATTGTAATTGGTATAACCATATGAATGAATGAATATATGAATATATATATGAATGAATATAACCAAATGAAGGTTACTGACCGAACGCTGTTGTTACCAAAATTGCATTCACATGAATTTTGGTAACAACAGCGTTCGGTCAGTAACCTTCATTTGTAGCTAAAGGTGGTACCCAACAGTACAAATGGACCCATCTTCACAGTGAAAACATATTTATCTCAATCTAATAGCACAACAATATATTGGCTGTATAGCACCCAAAGCCACATAAAAAACCACAAATCTATCGACTTACCTATCCTATCTAATAACAATCAACCAAATAGTGGGGATTATCCTTTATATCGATATATAGAAAACAATTTCCAATTCAATTTAGTTTTTCCAATGGGTTTCCTTTACTTGGGTGTTTTGTGTTCAGTGTAAGAAGGTACCATATACACATTGAAACATGTTTTATGTGACGTGTGTGTATTCTGTTTGGATGAATGTTCTGTTATGTATGAATGAGAAAATGTGTTTTTCCACAAAAGAATATTATTTGAGAATAAAAAGATCTGTTTCATGTTTTATGTAAATGGTTTTTTATAAGTAAAAGGTGAGGGAAAAAAAGACTTAACGGTATAAAGTGGATGCTGATATAGGACTACTATTCCTTGGTGTAAAAGTAAATATGAAGGCGGATTATTTGGAAGGTGTTTAGAACTGTGAGCCGATTCGTGCCATTGACTTTAACGGCTGACATTAAACCGATGATAGGAACTAAAATCGATTGATGTACTCGAACGTTTAGAAATGTCCATTGAGAATTGAACAATCATTGGAATCGCTTAGATTGTGGAAGTGAAGAAGAAATTGGAAACATTTCATTTGCGAAACTAACATTTCCCTCATAAACAACAAACCAAACAAATACAGCTGTATAAAAAGAAAGACTTAAGTCTTCGGCTTATGTCAAAGTATACAAAACATGGTGAAGTGCGTAAGCTTCTAGCTGTCCCTGTGTCACGTCAACTGGCGCATTCGCCATAAATGACCGGCTCAAAGTTCTATAGGTATGGTGTGTTACGCATTGCTTCGCTTATGTAACCTGTGAGTTTATGGATTCAACGATATGTGTGTCTTAAACGTATAAATGAATACGAAATATGAAAAAGAGTAGTTAGGTACATGGTGTGTGTAACATTTCGTTAAACCTTTGGCGATGAAAAAGCTAAGTGAAATTTAGTTATGAGTAGCATATATAGGGAAAAAATGCGGAATTGCCTTGAGGTATATTTTGCACAGCTTATAGCACACCAACATCTATTCGTATATATATTCGAGTGTAATATACTAAATCAAAATAAAGCTTTTTTGTTAAAACTTGTTTAGGAATGTTACTTTTTTTTTGAAAATTTGAAAGGTTTAGGATACAACGCAAATACGATGCATTGTACAGAGTGTATGTCTCAGGTTTTATTTAGACGGATACATCCGGAAGTGGTTCAATAAAAATAAATGAGTTGAGAAAAGTACGGATATATAACGTTTATATGAAGAATGAAGTGCGTTGATAACCCCATTTTAAATGTTTAAATAAAATTAGTTTTCGAGGATGGTATGAAAATGTACTTGAAGATTTTGCGTTGTAGATTCAAAATAAATTACATTTTTTATGATAAAGAACTTTTAGCTTATACCGCATTGGGTATCGTTTTGTATGCTGATTAAAAAATTAAAAGAATTTACCAAAATTTAGGTTAGGCTTTTCGTGATGTTTGAAACGAGTAACTCCACCGCATACATTAGGTTGTGCAGCAGCAATGAATAATAACCGTAATAACTTTCCAGCATCGTACATTACATAAGATTTTTTAGGGATATTTTATGCTCGCCAAGTGACTTCAGACTTCACAACTCGAGTATGGGGCCCTTTTCCCAATTGAAGCGCGCTTAGAGCCTTATACGATGCTTGCCTGTGGTAAGCATACGATTGGGCTGTGTATTTACGGACGGCTTGGCTTCGTCATGTATGTAGAACCTTATGTTCTAACAATAATTAAAACACTCAGAAGGTTACGTTTTTATATAAACTATTTATTGTGCGTGTATCTTGTTAAGTTTCGGTAATGGAATGAATGTTAACTGATATGAGGTGTGATGAGTGAATGTTTACGTATGTGTATGTGTACTATAATTAAGTAGGGGTCGAGCCACTACATAGGCTCCCCTTTTAAAAAATTGAACTGATTCACTTGCTCAAAAATTGACACTTGAACTAATTCATATTTTGTTAAATAAGTGTTTTTCTGTTGATTATGAGTCAATGATTGGTGTCGATTTTTTGTCCTCTTTGATTCAAACAAAAAAATGATTTGAACATGTTCCGCGAAAATCCGAACTACTTTATGTCTTTGCATAATATTCGTGGAAACTCGATGAGTGACAGTTTGATTTTTGTTGGTCTCAGGCGATTTGTCGTCGAATGAATAAATTTGGGCCATTACTCCATGTCGGAGGTTGATTTATTTGTTGGACCGATTGGCCATTAATGATTTTATTACGTCGCGTTGACGATTTTATTTGTTGGACTGGTTGGTCATTGATGATTTATTGTTGAGAAATGTTGTAATTGTACCTTGTTGGCTGTTGAAATGGGTTGAAGTTACCATAAAAACGCTTAAGCTTCCCTTTGAACTTCTGTGGTGAAATTTTATCGTAAAGGTAGCAAACGAGAAAATGTGTACCAAAAACTCCATGAGTTGTTTTGATTCCATTACCATATTAAAAAATGTGATGAAAATGTGCAGAATTCGCCTCGGTGATGATGAGAAAAATGTCCAGAGTTCGTCTCCAATTATGGATGCGTTGTTTTTGTCAAATTTTTATTTCAGCATTTTGATGTTTTTTTGATTTAATTTTTAGAAACAGGCGTAATCGGTAAAGTGAATCTAATTTTTATGTCAATTGAAATGACAATTGCATTGTATGGAGTAATAGTATATTACAATACAAGGGGAATAACTGCGTAATTATAGTCGAGGTGGGGTGAAATTTCCAAGGGGCGTTAGCCCCGAGAATTTCACCCACCGAGAAGAGCCTATAATAAGCCAATTATTGCACTAATAATTGGGCTATAATTGGCCTATTATAGTCGACTTTCTTGTTAAAAGTAGGGTTGTAATGTCGCTATTATAACCCGGTTCCTTAATGATGACGTAGGCTACACTGAAACAATACGAATGAATGAGAATGAAACGTGTGTTGTTATGACAACCGTATACTAAATCGAAAAATCAATCTAGACGACATTTCTTGCAACAAATTCGATGAGTTTTGATTTTTGATTTATGTTAATTTTGTTGTCATGTTTTGTGCATAATTATCAATTATAGGCTCAAATGTGATAAACTATCGTATAATATAAGGGGAACAATCGCGCAATTATAGTCTCGGTGGGTGAAAATTCTCGGCCCCTTGAAATTTCACTCTACCTCAACTATAATTACGCAATTATTCCCCTTGTATTATAACATACTATTATTTTTACCAACAATTCGTGTGTTTAATTGATCTTATCCTTTCTACATGGGGGCTCAAGGTAGTGGACCAGGACATTGAGCAAATGAAGTAAAGGAAAAGTAATTGGCAAAGTTGTTACGTTGAAAAAAGAAAAGAGTCGTTAAGCCGTAAATTGTGAAGCACAAGCAAAGTGTTAAGTTATGTAAAGGAAAAGAAATTCTATAAGAACTAAAAACTATCAAGCTGCGAAGTGTTAAGTAAAGTCTTTGTAAAGGAAAAGAACGGAACATTTTAGAAGAATTTTTATCGGCGACACGTGGATGGAAAAATACGAAATTTTTATAACAGGCCATAACAGGTCCATAATAATTCAATTTCTAATCTAAGTTTATAGTTAAGAAAGCTGATTAGTAAATGTGAGTTTCCAGAATCTCAGGAGGGACTAATTCCCTTTATCTCCTATATACGGTACTGCTTTTATCAAATTTTCCATACGAAAATTCTCTACCCTGCCTCTCTTTTTGTCACAACTCGTTGACTTCTTCAAACAAATGGTAACTAACCGATGCATTGGGCGATGGGTGGCCAACTACGTTACCTAGTAGCGAATGGGTTGCTTTTACGGAGGGGTCGAAGATGAGTGAAGGGACTGGAGCTGGTATATACCACCCAAAAACGGACACCGGAACTTGGATTCATCTAGGGAAGCTCTCTGGTATCTTCCAGGCGGAAACTTCAGCAGCACTTCTAAGTGTTCGTGAACTTCTGCCAGAAGGACTGGGAGACAAAGATATAGTAATATGCACGGATAGTGAGGCAGCGATAAAGGCCCGTTGTGACTTCCAAATTGGTGAAAGAATGCAAGGAACACCTAAATCAGATAAGGCTGAAGAATCGGGTCAAACTGGTTTGGGTGCCCGGACATTCGGGAGTGGATGGCAATGAGAAAGCTGACGAGCTGGCCAGAACCGGCCCGACAGCTATCACATTCGGACCGGAACCACACATCTCTGTCCCGAACTCACTTTATACGAAAGTGATAAAGGATTGGGTGAAGGCGGAACACGGTAAGAGCTGGACAGCGTATGAAGGAGGAGTGCACACCAAGTGCTTCCTCCCCACTCCGAACGAGAGATGGACAAAAGAACTCCTGACGATGAGCCGGGACCGAGTGAGGAGGATCGTGGGAGCGGTGACCGGCCATTGCGGACTCAACAAACATCTAACGAAAATGAAGATTCTAGGTGAGCCGGAGTGCTCCTGTGGCTTGCAAGAGGAAACGGGTTTTCACCTTATATGCGAATGCCCCAAGTTCCTTCAGCTGAGGCACAGAACACTCGGCGACTATGTCGTCCACCCTTCGAGAGTGGCTGAACTAGGACCTATTACATTGGACAAGTTCCTGGCCGGCACACGAGGGCTTTCTTGATTTTTACATGATGAACGGGATTGGGAACAAAAGGTCAAGAGATCTGTGTTCGAGATCAAGAAATCGATCGTCCTAAACTGATAAAATCTAAGAAAAAGCGATGCATTACGATTGTTGAAAACGTTCCAGAAATACTTCTCTTTTATTCACCTATGAAAAATGGGGAGCTATCATTCAATCATTGGATGGCCCAAAAGAGTAGAAAACCTATCAGGGCTTCAAGTCACGGCAGCAGGAGTGGTTTCAAGGTGTTTTCGACGAAGCGTACAAGTCCAAACGTCAAAGTTCGAAAGTTGTTCAATTTTAATTGAATGAATAATTTTAGTGACAAGTACCTTGTACGGTCACCATCCTTAACTTGTCATCATCACGCCGGACACGTCGGTGTCACCAATATAATATCTTGATAAGATATTATTCTAATTTGATTTTCCATCAAACACGACACAATATTCCAATTTCACTTAACTTTATTACAATAGATGAATTTACAATTGTTAGGCGAAATATTAATCTACTTCTTGACTCTATGACGGTTGTGCAAGTAATGAATTGATCCTTGACGTCTAGCACATCGATGAATGTCACTAGAAGGCATGAGATCTAATGATAAGTTAAGGATGGTGATCGAACAAGGTACTGGTCACTACAATAATCTCGGACTCGAAATAACTCGACCACAAACAAAGCTAGTTTTTTCAAAATTTTTTTAATTTCTTAAGAGCAATATCGCGAAAACTTCGAACAATATTCAGACCTTGCGGACCAAGGGTCGTCAGAATTGGTCTAGTCATATCTCATTCTTTTCGTTGCACTTTTGTGACGAAAGTAATTTTTTACTTTTGCAAAAAAATGTCTCACTAGAACATATCGTACAGGACGTTATAATTGAATTATATTTATTAAAAACCACCAACTATCGTGGACGGTCGAGTAGTCTGAGTTAGGCCCTTTACATGGACCCTGCGGCCCAAACCACTTAACGAATTTTCACAATTTTTGCTAGTTTCCGGTGGTCCATATCTTTCATTTAAAGCCTTAGAAAGCAATTTCTGTGTTTCTTTCGCAGAGGTATATGCTAAAAAGTTACACCGACCCCCAAAAAACCATGTTTTTGACCCCTTTTTCGGTTATAACTCCGGAAGTACTTCATCGATTTTGCTCATCTTCAAACTTGAACTCACTTTTTCGGTTCTGAAAATCGGACAAGTTTTACTAGGTCAAAGCCATATAAAAGTGACGAACATTCGTCAATTTTTTGGGAGACTTTCATTTAAATGGCTGCACTCCGCTGCAATGTAACTTTTGCAAGGAAGTTTTTGCATATCTGAGTAACACGTATAGTAGACTTTCCAATAGTATATGACATGTCTCTGAATCTTTCTATTGGCCAGAGACTTCCGAAAATTGCCTATTTTCCCGCCTATATCGGCTAATAACGGCCGACCATCAACTCCTACCTAGTCAAGTATATAGTCAAAATTTTTGTCTTTTCAAGACCTAAAATCTTGCCAAAAATTTTTTGATTCGAATCAACTTCGTTTGAGTTATAGCTAAAAAACGATTTCCAGCACTTCCTTGCGCGACACTACTCAATTTTCAAGACGAGACATTTTTTTACAAAAGTAAAAAATTGCTTTCGTCACAAAAGTGCAACGAAAAGAATGAGATATGACTCGACCAATTCTGACGACCCTTGTTCCGAGCCTGTTCGAAGATTTCGCGATATTGCTCTTATGTGTTGAGGAAATTGAGAAATGTGAGAAATATAAAGACATATTTGGGAAACGTAAGAAATATTAGAAAAATGTGGCATGCAATTGATTGTTTTGTGACCAACAGCAAGGCTTGGATATTTGAGGAACTTCGTTGGACAACATTCTGGTCACCATGTCAAAAATGGGTTAGCCGGTTCTGCGTGTTCGACTTACAGGTAGTCCAAGAGGGACTGTTTAAATTAGGCGAAAGATTTAATTCCATGTTACATTTGTGCCACATAAGGTTGACCACCCCACTCGCTCTGTTAATTAAAAAACCTGTTGGCAAACGTACGGGTCCTGCGTATCCCTTTCATCGATACTTTTATTGTGCATTTCAAAATTGTGTGCAAGACGATAAATTTAGAAGTTTCTTAAATTTGCCAGTTCTTTATCTGCCTGCGTGTGAGATTGTATTATACACTCGCGTTAATTACACATCATAGCTCCTCCGTCTTACAGTAAATTATTGCCATGTATTTGTTCAGTTATTCATAAGGGTTGGTTTTTGGGGTTCGGTTAATGGTAGAACTTAAGTTAATTTTAGTCAATCGTCTCGTTGTATGTAAAACTCATATCGTTATATGTTTAGGAATAAATTATTAGCGAAATTAGTGAAATAAATGATTTTGTGTAAAGTTAATGAGGATAAATTATTACTACGCTAATTTGTTTCTTCATTAAGACGTCAACATGTCCTAAGAGTAGATGAAAAACGGTTTATCAAAAAAATGATAATTTTTTGTTTCTTTGGCAGAGATGCATTACTCTTGGAGCAGAAAAGTAGATGGAAACGTTGTACGCATTATAGAAATTACTCTTCTATTTTATCGAGGATTTATTTTGATTTTGCAACAAATAGGAACGATTGAAATGACCTTTACGTCTAAATGCCTTAACCCCTAGATATCCTTCATCTAGCACACAAACTCAAGATAGATAGAAAATCTAGATTATGATAAGCTCGCAGCACCACAGATCATGATTCGCCCCTGTGTATAACTGGCGAAATCATCGGGCGTACATGAAAAAGAAACAGAATCACCAACTTTGGGGGTCTTCTTTAATCTCTGCGCTTAAGTCAAACGTTTATGTTTTTAATATTAAATTCATATTCTTTATATGTTTGGGGTACGAGCAATTTTGCGACAGCACAAAAAAAAGCACAATGTCATTAATTACGGAAAATCTTCCAAGAAAAGTGCTTCTTAGTAGCATTTTATAATTTTATTCATGTCTTACGCCAATTAACTTGATGAGTTCAATTTTATTTTCATTTACAATTTCCTTGACACTCTGACACTGGCTACGTTCGTGTAAAGAAATTGATGGAAGCATAATTGGTCGAGCTATAAAATTTTAATAGCAGTTAATTGAATCTGAATGATGCCAACTAAAATTAAATTGTTGTGTACATTAATTTGGAGGAAATAACATTTACTAATGTTGTCATCAATGGATGGAAATATTTTGATATTCGGGGTGTAAGGTTTGATTGTGAAGGACGCACAGTATTTATTGTGAAACGTTTATTCAATTATTTTGTATCAAATTCAATTTGGTAAAAAAATTAATTACACAGGAAGTAGATTTTAAGCTCGGGCATTATTTAACACGCCCACGCAAACTAATAGAATAAAGACATCAGCGCAGTGTACAAAAGTTTGATTCCAGTCGTAAATTGAGAAGAGGTCTTTCGTCCGAACTAGCTGTGTTCTTTATATGGGTTCTTTCTAAAGGTTTTTTGCTCATAATTCAAACTTTCATTTAGTGGAGGGAATTTCTGTTCTCGTAAGGTAAAATCTGTTTTTCTATTTTTGCAAGTTTAGTTTATTAAAATGTGACTTATGTAATTTTAGCTTTGAATGAGATGAATAAAGACTGAAGATGCAGCAATAAGCTGTGAAACGTCTCGAAATATATGTGTTTTTCGTTATTTATGACCGAAAAATTGAGGAAAACCCAACCCTAGTTATTTGAATTTCACGGTCGAGAAAATTGCATCAAAGTTTGTTACGACACAAGCTTTGGACTACATTGTTACTGGCAATTTTCGTCATTAGGGATGACGAGCTGCTTCAAGTTTTCGTGTACAATTCGAGGGACGACTTGAGGTGCAAAAAACGCCAAAAGTTCAGCACAATCGATGAAATGAACGATTTTCGGATTTAAATAAACTTTTATGCATTTCGTTACGAGTTGACGCTTTTAGCCCTCGCAAAATTTGAAATTTTTCATAAAGTTTAACTGTTTGACGTTAGGTGGCAGTATAAAAACTATTGTTTGTTTACGTATTTTACGCTCTGATAGCGTGGAAACGTACGTAATTTACGCATATATCGCATGAAAAATTCAAATTCAAACCGCACTAAAAGCGTCAATTTAGAACTTTCTCCTGCTGTTTTTGGTTGGGAAATGGGGTACGTTTTTGTAACTAAAAAGCAGTTTTTTTATCACTAGTTGCGAAAGCAGCTTCTTCGGCAGCTTTTTTCAATTTCAACATTTTGCACTCAAAAGTTCTATGTTCGCAACGAAATTGCATAAAACGTAGTATGAAACACGTTGCGAAAAGAGGGCGTTTTTGTCACACAAAGTGATTTTCAAATTCGCTACGCTCGTTTGAAAATTCCACACCTAGTGTCAAAAACACCTTCTTTTCGCAACTTGTTGCATAAATTACTACAGTGAACTCTCTCTATAATGAATTCTGAAGGGAGTCGTGTTCATTATAGAGAGATTTCATTATAGAGAGATAATAGGTGTAATTAATTTGAAAATGCGAAAAATCATCAAATTAATTCATTTCGAAAAATATTTTCGGTAAGCTCAATGCAAATTTCGTAACAAACAAATCTTTAACGTATAAAATTCATAATGCATCAAAACAAAATCAATTATTCTGCCGAACATAAATGCATGATAAGCAATGAGTGAGTTGTTGTTGATTTTTACAGCATCCATCGTCATAGGAGGCCCTTCTTCAAAGGGGTAGAAAATATTTTTCAATTTTTTTGTTCATTATAGAGAGGTAGTTCATTATAGAGAAAGTTCATTATAGTTCACTGTATTTTGCAATCCATCTCAAAAACTCGCTTTTTCGTGCGTCATTTCAGTGTCGCAAAAGGCCACTTTACGCACTAGTGCGATACATTTTTTCGCACTAGTTCGTAAAAACAGTTTTTACGGTTTTAGCGGTTTTTAAGCAAAAAACAATTGAAGTTTCGACAAATTTTCGCTCAGGGAAAAGCTTGTTTTTTTCGTTAAATTGCAAAAAACGTTGTTTGAAACGCGTTACGTATGCTGGTACTTTAACGCACTAGATGTGAGATTGTCGATACGAGCCGAAGGCAAGTTCAGCAACACATCGTGTGCGTTGAGCTACCTTCATACGTAACTTGTATCAAAAAGTACTGTTCTTAAACGATAAATAACAAAGAAAATTTTATTAAAATATTTTATTTAAAAAACGGTACGTAAGTGCCCCTTCGGGTCGGGCCGTAACCTTCTCACTCATCAAAATAAAAATTTGGAAGCACAGAGGTAATTTACCATTACATGTTTCTGTTCAGTAAATGCAAGCGACTCGGGAAACGCATTTACCTAGCATCAACATGTAAAATATTGTACGTAAGTGCTTCCAAATTGTTGTTTTGACTCGTAGGATTACAGCATTCGCCTTCGGCTCATGCAGCAGCCTTCCTACGAGTTAAAACAATAATTTGGAAGCACATACGTAATGTACTAATATTGTATACGCGACGGTAAATGTCACATTAAACGTCAAAATTTGGACTGAAAATTTGGACATTACCGTTAGTATTTTTCCGTCTAGAGGGATAAATTCCAGTGTCTAGACGGATAAACAACCAACTAAAGCAGAAATATTCAATTGAAAAAACACCGCCTCGACCGAGAATGGACCACGGGACTGTTCACAAATGACGTACGGGTTTTAGGGGGATGGGGGTCCCAGAATTTGTACGGTAATATACAATGGGGATGGGAGTCAAAGTCAAGTTGTACGTACAAAAGGTAAAGAGCTCTAATTTTCACTTATATTGCTGCATATATGTGTTCATTTATTATTTGTGTAATTTACCTTGAATTCGCTTATGACAAAACTATTTCTTTTAGTTTTTCTTAAATTTTTTGTCTTAATCTTCGTTTTTCTACCAGACGTGGAAACAATGCGTCAGTTTTTTTATAACCGATTTTAGGTTCCTTTAGGGATTTTAGGTTTGTGATTTAAATTAAAATAAGGACCGTTCATAAATGACGTCTGTTTTTTCGATTTTTCTGATCCCCTCCCCCTTGTCATATTGAAGTGCCGTTGAACGATATATGATCGGGTGAGGGTCAAAAATCTCTAAAAAATCCATACGTCATTTGTGAACCGTCCCTAACCACTGCACCACACAGTTCTCGAATACACATGAATTGCGAATTGCATTTCTTCAGCTGCGCTCTTAATTACTCTCTGTCGTAATTTGTTGAGTATGTTTAAATCCCTTTGCAGAGTTTTTTCGAATTTGTTGTATACGTGAGGATGTTCTTATCGTAATTTGTTGTTAAATGTGATGAACCGAAATTATTTACAAATTTATTGTAAAATATTATTTTGTTTTTTTCTTACTCTCGCATTTTTTCGTTTATGCTTTATACCTTGTTATAAAAAAATTGTCGATGATCAGAAATTGAACCCCAGATCAAGCGATTCAAAACAAGTAGACTGTGGCGCGCTAACTCGCTCGGTCATGAGTGTTGTATTTAATGTTCGACATTATCGTCGCTATTACAATAAAATATTGTACTGACATCGAAGAGAAAATCGACTAATCTTCGACTTTCTATTCGATGTCAGTAAATCTATATTGTAGATTTTGATGAGGAACATATAACGCATGCTAGCGGAAGGTAATTGAATTTACACAAACAGGGAACGGTGTAAGTCGTACGGAAACTGCATGATGTATTGTGTTGTGTTTCGTTCTCTACTTCACTTTTCCGTTCTTGTTGCAAAATCTTCTATGCCGTTTATTGTTAGAGGTCGTTCATAAGACACGTAATAAAAATTTAAGTTCAACGGCACTAAATCCCATTGTGCCAAGGAGGGCTGGGACTCATAATCCGCATTTGCGTATCGGTCCCATATGTTACCTTTCTAATCATTTGTCGAATGAACAAAAACAAAACGCTTTTGCAAGTGATACTAGCGGGTTTTAATATTAATTAAAACCTCTGAGATGTGTGATTCGACTTATCGCAATTACGTAGTGTACGATAATTCTACGATCTTTGTTATAGTTAGAATGTAAAAGAGCAAAAAATTTTGACACGTTTTCTTACAATTTTCCCATCACAATGACAAAGACCCTCTATTTTCTAAATTCCAAAGTGCATTGCTCCGCAAAACAGAATTTTCAATTTAGTTAGCACTACCCATGTTTTGTCTCTGCGTTTGATATTTCATTTTGGAAAATTCAATTTGTATGCGAAACAGATCAAATTTGCAAGCATGATGTGTGTGCTTTATTGCAAAATTGATGACATAGCCGATGTTGTCTATATTCTGCTGATATTTCAAAATATAGGCATAATAGAATATTTCAGTTTTGAATTTTCTTTTATTTATGTCGGCCTCAAATAGTGTGTATTTTGTGGTCGCTATCTTTTACTGAGTTGGATAAAATTTATTGATAACTCGATTTTATAAAATATTAAACGTAAAGTGTTCAAATCACTAGGAAACAAAAGTATTTCACAGTTTAAATTATGTTGCCGTTTGTATTTCCCTTCGGAAATGGATTGCTAATTAAATAAGCTCAGCGTGGTTTCCGATGGAATGAAGTATATGGTTTTTTGTCGAATAATAACAAAATAACAAATTTCTATAGCTTCGCTTAAAAATGAACGCTATACAAAGTAGAGATGAGAGCCGACAGCGAGCGCCGGGATTAAAAACGCCTAATTGTCTAAATACTGTTTCAAACACCATCGATGTAACTCTGAAATATTGCAAGGAATAAATAGTCAGATAAGCTAAGCCTGGGCAGGCAATAAAACCACTTTTTATGTTATGTACAAAGCAGGCTACTCAATAGAGTGTGGTAACAAAATATAACCTTTAATATGAACAATTACATAACTGCAGAGCACTGGACTTACCTACTTAACCTGCTTTACAAGCATTTAAGGGTCTTGGCCTTCTCCAACATCCACCTCCAACAGGATCTATCTTCAGCTAACGTCTTCCAGCTCGGATGGCTCCTTTCTGAAGAAAAAAATATAATAATTAATAATAAAATAATATTTGCACATTGTACTGGTGATCTAAACTTTCCGCCACAGATTTTACCGATTTCCTTTCGGATTATTATTTACCTTCCAATACAAAAATGATTGTTGTTTTCCTTGTACAAAACAATAATGTAAAATAAAACAATTTTTTCCATATTTTCCTTACACAAATATCTTATTTTTTGGACAAAATTCGCTTTTTTATTGGAAGGCTAAGTATGAGCCTTTTACTTTTCATCTCTGATTGTGTACGATTCGGCTCGACCCGTACCCCCAAATAACCTAATTCTTCCGCAAGATGTCGTTCGGACATTGTTAAAAATTCGGATGTCCTTCGGATAATTTCTTCATGTGTTAAATGTCCAAAAGACGTCCATTTTTTAACAATGCACGAATGACATCTTGCGGAAGATTTTGGTTAATATGCCCGAGCGACATCTTGCGGAAGAATTTGGTTAACATTAATTGGGTACCTCTCCCTTCATACACTACCGTAAGAATTTTTTACTAGACTTCACAGATTGTTCTGTAGTAATATTTTGATAGGATACCGATAGGATAGGATCACCCTAATTTGCACTCATAATCATTGTGGTCTGAAATTGTTTCAGTTATTTCTAGGAGCAAAGCCTCAAAACAACTTGAACGGCGGCTTTTACGTCTGGCCCGAAGTTAAAAGTAATTAAAATAAAACGCCCGTACAGCAAAAATATTATCGTATTGTTTTTTAAACAAAGAGTTGTTATAAGAACAAAAGCTCTAGATAAAAAAGAACCCTTTAAAATATACAATTGGCTTAATCAATCTTTCGAATGACTAGAAGCACAATGACAACACGAAACAATTTTTTATACATCTATTTGTTTTTCATTTGAATTTTTATTTTACTTGTTTCTTATTTTGATAATGATGCTTTCACTGCAGTGAGTACACAGTTTCTCACGGTAGCTGCTTTGAAAGCGATTGGGATGTAAAAGCTCAACAAATTCCTTTTTCTCATAACATTCCAACCTATGTCTGAGTAATTAATTCATTTGAAAGAAATGTGTGGAACGAAGAAGTTATACTAAAAGAATAAATAATTAATATTTGGTCGTCAGTACCGCAAAACACCCCATTGACTCCCCTCTCGTCTAAAAATCTTTTGAAACCATTTTGCATGCATTGAATTCTGTTGTTGGCTATATCTAGCAGTTGAAAGGATAGTTTCAAACACAAATATAAAACTAAAAATGGATGTTGAACATATAAAAAGTGCTTGTACCGTGTCAAAAACATGATTCCAAGATAAGAAAAGTATTTATGGATTCTGATAGGGAGACACATACTTACTTAACAGACAAAAAATTAGATGGAAATCGCTGTCAATGTTTCAATGGCAAATGTTTCAAAAGCTTTGTGGTAGCGTATAGTGAGTAGGATAAAGTGCACAAAACACTGAAACAGAGGTCCCACAATAGATGTCACTTATCTAAGTGCGTTGAGTCTCAAGTAGGTGCAATTACGTCCTCATTAAATTGGATTGGAAATCTACGGAAGGACCTCTGACCCACACATCCATGGACACCAAAGCTCGCCTCTTTTTTCACTACAACACCGCAAAAAAAAACCTAATTATCAAAGGAATATTCACGACAAAAAAACAAATAATGTTTAGGGTCGCGTAGCGTGAGTTGGGTCCACACCATTGTTTCTACAGCCCGAACCACTCGACAGATTTTCACTAATCTAATTTTCATGATTTTCTGATGCCCATATCTTTCGTTCAAAACCTTGAAGAGCAATTTCCTTTTTAATTTCGCAGTGATACAAGTGAAAAAGTTCCACCAAGTAAAGTAAGAAAAGTACCACTGTTTCGACCGTAACTTCGAGCGATTTCGCTCAAATTCAATCCTATAATCAATTTTCTGATAATTTTTCAGGAAAAAAAAATCGAAAATCGGATAAGATTTACCCGATTTATGTAGAAAAAACACGTTGGGCCCTAGTATAGACTCAGTTTTAGGGTCCTGGCTGAGTGCACAAAATCAAAAAATTCTTTTCCATAAGTTATGAGGCATGCCCAGACCTTTCAAAAAAAATCAGAGAAGATTTACTCGAGTTATGTACAAAAGGCCGACAATGGCCAGATTCAATCCAAAAAAAAGATTTTTTGATTACCTCCCCCCTAATACCAGGTCGAAATTCGACTGGTTGCAAACGAAAGAACTTCTACGAGTCTAAAAATCGGACAATTTTGGTGAAAACATCGAACGAACCTGATTTAATAAAATGAACAAAAATAAAAAAATTATCGATAAACCTGAAGATCGTGGAAACTGTTTCCAACTTGAAGATAAATAATTCTGGTTAGTAGTTTGACAGCTACTACAGTTGACGACGTCGTCAAAGCTATCAGGAGTTTTTCATTGAGTTCTTCTCATTGCCATTGAACCAGTTTGCGACCGCGTCATTTAAAAGATTTGACTTCTTTACTTGCGGTGAATTTGCAAATCGTCCATTACGGGCAATAGGCTATTATTAATCATGGTAATGTCCAAAAAGGTGTCTCTAAAATTCTTTTGAAAGGTAGGATCGTAGGATGCTGGATGCTGTGAGGCCGATAGCAGTTGGTAATGTTGTGAGACGAATGACAGGTAAAATTTCCTGTTACAACGTTAGGGATAGTGTCGGGTAAGTCACTGAAAGAAAAACAATTCGTTTTTTCACGTCTGCTTAGACCAGTTGTAAAGCACTTATCGCCTCCTTCAATTCATACATATCTCAATTGTTTTTCTTTCTGTTGAGAAGTTAAAGCCTGTTCAGTTTGCATTTGGTGTTCAAAAGCTTCGGTTCATGCTGTACGTACATTCTGTACAGTTGACCGTGTTGGGTCGATGGCACTAGTTAAGTTTGGCTTTAGCAATGTCTTTATGTTATTTACAAAGTTTTTGTTTGTTGAAGTGAAAAAGATATGCCCAGAATTGTTTCCTTTGCTTCAACAGGTGTTTAAGTCTTTGCTTTTGAAGAGATGGTTTCAGCAGGGTCCTCCTATGAGAATGACGCATTCTCTCTCGTTTGGGCTAAATGGTTGGTATTTTGATGACAGTACTGTGGGTAATATGCTGTCAGCGATATTAGAAGATATTACGATGGTCTTAGATTTTTGTGAATTGTCAGATGAAGATAAGGCCCACATGTATTCAGAGATATCAGCAGTGATTATGAAAATTGATGAGTCTTTTCTTTAGGCTCACCAATTTTTGGGTCAGGTTTAGAAAAGATGTTTTCATCCAAAATTGCAGCGATCAAATTAATGTGTGATCGTTTCAAAAGGACGGCTTGCATGGTTTGTCTTACAATAAGGAAACAGGGATAATTTTCAGGCATGACGACGTTAATAAAATTATTTCTCATGCATTTCCTTCTGCAGTACTCCCAAAAATATATTGCAACCATCAGGTATTTCTTGAGACGATGGTATGACTCTAATTCCGTGAAGTCACAGTCTCTGGGACGTTCGAGTCACGATATCTCCTTCTTATACCAAAGAATCTTCTAAGAAAGCGCGTTCAATAGCCGATAACGCGAAAAGATTTATGCATAATCATTATTTACAGGAACGGAAAAGTGAAAACCGACAAGTTTTTGATTTATCATACGAATTTACCATACAAATCAGAAACTTGTCGGTTTTCACTTTTCTGTTCCTGTATCTTTAAAAGAAAACTATTTGTTAACTCCTGTTTTGAGCTCCATAGGCAAAATGTTTGAGAGAATTCTGTGCGACAGCTCACCGAGAACGCTATACTCAACCAGGAGTAGTTCGGATTTCGGGAAGGACACTCTATCACCGATTCTATGGACAGCGTTCACTGCTGACCTAAAGATTCCACCGAACTTTGAAATAGGACTATATGCAGATGACACTGCTATTCTCGCATCAGCCAAGCAATCTAGATAGATTTTTCAGATGGGTGATCATCTCTGATCGCGAACACAGGCTATAGTGGCCCTTTGTTCTCCCGATTCATCATTAAAGTCTGGAAACCTTCGTTAAGGCCTCCACACCACCTTAAGCCACTCAAGACAACAGGCTCATAGCCAGGGGTAGACCTGGTAGATGAAGCCTGAAACCGTAATCTTAGCGGTGAAACCACAAAGCGATCGAGCCTCCTACTCAGCGGTGCGCAGCTGTCACGTCACGTAGCAGCAAAGCTCACCCTGTAGCCCAGAACTCGTCTTCCGACTAGCCGTCCCATCATCCTATCCGAAATGATAAGAGGTGTGTACACGAGCCAGCCCTGTCCGAAAACAAGTCTCTGTTCCACAACCCGAAGGTGAAACCGGGCGGAGAGGCAAAGCCTAAGAATGTCATGACTTCGACACACCGCTAAACGGGGTGGCAGTCCGGCCCAAATGTCTCACACTTTCCTCACAGAGAACAACTGCACGAATTCCGAAATCAGCACAATTCCAACTGCTTTACTACGACAGTAAAAGCATTTCAGAACCAACTGATTCACGTTGGACATTCGTTAACAGTAATGCCACCGCTATTGTATATCGAGTACATATGAGAGCAAAACTCGTCTATACAAAGCTGTGTATTTTCGCCGAAATATTTAAAGAATTGTTTCTTCCACAAATAATTTCAGCGCATTCAACACACCAGATGACCACATTACACATTGGAAACTGGTGGTTAAGCTATTTCAATTGAAAGGTGTGCAAAATGCAGCTTTGCCCGCATTACACTCTTATTGCAAACACAAAACAAACATTGTTCGCCACGGGTTTATCAATGCGGTTTAAACACTTACACTTTGTCCGCCGTGGAAGAGCCGGGCCACGTATCATCCTTACCCTGCGGTCTGTCTGAACTCCTCGCTCACTGAAATAGTCTCAATGCAATTATCGAGCCACATTCAAGGCAAAAGCAATCTGGTCCACAAACCGTGCTGAACGATACAACGGCGGGTAACACGAGGCCATTGAGTATCGGAGCTCCGACATAACAGCCGAGCAGGACGACATCTGGGCACAGCAATTCCTCAGTTTTACGACTGTCTTCACGAATTCCGAAAGCAATCTAACAAATTAATCCGCTCTGACTCGTATTCACAAAATGGAAGATCAAGATAAACTGTGGAAAAACACAGGCCATCATTTTCAAATTTGATAGAGCGCGACGAAGGATCCCTACCGTCCCGCTCCTTTTTGATGGCTCGACAATCAACTTGGTCAGAGTTGTGAAGTATCTAGGTGCAACTATCGATGACAACATAAATTCCCGGCCACATATCGAGGCTAGCAGAACGAGTGCACTAAAGTGCTTCAACACCCTGTACCCACTTTTATGCCAACCACCCAAATTGGCAAATTCACTGAAACTGACTTTGTACAATTCCATGATTCGACCTAAAATCACTCACCTGCGTGGGACAGTCTGCCGGACACAACTCTAAAAAAGCTGCAGCTGCTGCAAAACAAAATACTGAAGACAATCCCTCAGGCCAAATGGTTCTTTGTCAGTGCGACTGCAGAAAGTGCTTAGATTGTGCACAGATCAAGCACGACTGAAATTTTATGTGCGTATTCTGTGCGATGATTGCACAACTGACATTTTATGTGGATATTCTGTGCGATGAAGATATAATACGCAGAAAGTCAAATTTTTGGCCTAAGGGAATCCTAGGCCTACCACGAACTGTCTTCGCGCGACAAGCACACGAATTGACCAACATGGACATGGTTCGCAACGCATTAAAAAACATGGTAGAGTTTTCAGCATGAAGTGCAGGATGTCCGACTACGACCTTATTCGAAAGCTTGCTTAGCGTAAAAATCATACGTGAGTAAATCTCATTCTCTTCCTTTTTCTTTCTATTTCTATTTGTGTTTCATTCCTTCTGTATGTTTTGTTTGTCTTTCTTTTAATTTCGGAGATTTTGTTAGTTCGCCTTTTCAGTTATCCCAAATTAACTAAGGTGAAGTCCCACATATTGATGGCGCACTTTGTTGCCTTCAAAAAGTTTCAACAAGTGGAAGACTGGATTTTCGGCTAGGAAGCCTGGGATTAAAAAACTGATGTAAGGCAATGTTAAAGCCAATAGCAATTCTCCTTGGAAAAATAATTTTCAATTTGACACCAGGCTGCGTACTTTATCATGGTTCGACGGCACAGAGTAGGCAGCCTGGGGCCAAAAATTTAAGCATATAACATATGACAGCATTGACGAATGATTCACAACGCATCAAGCTATGCTCGTTTAAATGTAGAAGGCAGCGGCAGCCCGGTGCCAAGATGAAAATTGATGCGTTGTGAAGCATTCGTCAATGTCGTCATAGTGATATTCTTCAATTTTTGGCACCAAGCTGCCTTCTTTTTCATGGTGCACCAGCCTGCCTTCCCCGACTTGGTTACTGCAACACCACCTTGACACAGGAACGGAAAAGTGAAAACCGACAAGTGTCTGATTTATCATACGAATTTACCATACAAATCAGAAACTTGTCGGTTTTCAATTTTCCATCCCTGAATCTGGTGTTATAATACTACCGAGAAAATGAAGGACCGACGCGTACGCGAAAACAACAGTATTTCGCTCGCTGTAAAATCTGAGGATTAAATCTCGTATGGAAAAAAAAAATGTAGTTGTATTGTAAGTTTCATCGAGCATTGGAGTTTCATGAAAATTATTTCGCGCAAAAATAATTGCGACGACCACTAGCAGGCCAGAGTTTTTCGTTGAATAATTTTTTACGAATCGTTAACTTATTTTAACGAAAAATCCTGTCCTCCTATTGGTCGCCGCAATTATTTTTGCGCAAAATAATTCTCATGAAACTCCAATGCTCGATGAAACGTATAATAAAACCATTATAAATTAAATAAAGGCAAATTTGTTATATTGCATAGGGGCTGTTCATAAATGAAGCCACGCTTGCTATAAAATCAACAAAGTTCATAACTCCAAACTGGTGAGACATTTTGTTTATAGTACTCCGGCTACCCCCCAAACACACCCCCTGTTTGGGGGGGGGGGGTTAGCCAGAGTCCTATAAACAAAATTTGCTGTACTGCATGAGTTATGACCTTTTTATGGATACTAATTTTTATATCAAGCGTGACGTTATTTGTGAATGGGTTAATCGGTGACAATGACATTCTTCATTCTCGTTTTCGCTTATGCAATAAAGCATCGTATTGACATTTGAGGGGAAATCTTGGCAGGCCTCGATGTTCCCCTCAAATGTCAATAAAATACTATAAAAAAAAGTTGTATGGATCCAGAAACTAAGAAATTTATAGGCAAATTAGGATCGTTTATAAGGGCAGCTTCTGGGGAATCACGCTCGAAATATTTCGTATTACAGAAGATTTCAGTTGCAATTCAAAGAGGCAATACGGCATGCGTCCTGACAACATTAGGAAAAAGTAGAGTAGATGAATTTTACTTATTATAATTCGTTTTTGAAAAGATCGTTTTTTTACTGGTTGCGCCATTGTGAGCAATCTTTTTCTTGCAAATTTATCGCTGGTCGAAAATTTGCAGTCTATGATCGAAAATAAAATTTGAAAAAATAATTGGAAAACGTAATTTTTGCAACTAAAACTTTCATGGAATTCGCTCGAGTATATTTTCATGAGTTATTTTCATGGCTAAGCGGCTCTTCGAAGCAAAATGTTAGTCATGAATAAATTTTTATGCGAAATATCGGACTGTTTCCTAAAATATTGTTGATCAGTAAGACCTGTGTCGCCTCTGACCACTGCCCGCTTTTAAGAAAGTTTTCTTGATTTTTTCAAATCTTCGCGAAATATTTATTTTTGAAGAAAACTTAATAAGTTTCAAGATTTTTTAGAAAACGCTGAAAACTTTGTTAAAGAGCTACAAATTTCTTGCAAAAAAATTTCAAGAAAATAACGAAATTTTTCTAAGAGGCAGGCAGTGCCTCTAACAATGGATTTTGCCATGAGTAACGCATCCTTTTAAAGTGTTTCGGCTTTGAATTAGCCAAATAATTAGCCTTCCGTCAGATATTCACATGGTATACGAAGCTGCAAGAACTAGAGATGAGCGAGTTGCCCGAAACTTCAAAAAACCCGACCCGAACCCGTACCCGAATTGTTTTTTCGGGTTCATGGGTTTCGGGTTTCGAAAATTTTAATCGGGTCGGGTTCGGTCTGGGCCGGGTTTTGAAACAGTTCGGGTTTCGGGTTTCGAAAAATTTTATCGGGTCGGGTTCGGTCCGGGTCGGACTGTTGTATCATTTTATTCAGATCCCGATCCTTTATTGACTTTTTATATTTCACAAAACTCGTCTAAATTTCATCATCTTACATTACACGAATTTTGTTTTAGTCTAAGATCCGTGAAATAATTTTTGTTTCAAAGTAATTTGGGTTGTGAGTTTCGAAAAACTTGAGTGTATGGTTCGGTGCGGGTCCGGTTTTGAAACAATTCGGGTTTCGGGTTTCGAAAATTTTAATCGGTGGGGTTCGGTCCGGGTCGGGCTTTAAAACAATTCGGGTTACGGGTTTCGGGTTTCGAAAAATTTTATCGAGTCGGCTTCGGTCCTGGTCGGGTTTCGAAAAATGGTCGATCCGATCATCTGTAGCAAGAACAGAAAGAGCTCTATGCGAGTTTCATTTCGGATATATCTCTAATGGCATTCAGCACTCTTTCTTTCTGAGCCACTCCCATTGCTCTCTTTCCCACTCTTTATTAGCGGTCGGGAAGAAGAGATACTGCGCTCCCTCAAAACCTCAAAATACTTTAGTCACACTGAGTCCTAATGTCATTTCCTACAAAGCAGCTGCGTAATAGATACCTATTCAAAGCTTATTCATCCCCTTTCACCAAAGTGTAAGCAGGTATTCTCATTAGTGTGATCTGGTTCCTAATGGTCTTACAAATATTCCTTTTGTTCTCGTGAGTACATATTTTCAACAAAGTGACTATTGTTACCCATACCTAGGTGCAAATAGTGTCAGTATTATTGTAGATGATATTTGCACCCGGAAGAATACAGAACGTTTCGTTTACAAATACTACTCGAACCCGATGCAAATAGCATCTACAATAATAATGGCTTTCCTTTCACCCCACAAAGAGCCATCTTATTTTTTTCCGATGGACGTATTTGCATTTTTTGCAAGAAAATTAGTTTCAAGACAAAGGTAAGATCAACCACTGACGTTTTCTGGTACTTTTATTCGATTATAATTGCTTGTGTTGACGCCCTTAGCAAAGTGAAAATAATGTAAAATCGCATCCAAATTCATTTGTTAACCACGAAATATGCCAACATTTGTGGTTTTGATTGTGGTCACCATTAATGTAATTACTTTTTTTTACATCAATTTAGAATTGTTTGTGGATATTTTAATAAAGACATCTAAGAGTGAACAAAGCACCCTGTTCCATGCCAAGTTATTGCAATTAATATATAGACAAAGAACAAGCCAACATGATATTATTGTTTTGTTCGTCTTTTCAGCAATCTCTACTGTTTCATTGAACAATATACGATGCTATTTAAGTATAATATCTGTTTTGTATTTTGTATACACACTTGGATACCTCTTTGCTAAATGAAAACTCGAAAACAGATGAAAATGTCCTTTTTACAGATGTAATTTACAGTAAAGAAAACATAAAAGACAAAGGAAAAGCAAAGCATTTTTTGCTTTTCGTAAATAAATTGCAATAAAATGATATTTTGTACTTTGATGAAAGGTACCTATTGACTACAAATGGAAGGCTATGAGAGGTGTAATTGTGTTTTTAAGAAGATTTTATGTCACGAAAACAATTTCTGCTTCAGATTTTAAGTGTAAGTGCTTTGCACTTCAGTATTACAATTAGATTCATCAGGTTGGTATGATCTATAACAGGAAACATTAAGGTGACCTTCCGGTCGATGCTATTAAAGGTGTAGTGTCCTTTTACGATCCGAACATAAAACATTAGAGGAATATGAAGAGTGAATATGCCAATTCTTCGATCAAGTTGTATGAAACTTGAAAACAACCCATCTCCGAATTTCGTTATTTATGGCTTATTTGATTCCTTGGACCTATAGGAGAAATTCGTAGAAGAACATTTGTCTCGAAAAAATATAGCTTTAGCAGTGAAACTTCTGAGAAAATGGTCTGCACTGGACCCTCGAAAATCGTTTTTCATCAATAACTTCAACAAGAGCAAATGCATTGGTCTGTGAAATTTTTCAGGTTAGTAGTCCCGGACGAAGATGAGCTGTTATGGGAGTCTGAATCCGAGCGGGAGCATCAGACAGCCGAAATATTTCGGCAAGCGAGTAAAAGGAGGCGCAAGGTTAACGAAAAGCAGGGGTCAGCGAAAGCGTCGAATACAGTTGCATCCATGAGTAAGGTGTCACAGCAAAAAACAACCAAAGTACCGTTGCCACCGCCAATCTATGTGATCCAATTTCAAAGAAACATCTGCTAATGATATTAAAATCATAGTATCAAATGAAGACGATTACAGAAGAGCAAAAAAGCTTTTGAGCGGACTAGCTGAAGGTGAATCTTCTAGCATTACGTACCATACGTTCCAGTTAAAAAGCAAGAAAAGCTATCGGGCTGTGATAAAAGGCCTTTCTCCTACATGTAACACCCAGGACATGAGTGAGGAATTGAAACAATTGTGACATGAACCTGTCAAATTAACCAATTTAATGAAAAAAATCAAGAGCAAAAACGGGGAAACAACATGGAAAAAGTTTCCATTGTTCCTGTTAGAACTGAAACGAAATGAAAACAACAAGGACATTTTCGACATCAAATACTTGCTACATTGATAACTATGGAAGCACCAAAGACAGTAAGAAGGATTTCTCAGTGCATCAACTGTCAGAGACTGGGGCATACCAAAAACTTCTGTACACTGTACACTGTACACTTCTGTACTTCTGAGATGGAATAAATACCAAAGCTAAAGCACACGTCTTATTAATTCCAACGCAACGTATTGTAATAAATTGATGCATTTCAAAAATAGTAACAAATTAGTGTCTTGACTAAGATAGTACTACTAATATCTGAATAAAGATGTAGTAGCCCTCATAGAGACGAATTTTTTAGCATCCACTTGCGCGGAACTTATGAATGTGTCGGGTGGTATAACTATTTTTCTTCGAAAAAATGGACTTTTTAGAAGTCGATTTAAAAAAAACTTGGCATGGCCAGCGCTGGAGTCAGTCAGATTTTGTCAAAAAGGAAAACTGACCAAGAACGGCAAGATTTTTCGAGTTCGTCTGGTTTCGTGACTTACTGAAATGATCTAGAAACACTAGTTATACCACCCCACACATTCATAACTTCAGAGCAAGTGGATACTCAAAAAATTCGTCTCTATGAGGGCTACCAACCTGAAAATTTTCAGACCAATGCATTTGATCTTGTTGAAGTTATTGATGAAAAATGATTTTCGACTGTCCAGTGCAGACCATTTTCTCAGAAGTTCCACTGCTAAAGTTGTATATTTTCGAGACAAATGTTCTTCTGCAAATTTCTCCTATCCAAGGAATCAGTGGCTAATCACTCTGCTCAACAAGCCAAATTTTCTAAATTCTACTGTCCAGCAGACAATTTTTTCAGATCATGATATTCGTAGAATTCCCCCCAAAATAAAATCTTTGCATACTTTTGCAAAACCATTCACCTCATTCTAATAGTCAAAAGTGAGTTTCCTGCTCTTGGGATAAAAAAAACCTAATCATTGGAAAAGTATGACTTCCGCCAAAAGCAGTTTTTCTCCTTAAGAAAGTGAAGTATTTTTGAAGCACCTTTGCTGGACGAGAGATGAATTTCACGAGAACATCCTCATTTTGCACAGTTGATGATTAAACATATGCAAGGGACCCGTACGTATCAGCATAGAAGTGGCAAACAAATTTGATGTTGCGAACAGACTCGATTGTATTTAAGTAAATATCATGGGCGCGCGGTAGCGATGCGCCCGTGACGCAAGTTCCCATACGAACAAAAAAGTCGAAAAATGTTTTTTTCGTAGACTTCGGAACCATATATACAGCTAAGTTTTGACTTCCCCATCTTGCGATGTACCCCCCGGAAAATATTTTTTCTGGATTCTACGGAAAATTCTGAGGCGAAGTGTCTTTTCACTCATTAAAATCGGTTCGGTGGATCTGAAGATACGACCTTTAGAAAATGATGATTTCCTATACAAAAAGTGCTGTTTCATAGAATCCAAAGTTAATGGAAACATCCTACGTTAGTTAGTTAGTTAGTGGGTTAGTTATTTAGTTAGTTCCAGAGCCATTTGTATGAAAACCGACTTTTTTGGCTCGTGCTCGAAAACGGCTCGATAACTTTTCTTGAAATTTTGCAGGGACCTTCGGATCTTCTACGCCATATGAGATTCTAAAAAAGGGGGGGGGGGGTGCCGGCCTCGTTTAGGCGCCAGGGCTCATATGTATGTGTTTATGTGTGTAGTGTGTATGGTAGCACATTTTGTATGAGGTAATGGTTGTGTGTTCGAGATAGAGGTTTGGTGTCAAAGGAAAAGTTGTTGGTTTGGGTGTGTAGTGTACCAGGGTGACCGCGGAAAATAGGCGGGGACTCAAAAAAAAAAACTTTTGATATGTTAAAGAGGCAGTTAAGGGGATCATTTTCGCCAATGGAAGTAGTAGCCGCCGCGCTTTGGTTCGGCAGCGGCGGCTCAAAATAATGCAAAACATTACAATCACAACGAAACCCCTTTTTAAAAGGGAAACGTGACGCAAGTCCTCGTCCCTTCTTCCAAAACAACTGATATCAATTTGGGTGGCGCTTGCAGCTTCGGAACGCACAAAATTCTTTGGAAATACTTTCACTTTTGATTAAAAAAATGCGTCACAAATGCCGGACCCGCCAATGTAATAATTTTTCTACGCTTTCAGCCGTAGAAATTCAGTGAGTCCAAGGGCTTCTAATCAAGAAATTTTCTTCCATAAAATGTGGGACATTCCTAGACCTTTCGATTAAAAATTTTTTGTAAACCAAAAGACATTTACTCGAGTTATGTACAAAAAACATGTTGGGTCCTAGCAGAGACTTAGTGCCCTAGCTAAGTGCAAGGGCCCAATCTAAAAAAAGTTCTTCTATTATTTCGGTTGAGCTTTCATAGACCTGTCGATTAAAAAAAAAATTATGAAAATCGTGAGTGCCCTAGCTGAGTCTAAGAGCTCAAAATCAAAAAATTTTCGGCCATAAATTGTCGGCCATGCCTTGACCTTTCAAGCAAAAAAATTATGAAAATCGGAAAAGACGAGTTACAAAAGACCATACTTAAACGGTCCTAGCTCGGCGGCCGGCCTTTGGGTCGTCAGTGCGCAGATTCACTCCCATAAAAATTTTTTCGATTACCTTTCAGGGAAAAAAAGCTTTTGAAAATCGGTTGAGTTTTACTCGAGTTATCGTGTTGACGGTCGAACGAACGGACATTTTTTTTATTGCTTATTCGCCATCTAAGGACTATAATCGATGATCCCCCCAACTCCCGGGTCGCAATTCGACTGGACGGTATACGCCTCTACTCTCGTTGCATTACAACTCCATCCGCAATAATCTTATTAAACTTAAGACTTGTTGAGGAATTTTCAATTTTCTGTCGCGTTTATTCATATTTCTTGTGCCTTTTACGAAAAAACGACATATGCCTATCTCTGGAATCAAAGATTTCCTTTCTTCTACTTCTGTTTTATATCAAATGACAAAGCTTTTTAATTAAACACACAAAATTCTACACATAACACATTACTTGTCAATCAATAAATAAGAAAACAACTCCAAATACTGTCCGGGCATGAAACATTGAACCATCACAAAATCATACCATGTTTCATATAACAAATCTAACCGGACATTATCCACAACGAAATGACAGTATCACATAGAGTTTCCATTAGAGTGAAATATATGGACTGAGGCTACAAATTTTCTCAAAATATAAACCCTCCATGCTCTTGTGGTACGATTATACACTTTGATCTACTCAAGTAGGTCTGTTATTTGCGATTGAAATTTTATTTGTTCGATATCGATGCAATCAAAGTATTTTATTCGTGAATGCAGGAGACATAAATGCGAAAGAAACCAGAAAAAAAAATACATCGGCAACAGTTTTCAAATGCATTGTCGTGTGAGTGTTGCATATCGTCGACGTGGGTTCTTAACTTTCCATCATAAGATAACACTTTATAAATGGTTACACCATCTCATCATATTCATGTGTACGGGAATAGCGTTCCATTTATGAATGCTTCGTTTTACCTTTTTTACATATAACCCAATTTCCACGGCACTTTTCATGTATACATTATTTGTTTTTATGCAATTTACCAGCTTTTTGCGAAAAGATAAGCACATCTTCAAAGAGGTAACTGGCAGAAACAGTCTTCGGTAAACTTTTTAAGTACGTTTTTATGTTCTTTACATTTTTCCGTGCATATAGGTCAACGTTTATTATTTGCAGATGACGTTGTCGAGTGCATCCTTTATACCGCTCGTTGCATTGTTTTCTTTTATTTTAATTTAAGCTAAGCTATGAACCTTTGTAGAAGAGGTTCAGTTGAGGGGTGTCGCTGCAAAATGCGGAGGCACAAAATACAGAGGCGATAAAATCCGGACGAAAAATCCTGAGGCGTCAAAATCAGGAGACGTAAAAATCCGGAGGCTTGAAAATCCGGAAGATCCGGCAGTTCTTTATATAAATCACATTTTTATCTCTACTGTTGCGCCGCAGGCCGTAGACATAATGGAAAAATAAAAAAGGAGGGTCTAAGGGGCAGAGCCCTTAGCAGGGTCCAAGCTGAGCCCCATCCACGTATCGCCGCCTACACGACGTATCCAAGCTCGCCACAGGCGGGTGGCAGCGCCCCCAATATTAAATATAGTTGAGACCGCTGCCAGAGGATTACAATTCTTCATGTATTATGAGATATGTCAGTTAGCTGTCTAAACAATTCTTAATACTGTATCCTAAAAGAAGTCACAAAACAAATGCCTAAGGAGAATTATCATGCGGCGTAAAAAATCCAGAAGCTACAAAATCCGGAAGCTCCTATGGGTTTTGATGCCTTCGGATTTCGACGCCTTCGGATTTTGTAGGGGAGCCCAAAAATTCTCTCGAAAATGTAACCAACATTTCCTTGTTCAGTAACAATGAATTTAGTTTTTCACAGCTGTTGCATAATTTTTTTTGGCACTGATAAAGCATCTTTCTCTACTGACGTCTTTTCGCCATAAAGTTCAATCTTTCTCATAGAAAAACCTTTTGGCGAAAACAAATTTTCCGCTTCTTTTATTCATACTGACTGTTCAGTTTCGTTTTTTTCTATAAATTACTATGATTTCTATTTCTGCAGAAGACTATGGTTTGTTCTAACAGACAAAATGTCATAGACTTCATTTTTGCCTTTCACCGACAAAAACTCGCTTTTTCGTGCGTCATTTCGGTGTCGCGACATGTCGCATGAAGTCATTTTGCTTGTGCGATGTGCGGACTAGTGCGATGACGGTTTTTTACGCACTTCTACTAGTGCGATGACGGTTTTGTTACGCACTACTGGAATTGAATTTTTATATTAAAAGAAAATCTCATTTTTGTCGGTGAATTGCAAAAACGTTGTTTGATACACGTTACGTATGCTGGTAGTTTAACGCACACGATGTGTTGCCGAACTCGGCTTCGGCTCGTATCGGCAATCTCACATCTAGTGCGTTAAACTACCTTCATACGTAACTTGTATCAAAAATTACTATTGTAATAAAGAAAATTTTACGATTCTATCCCGATCTTTAAGAATGAACTAACGAAGGGAGGAAGGGGAATTCGTTTTGGCGAAACTATTCGCACTTTACATACTTTTTTCCAGAAAAAAATCATATTCAAAAAAGACCTCAGTAGATCTGTGGTAATTGAAACGCTGCGGTGTAATTAGCCATATGTGATACTCAGCGGAAGAATATTCTTATGCATTTCTTTATCTAGAAACTTTCTTCATAAAATATAGGTAGCAACAAGCAAACAACTACTTCTGTGGGCTGCATCGGTTTCAGAGGTTGCGTTGTATATACCACAGAAATTATTGTTATTATTCGGTATTACACACCACTTGAAAATGCTTAGAATTTATTGCTTACTTTCAACAGAAAGCCTAGGTTTTTTTTTGAGAATTTTCCGATTTGAAGTTTGTCTCAATGTGCTAAGATTGAGTTGAATGGGTTTTGTTATATCTACTTTGCGAAGTTTTTATTTCCTATTTTCGGGAAAACAGTATTTTTGAATTCATTTTTATTGAAAGAGAGATTTTCAAGGATGTAAGCATACCTAATAATGCCAAATGTCATTTATGAAAACATCTTTAGCATAACTAGGGTGAAGACATTTTTAGACGTTATATTCAGGGGGAGGGGGACATCACAACAGACATCACTTAGTAGTGACCTTTTTAGATGTGCTGATTTTTTATAGTAAGCGAGACGTCGCGTCATTTATGAACGGTCGCTTGAGTGGGAGTGATGAATAAACTATATTTCTTATCAAACGCAAAAGGAGTAATTTAAGAGGAATGTAAAGAAAGTTTTGTAATAATTATACCATAAATGTCGTGATGAACTAACGAAAGTCAGAAGCACGCTTGACGGAAACACGACTTACGCTATGCAATGCTTTCATTGAGTTTGAAAGGTGAAATGGCAAAATTGCACCCTCCTTAATGAGAAACTTTTCGTGCAACAACCGTAATTAACAAATACCAACAGATAAACCAAGATATTGAGAAACTTGTAATTTCTGTAAAATAGTGAGACATGGCAAAATGGTGCAGACGACGGATACAACATGTAAAACTTTGGCTTAGCGATTAAAAATATATTACTTTCATTAAAATCTCAACTTGTTATGTTACATAAAATGTTGAAAAATAAATGATCGACCTTTTTCGTTGGAATGCAACAAATTCTTTTCAAAGCAAATTTAATTTAATTTGGTGAAATCATTAAACGTGTACATTTGACTGCATTTTTATAGGTTCTGCTCTGCTTACACAATTATTGCTGGGGCTAGGGCTTTTGCGACATTGAGAATTCTAACACTAACATATTTTCTTCAATTCACCTGATTTTTGTAACAATTCTGGCTCTAGAATCGATTTTTATCATAAATTTTACTGATTGCCGCCAAATTTATCAAATGCATACAATTTGTTGCGCTTTTAGTTCACAAATTCACCACTACTGTCACCAATTTTCGTGAATGTGGCACTCGAGAATTTTATTTGAAGTAGGGTTAATGCACCAGTTATCGATCATGTAGTTTCACTAGTAATCGGCCACTTTTTGCATGAAATATGTCCGGCTACTCGTGCTGGCCGGAGACTACTACATGTTTGTTTTTTGGTTGTAAGCGGCAACAGTAAAATTATAATGTTTTATTCACATATTATTCACATTTGTCCATATTTCGAACTTGGGTTGAGTTCATCATCAGGCTAAGGTGAAAAAATACAGAAAAATGTTTTAGCGGGAGGTCTTAAGGTTGTTTTTTTTTATATTTTTTTGTTTAACTTTTAAATTTTGGATGAAAATAAATTTTAAATCACAGAAATATCACAAAATATGAGCATTTAACGGTAGAATATAACTTTTGAAAAAGGTAGTGCTACCTAATATTGGTACATTCTACAGGTTATCGGTACATTTGATTGAATATCGGTACATTGAATAAGGTATCGGTGCATTGATTACAATATTGGTAGACTTGATTTATTAACGGTGAATTGCTTTTAGATTTGGTAGATTTAATAAAACATCGGTAAAAATATTTCATTATATTGGTTCCTTTTTAACGGTAGAAAAAAATATTTTTAACGGTAATCCTGAGTTAAAATAACGGTACAGTGATTTTATTGGCTCTAGAGCGAAATATACCCGGACAAGATATCCCAAACATAATATGCCGGACAAAATATCCCCCAAAAACGGTAGCAACACACGGAGAAAATAACCCGGACTTAATGACCCGTAGTTATAATAACCCTTTAGGAAATATCACAACTTACAAAATAAAATATTTAATTGGTAGCAAATGTCGTCCCGGAACTTCAGCTGTATCTTCCCGCAAGGGGCTCTGACCCTTAGACACCGCAAGGGGGCTGTACCCCCCTTGAACCCCATGGCGGCGGCTGTACCCCACTTGACTCCCATGGTGGCGGCTGTACCCCCCTTGACCCCCATGGCGGGGGCTGCCGCCGCTAGACACCGCCTTCTTTTGGGCTTTTTATATTTGGGCCTGCGGCTTGGCGTTCCATTATGCTGATTTCTATATTTGTACAATAATTTCAGTTTTGTGACTTTTCTTTTACGAAAAAGAAAAGTTCGTCAGCTCCTTTGGCCACCTAGTTTTTGTGACATTTTGTATAAGGAAAAGCTCCTTAGTTCAGTTAGCGACCTATGTTTTTGTGGCATTTCCTTAAAGCGCAAAATCCCTAGTTTCGTTAGTCACCTAGTATTGTGACAATTCGTTGAAGAAAAAGCTTTTTAGTTTTGTTAGCCACATAGTTTTTTATGACATTTCGTAAGAGGTAAAACTTTCTAGTTTTGTTAGCCACATAGTTCTTTGTGACATTTCGTAAAAGGAAAATCTTCCTAGTTTTATACACCTATTTTTGTGTTCTATGACAATAACTTTTTCGATACTCTCACTAAATTTTATACTTAACAACCCAACCAAGAACTAAACATATTTCACTAAAAAACTCAAGAAATGAATAATGCACTTAAAAAGAGAAGATTTCAGCCCAATAAAAAGAGGGAAAAGAGTTGCGGAAGAGTGATTTTGATAGCGTATTTACACTTTCGTAAATAAAATTAATACAGATTTAACAGTTCAAAAATATATGTATCGTTATTTATATAAATTTAACGATAGAAAAGTAAATAAACCAATAATAAAGTGATACAACCGATATTTTAAATTACGTTCACCGATAAGAATATTTTACTCCACCGTTAAAATGGTACCAATAAAGTAAAATATTTTTACCAATATAAAAATATAATTACCAATTGTAAAAACAATTCACCGATAACTTATTGAATCTACCAATACTTTAATCTCTGAACCAATATTAAAATCAATGCACCGATACTGAAGTTAATGTACCAAATATTTTATTCTCTGAACCAATACTAAAATCAAAGTACCGATACTAAAGTTAATGTACCAATTTTTTACTAATATCAACGTTTTACAATTCCTCAAATTTTTACCAATAAATGTGGAACATCTACCGATAAAAATGTATTAATCTACCAATTGTAGGAAATTATCTACCAATAAACAAAAATAATTTATATTGGTATTTTGGCCGTTTTTATAGGTAATTTCTTTTTTTAATTGTATTTTCACTTTCTTATCGGTCCATTAAATACTTTATTGGTAGTGCTAATTATCTACCGTTATTTTAGTATTATCTACCAATAATTTCCCAATATTGGTACACTCACATATTGGTTGACTATATAACTGTACAGTTTCACGTTTTATTGGTACTTTTTTAACGGTACACTCATTTAAATAATGATCAAAAATATTGATCCTTAAATGAATTAGGACAAATTACTTGAGAGAATATAAATTAAAATAAATAAGACTTTTACTCGATGCATTGCACTTTGGAATTAAGGTGTCAACAACAGGTGGCAATTTCTTCACGTTGTCGTTGTTGTGTTCGTCACAGTGTTGACGTGATTTTTGTTGAGGGAAAATTTGTTGGATGCATGCAATTTCATCAGAATAATGTAAGAACGATGGAGTCCGGCCTTGTCTATTTGAGTATTGACCGTGTGGTGAGCTTTATGGATGTACATTTTTTCCGATATCAGTCTCTTGCCAATAATTCGGGATTTGTTCTAAAATAGTGACGTTGCTGAAATCGAAAGTGTGTGATTTCGTGACTGCATGGACCGCGAGTCCCGTCGTTTCTTTCACCTTTTTCAAATGGACGTCACTTTTGTGTTTCATCATACGGTCTTGGAGTTTTTGTTTTGTCATTCCGGCGTTGCACTCGTTACATCTCACCTGATATACCACCTTTGATTTTTGATCTTTTGGGATGGTGTAATTAGTCTTGCTGTAAATACAAGTTGCCAATTTTATTAGTCGTTTTGCAACTCAATGTGAGGCTATGGGTGTTCAGCGACTTTTTGAGGCGTTCAGATAGACCGGGGATGTATGGTGCTGCAATGTATCTATTTGTTTTTGTATCCGTTTTCTTCGAATTGTTGTAGAACTTATCTAATCTACTACGGATGATCGTGGAAACGAAATTACTTGGGTATCCATTGCCAGATAACAGCTCCTTGACTTTGTTGATGCTCTTGATGCTGTTGATGTCGTAAGCTTGTCTGAAGTCGATGAAATACGTACGGACTTGAAATTCTCTGCGCTTTTGCAGAATCAAACGAAGTGTGAATATTTGGTCAGTTGTTGAGCGATCTCGTCTGAATCCGCTTTGATAGTCCCCAATGACACTCTCAGCCCTTGGATTTAGTCTTTCGAACAGCACTCGAACAAAAACTTTGTAAGCCGTGTTCAGCAAGGCAACTCTACGGTAGTTTTCGCATTCGGTTTTATCGCCTTTCTTGTGTAGAGGGGAAATGGCACCCTCTAGCCACTCGTCAGGCAAGTTTTCCGTGTTCCATATTCGTTTTACTAAATCATACATCACTTTTGACAATTCCACACCACCCATCTTCAGCAGTTCTGCTGGTATATTATCCGGACCGGAAGCTTTATTGTTCTTGAGGTAATTGCTGCTGAGACTTCCCCCATTGTTGGCGCTACTACGATACGACCGTCGTCGTCTAGAAAGGAAACATCGCTATCATCAGTGACATCATCATCCATGCATCCAAATGCTTCTTGAATCTCTTCAAGACATCATGTGTTGCAGCAAGCAACGTTCCGTTTACTGCTTTGCATATGATTATTCGGGGGTTGAATCCTTCCCTTTGATTGTTTATACGTTTATAGAACTTTCGGGACTCATTTGCTCTATACAATCTCTCTTGCTGAAGGAGCGTCCTATCTTCGTGGTCTCTCTTCTTGCGTTGGTGAAAACGTTTTTCCTCCTTCCTCAGTTCTTTGTATCTCGCATCTGCAGTCACTTTCTGTTCTCTTTCTTAATTTCTTTAATCGCGCAGGGTTTTTACGTTCTATAACATCAGCAAACTCTGTATCAAACCAGTTATTGAAGTCATTAGGGCTCTGATATCCTAAGGTGTTGGTCGTTTCTTGTTTGATTACTTCACTCGGAGATTGTCAGTCGAGAGGAGTATCGTCTGGTTGAGCTTGTTGAAGTTTTGTGCTGTACGCACTCTTGCGCAAATGGTACATTGACCTCGTCCCACTATTTCCTCCTGTTATTTCCCCCAAGAGATTTTCTTGTATTTCTAAGGATTTTTGTATTTTCCTGTTGGTATTTGTACCACCATCTTGCATATTAAACTTAAATGCTTCCTCTTGTATTTCACTCCATAATGGAAATGTGGGAGAATGTTGCAATCGCTAATATAGATTTTGATTCCCTTTTATTGGTGTTTTCCTTCGACTTCGACGATCCACCACTTGAAATTTAAACTTCGAATATCAGTCGAGTGGAAAGAGATGACAACTCTAACGAGTCTGACAAAGCTGCCGTAATTTTCATAAGAAACAAGTCTCATAAATAAAACAAAAGAATTCTTTGGCAGAAATTTGCAGCCCGCGCCGAAGGCAAGGGCGGCAATCGCACAGGTTGAAATTTTTTACGTCGTCACATGTGATTCACACAACTTTTCATTACAAAGAATACGAATCTTGTAATTTTCGAATCCCAAATAGACGCGAAAATTAAAAAATGCAACTCGAAACGAAGGCTTACTCATTAATCAATTCAACTAAGGTCAATAATTTATTCATTGGAATTGTTATGATTTAAACATCACTGCAGTAATAGCAGCAACGGCATGTAGAAATTAAAAATATGATGTTTTTCATGCCGGGCGCCTAAATTACCAGAAAAATTCTGTAATTTATGCCCAATTCATGAAAAGTTGAATGTGCATTGTGCACCTGCTTAGTTCGCGAAATTGCCTAAAATCAATCGTCCATAGCATGTACACAAATAACCATTGTGATTCTCATGCGAAATGATCCACATCCAAAACTCATGATACACATCCAAAACTAAGTGATTCACATAACAAGAACTACGAGAATATTGCAGTTTTTCCTTACAAAACTAGAAAGACAAAACTAATTTAAAAAAAAATAACATTTCCTTCTTCAACAATATCATGTTTAATTCCACATAAAAAATCTTGGTAGCACCGGCGCACAGATTTGTTACACTTTGATCGAAGTAAACTCAATGAAGTGTCGAAGTTTTTTTGTTGTGTCAGTTATTTTCGCACCTCTGTTTAGAGGACCGAAAAAATTTTCGTCCCTCTGTTTATTTTCGCACCTCTGTTTAGAGGGCCGAAAATACTTTCGCTTCCCAAGGCCTACTGAGAGTTGCATTTTTTAATTTTTGCGTCTCATTTGGGAAGAGAAATATACAAGTTTCGTATTCGATGTAATGAAAAACTAATTTATTGATAACACAACTTATGGGTACTACAACGCTCGTACGAGTCTTTCGTACCTTCTGCTTTTAAACAGTAAAAAAGTTGGAAAAATCATTAAGCTCATGCATGTGACTTAATTTTCGAAAGCGCAAAGTTCGAGATCCGCTTTCCGTTTGATGATTTTTTCTACTTATGTAAGTCATTAGTGAAAAAAAGTTTAATAAACCGAGTATATTCTGAAAAAGAAAAAGTAAGACAACAATCTTATGCTAAAAATATTAATAGAATTTAAAGTATTTCGCAACTTTCTTTGCTTCTGCTTTATAGATGATAAGTATATATTCGGTGGATGTACAAGTGTATTACATTTACATTTGATATATTGTATATACGTATGACATAAGCAAAAGAGTTGTAAGGTTTACTTTCAAAATATTGGTGTTTCAAAAGTATGCAAATTTACCACATTGCTATTATAATCTTTAAAATACTTGCTATGGGGAGTGGAATTAAGGAACTTCGTTAATGTACTTTTAATGAATAATATATGAATGAGTTCAAGACTTTGGCAATTAAGAGTGAACGAGAAAACTCTTTTCTAAATACATTAACATTTTTATACATTAACATGTGTATGTATTGAGCCGAACATATTTTCATAATTTGTCAACAACCTTATGAAGTATGTTACCAAAGGTATCCAACAGTAATTCACTTATTTCAGTTACATATCTGGTTAAAACTGTAAGCAAAAAAGATTAACTCAAACCTCTCAACTACTCTTTCCACCTCCATTCTGAACAAATTTAATTTAATTTTATGTATTCTAGTGTGTATTTGTGACTCCACGTTCATAAAGACATATTTAGGAGACCATTCCGCAAACGGCAAATGTCTGAACTTATCCATTTAAAACAACCCACTTTTGTATAAAAGAAAATAATACAAAACAAGGGTGACAAGAAAAGCTAATATTCAGAATGACAACGTCCGTGTCTTTAAGACAAAAAAAAAGATGATTGCAATTAAAATAAATGTCTCTTTTGTACTTTTAATTTGAGAGGCAACCGCTCCTAAAACAAACCATTTGCATTAATTTTAGACCTTATCGTCGACAGTTTTAGGGGTTATCAAAAAATTGCTTTCGCGTATGTTATGGTGATTCAATGTTTCCATAAATGGCGACTATCCCAATTTTAATGTTACATGTAAAGGTTACTTTGATATGAATTTATACAACTCATGAGATGTTTCTTCGCCGATCGTCAAAGCTGATCGCATTCAAGCAAACCCCTAAGGAGGCTCCTAATATTTATTCAATAGAGAGACCCCTCTGATTGTCTTGTGAAGGGAGTGAACGTAAACAACTGATGAAGGTCTGTTCTGTACGGACCTGTCGGGCCATCGTTGACTCCTAAGTCCGAAACAGCGTTTCAGTCTAGGTAGTTTATTCTATCATAATTCACTTCACGTGAAAATTAGTGAGGGAAAGAGATGAGTAGGATGAAACTCTGTTGAGAAAATTTGGATTACGCGTGAGGGGATGAAAGGTAAAAAATGTTTTCATCGTATAGTAATTATAATAATTTTGTATTTTCCATCCCAAATATCCGCATGCTTTCTGTGTCTTATGTCTGTTTATGTGTACATTGCACATATATTTCTCTGAATCATATGTCCTCATCAAAGTTGAAATTTAGAATAGCAACAAAATTGTAACAAAAAAAAAAATTAAATAGGGGCATTAGTGACGACATATCGTCATATGAATACTATGTTTGGAAATATCCATTCTCTCACTCTATTTTTATATGAAGACTCATATAAAAAATGAGAGTGAGAGAATGCCCCTCATCATTCATTTCAGCAATATTTGCAGTATTCTGCTGTACGGCGCATTGAATTTTCTGTTTTATGATGTAGGGCATTACTCAAAATGTTTCACTTCCGCTTTCACTTTGGCACCAGGCTGCCTTGCGTATTACCAATTCTTTAGTTCAAGAAAAGGAGTTAGTGCCAGGAAAGAAAGTATCATCTATTGAAGTACTCGCTTGATTACTTTTGATAAATAAAACCTCCATTTTTTGAGAATACAAATTCGTTTTGTTTTAAGTTAAATTATATTAGTTACAACTAAAAACTTACGCGAAATATATTTCGACCAGCTAGGCCATCATCAATCGCGCGTTGCCGAAAGACTGTTCTCTGCTCTTTCCTTCAAGCGTTGTTTACTTTCAGTTTTCTAGTTTTTTAGGGACAAACACATAGATAGATAGATAGATTAGTTGGTGGGAATTACCCACTGCACCTAAGTCTCCATAGGACCTGTTGTGCATCCCACAGAGATTTAGATTCTATTAGTTGAGTTCAGCAACTCCATTATACGTTTAGGAGACATGCTCCAAACGTTATTTTCTGGAAGTATGAAGTTTCCAAGGATCCTATGTCTTGCACACAACAGGCCCACTTGAGGCCTAGGTGCTAGATTCTCGTAAGGAATCTGCCCACTTATCCTATCCTATCCTATGTCTTTTTGTGATGTATGCTGAACATTTGCATAGATAATGTAAGGCTGTTTCTACCTCGCCACAGTTGTCGCAAGATGGGTTAGGGGCTAGGCCCATTGCGTGCATGTGTTTATTTAGTTTACAATGGCCCGTGAGGATACTTGCGATCCTCTTAAGGTTCGATTTAGTTAGGGAAAGGAAGAACTTTGTATTTTTTTCGTTTATTGAAATACACTGTTAGATTGTTTGGCGATCTTAATTTCCTTCCAGTGTTTAGCGAAGGTTGCTTTTTTCCAATTCGCGATAATATTCTTTTGGGTTGTATATGGTAGTTTTAGACCCTCTAAGGGGGTTGGATGAGCCTGCTCGAGCTAGTTCATCAGCTACCTCATTTCCATGTATCTCTCTGTGGCCTGGAACCCATATTAGGGTTAGTTGTCTTTTTTGCGAAATTCCTTGTAGGATATCTCTGCACTCTAAAGCCATGGCCGAGTAGAATTTATATCCGGAAACAGTTTTCAAGGCTGCTTGACTGTCTGTGAATATGAATGTTGGTAGAGTCACGTTGAGTGGCTTCATCATGCTGCTGCAGCGTTTAATGCCTAACATTTCCGCCTGGGGAACCGTAGCGAATTTGCCCAGAGATCTGATATATTTCTCCTTGGTCTGTGGGCAGTAAATCCCCGTACCTGTTAGGTCACGGTTTTTCGACCCGTCGGTGAAGAACATAAGACAATTTTCTGATGGGATGACTGTACCATCAGCCCATTCTTCTCTGCTGGGTATTTGAACGTCAAAGGCTATTTCGAACCTATAACTAGGTGCAATGGTATCCGACGGTATCTCTAGTTGTGGGTGTTCCGTGATCATGTTATTCCAAAGTTTAGCATGGCCGATGCCCGATTAGGGACAAACACATACATACGCTTGATTGTTCATTCGACAGTTTCGTTTCGCTTTAGGACTTAAAAAGTTTACTGTAAAATTTTTACAAAAATTAACAAAAGATTTCAACATCTTCCGATGTTCTATGCATGAGACTGTGCTGAATATCACTGGTATTACTTGCACGTAAACCTTACACCAAAATTATGTATTTACTCAGTTATTTGGGCTACTGCGGCTCGGACAACGTACACATTTTACATGCTAAATGAAAACGACACATTTTTTTATTCTACTTTTGACAGTTCTTTTATGAAAAGTGTCACTTTTTCTCCTAGGACTTACACCGAGCATATAAATTTAAATTATTAGGTAAAGGTTTCTCGCACAGAAATGTTGAATGGAAGATTTTACGCTCGAAAGGGGTACAGTAAATTTTACCATAAATGCGGAGACAATATCCGATAACAAATTTAGGTCACGTGCTAGAGCATGTATCTATAGCATTTATGGATAAAAAAAATATATTCACAGATATAACATAGCTGCATTGTGTAGCTATATAATGCGCTACGGTGGACCATCTGTTATACACACGGAATAGATAGGATACGGTTATATATGTATATGCATACAATTTTATTCAAACATGTACTCGTTACACTTAAAACATGTAGAAAAATACGTGCCCTGGTGGCGAGATTGAACCGAAATCTATATTTTATCGGCTGCATTGTTTAACAAAGAGCTATCGTTCTTTTTATAAATGTTTATGATTATGATTTTCCAAATAAATAGTGCTAATTGGTTTTCGGATACTAAAGGACATAAATTTCCGTTTTCAAAGCAACGTACAATTTGGTCGTTATATTTTGCTATGAAAACTTTTACTACAATAGTTATTATTAGTGTGAATGAATGCATCCATTATTTCGGATAATGTTGCCACTACAATACACGAGCATTTTATTTTATTATCAATTGGAATATTTTGTAACATTGTGGACTTAAAGAGGTGGTGGAGGAGAAGATTTGAAATTCAAGCCAAATAAAGAACTTCAGAGCTGAGAATATGTTGAATAATATGAAAATTTGTCGATCGGTTCGAAAAACCTTATGAGAGTTAACTTCTTGTGTAAGCACAACAGGCTCATCTGAGGCTTAGGTGCAGGAAACGCTATTACCACCCACTTATTCTAATCTTATTCTAACTTCTTGTGTAGGATTCTTCATAGCTTTGTTATATAGATTTAAAGAAAATCCTACGGCCGGCCACCTTGAACTACCCCATACGGAAGTTGAGCGTTATGCCGTCTTCAAGAACCATGCATTACATGTAGTTATCACTAGTGTGGTAAAACTTTTGTCTTCACTAGTGAGGTAAAACTTTTGTTTTCACTAGTGAGGTAAAAGTTTTGTAATGCTCAACTTTCGGATGGATAGGCAATAATAGTACTTTATTCGTATGTGTGGATAAATTAAGAATTACGTAGTATGTATATATTGTATGTAACAAGCGACGAAGTCGCGCGTATATACAATATATACATAAGACGTGATTCGAAATTTTCCACAAATAGGAATATAAAGTTTTATCGCGTTGTAGTGACTATATCACACATTCAACGTTTCTGTATATAAACGAGAGAGAAGTTGAGAGACAGTATAATTTTATTGTAATAGCGACGATAATTCGAACATTATGTAAAAGTCCTAATGGCCGGGAGGGTAAGCCCGCCACAGTACTAATGTTTTGAAACGTGTTTTCTCAGGTGGGCAACATTTTTTTAGAGCGTATATTTTCAAAAACAATTCGGAAATTCCGGTGAAATAATTCCCTTCGTTCATAATTTCAAATTCGCTTTTTGGATTTGCGTCTACTAATAACCGCTGACCGCTGATGTCTTGATGTCAAAGAATTGAAATCGGTGGTTTGGCGGTTTTTTTCAATAAAATACAAAGCCTTGTTGTAACAGGTTAATTGCACATTTTTAAATTGCAACCAGCCATGGGACCGCGTATAACATAATCAGCTGTACCACTTACTCTATCGATATTTCCAAATTGCATTGCAAGTGTAGTCAGTTATGCGACCGTAGGATTTTTCGTTTGTTCTTAAGTAAATTAAGTAATAAAATTCTATGACGATATGCGAGCAACGAAGAAACCCACACACTTTTGAACTGAGCATGTAGTAATTAAGTAACGTTTGAAAACAATTTAATTGTAAACGCATCAGCCGTAGAGTAAAACATTTTTCACTTGAAGTTGTAGTTAAATTTACCCCTATAGATATAGACGTATAATTTCATAAAGTAACGTATGTGTTAGAGTTTATATACAGAAACGTTTAATGTACGATATTGTACGGTATTACGACGTGATAAAACTTTATACATTAGACCCAGCTACATAATTACTTCGGACACAATTTTGAGAACTCAAAAACTCACTCGTGTTACTTTGAGCAACACGCCTTGGAAATTGTTATTTTAACTTAGGAAGCTGCATACCCCTCCCTTGGTTCGGGTATGCCAGCTCTACACTCGTCAAAATAACGTTTTCAAAGCTTCAAAGCTCAAAAAACAATCGTGAGTTTGGCTCGCATCACAAAATTGTGTCCTCATGTAATGAATTACTTTCGCGGGGTCCAATGTAATGTACTATTTATCTGAACACTTTTGAAATACCCAAACGAATACAGTTACCGCCCTGTATAACGAACGCTCACTATAACGAACAGTACAAAATAATTTTAACACTGCGAAAACTAAGAGTATGTCATTTATGCAAACTATGCACAGAAACCTGTCATGACACTTTTCGTCTGAATTTCCGCATTTTGTACGTCCGTACCGAGTGCCTTTATCACCTTAACTAAACTACGTACTACCTCAAATTTTCATCAGATTCATATTTTAATCAGTTGATTCCGACGATATTATGGAAACACTCTATGTAACGAACAGGGTTGTAGTCCGCTAACGTTTTTTTCTAGTGGCTCTGAACATGAACTATAAATTAGCGCGCTAAAAGCGGTCGCTAATGCTCGCTAAATAAAATGGGTTCTCTGCCGCCGGCAATGGCAGCCGCGCAAAGTGTGGTGTCACCAAATTTTGTACCTACTTATGAAACTACTCATATCCATGATTGTAGCGCCGCTAGTCACTAGCGTCGCTATTAGCGCTGAAATCCAATTAGCGAAAAGACTTTTGTTACAATTCGTAGCATTTCAGCCCACTGTGGTCTGAACAGAATTTCGTTGCATTTTTTTTGCAAATAACGTTTTCAAACTCCACACTATATTATTTTGCCAAAAATTCACAAGGCGAATCGGGCAGATTCTGGAAAAGGTGGTGAAAATAAGGGTTTTATATTAGAAAGTTTCGCAGATCAACGCACGATTGATACTTTAGTTGGCGATTGTATAGATTTTCGTGGTTGCCTTCCTAGAGACCTGCGCAACCTTCTAATAGAAGCCCCTGCTTGAAAATGAGGAAAAAAATAGAGATAGAACGCGAGTATAAAACAATACTTCCATAGACAAAAATATTTTTCCAAATGTTCTCCACAACATAGCAAAAAACCATTTTTTTGTCTAGTGCCAACGGACGTGAGGACATTAAGTATGGGCCTCAGATGCATATGTCCATAGACAAAAATGTTTCCTACAATATTTATTTAGGTGAAAATTAAGCGAGAAAAATTAACTGAAATAAAAAAGGCTTTATGCCCATGTGTCCGGATGTGGATTCGAATCGGCGATCGTTAGGTTGCTAGCCCAACGATTTAACCAATTCATCCATCCGGAACGGCCGGTTCGAATCCACCTCCGGACACATGGGCATAAAGCCTTTCTTATTTCAATTAATTTTTCTCGCTTAATTTTCACCTTAATAAACATTGTAGAATATTCAGTATCGGTCACCGTTTGCCGAAAACGAAAGTTCATAATAAACATTGTAAAAATGTTTCCCTCAATTTGCTCTGCAACATAGATGAGGACCGACATGAGGCCCACTTGAGCCCTAAGCACAGGCAAAAGTTTCTTTTATAAATTGTCGGTCATGCCTAGATCTTTCAAACAAAAAAAAATTTCGAAAATCGGAAAAGATTTACTCGAATTGTGTACAAAAAACACGTAGGGCCCTAGCAGAGACTCGTTTGTAGTGCCCTAGCTAAGTCCAAGTACTAAAATCCACAAACGTTTCTTCCATAAATTGTCGGTCATGCCCAGATCTTTCAAACAAAAAAAAATTATGAAAATCGGAAAAGAGTTACAAAAAGTGTACAAAAGACCAAAAACCACTTAAACGGCCCTAGCTCAGCGGCCCTTCGGCAGACAGTGCCCAGATTCAATCCTATGAAAGATTTTTCGATTACCTTTCAGGGAATAAAAAGTTTTTGAAAGTCAGTTGAGTTTTACTCGAATTTATGGAAGGAACTTTTCCAATTTGAGTCCTTGGACCTAGCTAGGGTACCAAAAACAAGCCTCTGCTAGGGCTCTATGTGTGTTTTGTACATAACTCGAGTAAATCTTTTCCGATTTTCAAAATTTGTTTTTTGTTTGAAAGATCTGGGTATGACCGACAATTTATAAAACTTTTGCCTGTGCTTAGGGCTCAAGGTTGCCTCATGTCGGTCCTAAGGTCGGCAAAAAAATTTTTTTTGCAATGTTGCAGAGCAAATTGAGGTAAACATTTTTGTCTATTTGTCCGAGGCCTCTACTTAGGGCCCTAGGTCAGTACTAAGGTCGGCCCTAGCCCAAGAAATGGTTTATTGCTATGTTATAGAGAAAATTGAGGAGAACGTTTTTGAGGGTCAATTTTGTGCTTTCGGAAAATATTTTTACACCGTTTCTTCGGACGGGTTTATCAATATTGCCGTTTCGGAAATTTCCAATACAATTTAATGGGGACGTAAGGCAATATTTACTTAAATACATTTCGGTCTTTTCGTAACATCAACTCTCTTTGCCGCATCTATTCTGATACGTACGGGTCCTTCATATGATTCGATTTCAATTTTCAATTTAAAAAATATTTTTTGAATTAGCAAGGGCTAGCGATCGCTACTAGTGGCCGCTGCTAGTGCGCTAATTTTTCTTCAACTAGCGAATCGCGCTATCGACGCTAATATTTTTCGAAATTAGCGTTAGCGTCGCTAAAAAAGTCATTAGAGAGTGCCACCATGCTCATATCACAACAAAACCCTTAAAAGGGAAATAAGACACAAGACATAGTTTCTCCTCCCAAATCCTCCACAAAATTCAGTTGAAATTTTTTAACATTTACTCAAAAAAACGATCACGTAATGAATTTTTCGTGCTTCATAGGAGGACCGAAAGTAAAACAAATGTCAATTTGAGGTGCGAAAGTTTTTTATCACACACTAATAGAACAGAATATCGTTGCTCATATTACAAATTGACCTCGATTGTTAGTAAAACAATTCTAAAAAGTTAGAATCCATTACTTTTATGTTAGGATTGGAGTGGGTCGACCCACACCTGACCCACAGTTTTAGAACGCACAGAAAAACGATTTATTTCACTTCTGCAACTGTGAGTCAGGTGTGGGTCGACCCGCTAAAACTGTGGGTCAGGTGTGTGTCGACCCACTCCGATCATAACTGAAGTCATGACTGAAGTTAAATTTGTGTATGTAAATATGTGTCTGAATTTATGTGGAATTCGTCGCAAATTTTCTAAATTTCGTAAACATTCGAAAATTACTATGTAAAACGAAAGAAAGCTGACAAAATTTTAATAGCGAAAATATTAGCGAGTAGCAAAAAAACTATTCGCTGATTGGGTTTAGCGAGAGCTAGTCGCTAATAGAAGGATGTTTTGCACTTTAACTCGTTAGTGACGTTTCCTCAACCCTGATAACGAACAATTGACTCTCTCTTAAAAGTTGTTTATAGAGAGCCGCGGCTACTGTATAAAAATGTTTGAAAGATTCGTCGCCAAAATGTTTTGTTTTCGGCCCATATAGGAAAACTTTCTACAGATCGTGCAACAACCTAAAAATAATATTAGACACTTTCGACTATGATCCCAGTGGAAGGGAATCATATTTTCCATCGAAACACATTTTCTTTTCAAAGTGCAACTCAAAGAGCAACTTGCTTAGGAGAACTTAAATGAATTCCAATTTTCAAACTATTTAAAATGACTTATTCAGCCAACTTGACCAACTTACCTTACTTTGAAGATCTACAATATTATTTGTAAGTTCATGACCTATTCACAGTTGAAACCCAAAGAAATAAATTATGTTTTAGTGTCACCGAACCGACTGAGACTAAGAACTTTCCAGTCGAACTTAATTTAATTTTAAAATTGTCAAAAATAATCTCTTCGGTTTATTTTAAACAGAGTGTGTATTACACAAATCTTCTAAAAAAGGCAAAGTAAAAAGAAAATTAACAACCAGCGTACAATATTCCCTCACAAATTGAATATAAACGACGAGTCAGGGTACGAGTGAACAATGTACATTTTGTGGTTCACCAATACGTTGAATCCATTCAAATGAAAAGGCATTACGGGAAATTATTTTCCTATTTTCATTTCGGAAATACAGAATTCGTTCGGCTAGTTGATGTCATGTTTGAATAAATAACCAAATGCAAATAGATTCGATAGCCTTTGATAAACGCTACCTGATATGAACATATAGCCGCAAAGTCATTGAGTTACTTGTGACGCAAGTCCCAATCTGTCGAACCGGAATTAATCATAGCAAGGTTTTCACTCAAATTGATAAAAATGGTGTAGGCTACTCACATTTTAGAAAGAATCGGATGTAACAGATACAGATAATGTGCGAGATGAAAGAAGATGGTGTCAAGGACGGTGTTTTTTTGTAAATTTTTCGACGGCGTTTGCAAACAGCCGTTAATAAAAATTATTTTAATAATGGAAATGTAGAACCATCAGCGATGGCGTCGGCTGGCTCAATAATTTTATACTTTTTGGTGGTGGCGCGGCGCTGCAATTTTTTTCTGTTTTTTCAGTGGAATTTGAGCCGGCGCACAGCTCTACCTGAAGCTTGCCGGTGCCCCCGGGTTGAATTATTTCAAATCATTCACAACTTCCTATTTGTTCAACCTAATTTTCCCGTTTTTTTCTTGATTCTTGTATTTTCTTACTTGTACTTTCCTTCGATTTCAGTCGATTTTCCTAGCTCTTAAAATGAAAACACAAGAAAAATTATTCAACGATTCCATCAGACAAGGATTTCTATGAAGGGACTGGTGTTACGGTACTACCCCGGTAGCCATGATTTCGTAAATGCTATCAATATCGATGGTTACATAGTTAAATGAATGTTATCGACAAGTTGACGACAAGTTTTGTTTTATTACCTATTTTCAACCGAATAACTATGTAATCGAAAATTTGCAACAAAACTTTTAAGCTCTATGAACATGCAGCTACAGCAAAGGAAAAGCTTTAGTGCAAAGTCCTCCAATAAAGACTTACTTACAAAAACTTTTATCATCAAAGCCATCCCTATTGCTGTTTCTGTGTTGTTGCATACAATTTCTAGTATAGTCTCTTAGTATAGTGAAAAAATGACAGAATACAATTTCGTTCTAAGCTTAGAGTTTGCTTTCGAAACGATGAAACTTACACAAAGATGTCAATACCAGAACGACAAGTTGTTATTGAAATTGCTTAAAACAAGCATATGATGAGTTAATTGACCAAGGGAAGTGAGAACACTCGTCGGTCGGTAACATTTATCTACGTCCTGTTGCAAATAACTGCAAAGCACGTTTACCAGATCAACGAATGGAATTGTGTACAGAGAAAGAGCAGTTTGTTGTTCTAAAAATCAGTTGTGTAATGAAACGTTGTGTCTAATAAGCGATAATTTTATTTATTAAAAACTAATCGGCCAATACCCTCCTTGTCTCTGCAAATAAAAAAAAAAATAGGAAAAGAAGACGTACAAATGTCCAAGCACCGTTTAACCATACTCATCGTTTAAATGAACATTTCACATTTTTATTTACAAATGGGATGAAATTGGATACATTTAGCGGTTAGTTATTTCCATGGTTTAATCAATTGAAATAAATTGATTCGATTCACTAAGCTGCATAGCTGGTGGGTGCTTATCAAATAAAAAGTTATGTGTACAAATAGATTGAAAATAATTCATTTCCTTTAATTCTTTTAAAGCTATCATTTAAATCTGTCGTGTAAGCCACACTGAGGAGAACATTTTATGATTGTTAATAGACCCGTAACTTCGTTCTTCGAAAAGGGGTCTTATGGGTTTACTGCGCCGTTTGTTACCAGTTAAATTTCGACCCGCGATTAGGAGAGGGAGCTTCGATCGTGGTCTTTAGATGACGAATTAACAATAAAAAACATATGCAGCGGACCCGTACGTATCAAAATAGGTGTGTCAAACAGAATAGATGTTGCAAAAAGATTCGAACGTATCTAAGTAAATGTGGCCTTAACTCTTAAAAGTATGAAATTGTAGTATGAAGAAACGGCGCAAAAAACATCTCCAATCCTTAAAATAGCCCAAAATTATAAAAAAAAAATCTGAAATAACTAAAAAAGTGGACTAGGCCCGATCTTACAACCGACCTAAAGCACTTAGGAGAGACCTCTGATCCATACGCTCAGGAACAAAAAAGTTCGCCTCTTTCATCTCTGCAACACTACAAAAAAAACCTCATCACTAAAGAAATATTCACAAAAAACCATCAAATAAAATATCACGTAGGGTCGCGTAGCGTGAGTTGGGCCCACACTGAGGCACCTGCAGCCCGAACCAATCAACAGATTTTGACTAATTTAATTTTCGTGATTTTATGTTGTCCAAATCTTTTATTTTAAATCTTCAAGAGCGATTTCCGTTCTAATTTCGCAGTCATAAAGTTCCACCAACCTCCAAAAAACCTCGTTCTTGACCACTTTTTCGACCGTAACTACGAAAGTTTTTGACCGATTTTGCCCAAAATCATGCCTGTCAATTTTCTGATTACCTTTCAGGAGAAAAAAAGTTTTTAAAAATCGGATAAGATTTACCCGATTTTTGTGGAAAAAGCACGTTGGGCCCTCGAAGAGATTCACTTCAAAAGCTCAAAATTAAAAAAGTTTCTTCCATGAATTGTCAGTAGGCATGCACAGACCTTTTAAACAAAAAAAATATGAAAATCGGAAAAGATTTACTCGAGTTATGTACAAAAACCAAAAACCACCCTAGCTCATTGGCCCTTTGGCCGATGGTGCCCAGATTCTATCCCATAAAATATTTTTCAATTACCTTTCAGAGAAAAAAAGTTTTTGAAAATCGGTTGTGTTTTACTCAAGTTATCGCGGTGACGGACGGACACTTTTAAGACCCGTACAAAGAACGAAGTTCTTCGTAAAGGAGACTTATAGGTTCACCGCGCCGTTTGTAACCAGTCCAATTTCGACCCGGGAGTAGGGGGAGTTTCGATCGTGGTCCTTAGATGACGAATTAACGATAAAAAATATGTCCGTCCGTCCGTCATCGCGATGGCTTGAGTCAAACTCAACCGATTCTCAAAACTTTTTTTCCCTGAAAGGTAAATGAAAAATCTTTTATGAGATTGAATCTAGGTATTGTCGGCCCATAGGTCGCCGAGCTAGGGCCGTTTAAGTGGTTTTCTGTCTTTTGTACCTAACTCGAGTAAATCTTTTCCAATTTTCATCAATTTTTTTTTGTTTGAAAGACTTGGGCATGCCTTACGTTTTACGGAGATTATATTTGCACGCAGTGCCAATAGTCTCTCTTGGGCACCATTTGCACGCAAAAACTTATAAGAAAAGTTCAATTTGCTTAGTAAATATTCGATTTCAAATATTGCAGGGAGTTACGGGAAACGTTTACTAGTCTCAATTTTTATGTATTATCAATCGGTGTAAATTCATACGAATATAGCTATCTTTTAACCAGCTTTTGTTTTCAAACAAAAAATTGCACCATATCATCTTATAGATCGATAGCAATTTTCAGGGCAACTTTCTACTTTTTGTGATTTGGACCAGTTTTCGTTTTCTCTAGGCACGTCTACTTAAGGTGTGACCAACTTACTAGTCGAAATTTTTTTTATGTTCAATGTAACAATACATAGCTTGAAATGTGTCGTTGATGCTGAATCGATTGGCATTGACTTTAGCACACGCTTCTACACAACTTTTACGAGAAAACTTGAAAATGTGATGTGGATCATTTTCGCAGGGGTCATATTGATCAACTTTCGCATGCGGTAGGTAGTAAATTTCTCTTAAGTGGATGCATGAAGTAAATGTCAGAGGGTTATGGGAAATGTAAACATTTGTATTTATTCCAATTAAGAAACTGATGTACATAACAGGCGGAAGGTAGAACATGTCTTCCTTTTCGAATAAGTACGAAAGGTTGTCTTTGCGTTTCGGTGGTCAAATCTTTCGCATGCTACACGGCAAGTCAGGTATTTCATTTATGAAAAACATTTGTGTAATATACCGAACAATAATAGAATACAGCTTTTACAACTGTATAGTAGAGTCTGCACCTTGAAAGCCGTTAACAATTCTTTAAAAAATCTGAAGAACAAAAATGTTTCTGATTTCGTCGTTTACAACATCTTCAGCACACTTTGTCTTTAAGACCATGTGTATATCAGCATGTCCCCTTCCCTTCTCAAACTAGTGTTTTGCAAGCTCTGTCACGAACCCTTCCCCCCCCCCCCACCCGCGCGGACTGATAGATAGATAGATAGATGAAGGTGTGAGGGGGTCCTATTGTTGCCAACAGGACAGGAACCTAGACACAATGTCCTTTGTTCCGCCACCCCGTTCTCTTCGTTTATTGTGCAACGTAGGCGTTTAAAACAATTTACAAAGAAATACATAATGATTGAGTACAAAATGGGTGCATGATATCAGTTGTCGTAGTTCGAGTTATTTGAATCGTCCTCAGTTCTGTTGCAGATACTTCGTCAGGAATTTTCTTTATCGTCACATCATTCAATTGTTCATACGACGCGTCGTCGATTTTCTGTGATGAGGTGGGGTGGAGCAGGGAGCTAAATTACCAGTCCAGTCTTTTGGTTTTTATTGTAAAATTGGCCAATTCCCGTACCTTCAATTTGTCTATGGTAAGGTCAGAAAAACTTAGTTCTGGTTTGCCCAGGATTATTTGCCTGCTTCTTCTATACCTGGGACATTCACTGATCATGTGATATCCAGTTTCTTCACTATAACCGCATGCGCACTGAGGGTCCTCTAAACAGCCTATGACGGTGAGATGTTTGTTGAGCCCACAGTGTCCTGTGAGTACTTCAACCACTCTCTTCATATTTGGCCTATCGAGGTTCAGCAAGCCGTTACTAAATTCTCTGGATGGGGTTTTACAAAAAATTTTTGTGTGCCTCCCCCCTTCATAGTTGTTCCAAATAATGTTGTGCTATTTTTTAAGCCATTACCTAATAACGCACTTTCTCACGGATTTAGAGATGCCGCAGAAGGGTTCTGCCATTACCGGGCTGGCGTTAGTTCGCTCGTCCGCTAGTTTATCTGCCATCTCATTACCTTCAATACCTACGTGCCCTGGCACCCACAAAATTGTCACTTCATTTCTGGCCCCTAGCTCGTTGAGTGCTTTCCTGCACCGCAGCACTGTTGCTGATAGTATCAAGGGAGATTCCAGTGCTTCCACTGCGGCCTGACTGTCTGAGCAAATATAAAACCTTATCCCTCGGAAAGCACTAAATATCTCTGCTTTAACTAATTTAGAAAACGCAACGAGTTCCGTTTGGAAGCGTCCAAATGCTACCCTTGAATTCGGCCAGTCCTCCCCGTTCGGTATGATGCAAGTGAAATCATCATCTAGCATCAAGACTGGCGATATTTGATCACTAGACATCTGAAGAGTTTCATCTTTAATCAGGTTTATGATAGCCATGTGTCCCGTAGATGATGCAGATACCCTGCACCCATTGCTCTTGATGTTCAAGGCCGAGCTAAAGGCTACGGACTTCACGTACAGATATAACGGTAGGATAGAGAGAAGTGCTTCCAATGAACTGTGGCAGTAGTGGCTTTCACTCCTGTTATACACAAGCAAGCGAGCCTCTGGAGCTTTTCCAGTCTCTTTTTCCCTATACAAAGATCAACTCGAGGCCACCAGACTAGACAGCCGTGACAAAGCATCCGCCTTACTACTGCCGTGTAAATCCACCATATAGCTTTTGGAGATAATCCCCAAGTTCTACCGAAGGCATTTCTACACATCCAGAAGATGCCGATGACTTTGTTCAGCTTATCGTCCAGATGCACTATCCATTTCATTCTATGGTCAAAAATAACCCCTAGGTACTTAACCGCCGCTCTCAAGTTGATATCCTCTCCAAAGAGTCTGAAACTTCCCAAATCCTCTTCATTAGCTTTAAACAGTATGAGCTTCGTCTTTTTTGGGGTAACTCTAAGTCCTCTCTCTCTACACCATGCTTCAACTCAACAACCTCCCTCAGAAGATTTCTCATTTCTCGTAGTGTAAAAGTGTGTCACTAGCTTTTAAAGCGTTTAGTACAGTAAAAATTTGTCCTCAATTTGACCTTTCAGAATATACATTCAAAATTTTCAGAACATTTCCTCAAACAAGATAAAAAATATGTCCTCAATTTGTCCTTTGCGTACGTGAAATCAGAAAACTGCACAATGGCGTAGATAAGTAGAAAATAGAGTGTACTAAAAAAATAATAAAAGTTCTTCGAAAGCTCCCAAACTAAAAAATCGCTAAAAAGAACTGCAGTGTATAAACTAACAGATTATTACAAAAATATGTCATTAATTTGTCCTTTAATCGTTTTTGTCAATTGTCAAGGAAAGACAAAATAAGGACTTCCTTCCAATAGATATATGAGAAAATTCGCTTGGGACAAAAACAATTAAAAAAAATTTCGGTGATCGGATTTGAACCGGCATCGCTTAAAGAGGGCTTCGAGGAGCAATAATGTAGCTGTATCAGAATCGAGTTATGGTCGACTTCTTCGTCTTATCGAAAGGACAAATTAATACATTTTCTTTTTAGCGATTTTCTAGTTTGGGAGCTTTCGAAGAGTTTTTATTATTTTTTTAGTACACTCTATTTTCTAGTTATCTGCGCCATTATGCAGTTTTCTGATTTCACATACGTAAAAGACAAATTGAGGTCTTTTTTTTAATTAGAAAATACAAGAGTCTGAACGTTCTTAGGGTCATATTTAAATAGAGGTTTTAGTATGAGTCCAAGAAAATAATCCTTTATAGTCTTGTTGAGGAAATCTTTTGAAAATTTTGAATGTATATTCTGAAAGGACAGATTTTTACTATACTAAACTTTTTAGTAAAAAACACTTTAAAATCTAGTAACACACTAGACTATCGAAGTGTCAGTACACTAATTTGAAAGTGTCAAAAATTTAGGACAAATTAAGGACAAATGTGCATTACCAATTTTGTTTAAATTTTTATCGTTTTCAAAAAAGCGATTTTGAGCTTTTTGGAGCTTTAGTACACCTCAAGGTAGGACAAATTTTTTTTTTGTGTCGGGCGCAAAGGACAAATTGAGTCGACGACTACACATTTGTAGCAGCACCGAAGTTAATGAGTCCTTAAATGGTATAAACAAAATGTATGAATGAAACATTACAGAAGCTTACGCACCCCAAATGTGCAAAATTTTAACAACAGTTTGGTTCGGACGTAGACATTTTATATCTCAGGCCTCATTTAATTTTCTACGTGAAAACAACTTAAAACTCATTGAAAAATCGGACAAAATGCACTCACGTACCATTCTAATTTGAAATAACAATCAGGTGAATGGTTTCTGGACTCTACAACAATGGAACAATTATTATTATAAAGTTTTCCACATTGAATTGAGGTGGAACTACATCAGAGACTATTTTTGAATAAAAAAAATCCAATTTTTCCTTAATTTTTCCAAATTTCCAAAAACTAGGAAAGTCGGAGAAACGTTTCCGAAAAATAGTCCCTGAATTGCACTTATATCATCTTTTGTATGAATTTTCATCCACTCCGTGGTAGCTTGCAGCCGGCTATCATTAATTAAAAGTTATACCAACAGAGAAAGATAACTAGGAGTTACTGTGATAACGGCTGATGTTTATAGAAATGAATAAATGTAACAGTCGCTTTTACGCGTTACCATTACGGAAATAAACTTTATGGCGAGCAAAAATATAAATGTTTATGTCGACAAATTCTACAAATGTTTACACCAGCAACCTTTCTCTGGTACTAACAACACAACGTATGTTACAAACAAAATGCGAATCTTACAAGAAACTACATGAAATACGTGTTTCAATTATGAATGCTATTCAAACGGAAATATGCGACAAAAAATTTCAAGGCACTTCCGGTACTTCATACTTTAATAAACAAAATTGTAATAAAGTAATTTAAAAGCCAAACTTAAATTGTTCGTGGTACTATTACGTAACCCGCGAAACATAATAAACGTTCATCTAAACCTCTTCTGCTATTAACGTGTGTAGGCGAAGAAAGGGTATCTACTTTGTTTATTATTATTTAAATTTATTATTGCAAACACCTTTGCCGAATCCACGACGTGTTTATCTTTCGACAGAACGAGAAAAGTTGCCTTTTTCATAGCGACGAGATGAAGACGAATAAACATGAGATCATCTTAACACATTAAGTTGAGCATTCACTCACCCTGTAGGCATATGTGCATGTGAGTGATGTGAGTTCAAATTAAATTAGTTAAATGTTATGCTTTCCATTTCGTGTGAGTTGAAATGGTAAGAAAACTTTCTTCATTGTTTCACGTTCTTAAACTTGCATAACGACTGTAATCGGCTTTAATTGTGATGGGACATGAATGGTATTTTGAAGAGTTTTACACAATTACTTCTTGTGAAAAAGCCTCATTCTAGCCTACCTTGCTAGAACGTAGAATTCAATCAACCGCCTCTAATAGCCGTTACGTTTTAGGTTAGGGATGGTATAAAAAAAGACAGATGATTTCGGAGGAGCTTTAGTTTCGGCGTGTGAGGAAGCTAAATACCCTTAAGTATTTTCTATCGCCTAATTTCATAGACCAAAGTACCTGCTTAGATGTAGAGAACGATGTGAAAATTTTGTTTCAATGGAGTCTGAAAGTAAAATTTTTGGGATTTTTTGATAGAAAGTTGAGTATATCACGATCTTAAAATTGGATTATCATGAAGCCGTTTCAAGTGAATTCCACAAATAGAGGGATAATGAAATTGTAGGAATTCATCAGAGTACTTTTGACGCATATGTTTCTTCGTGGCTTTAAGGGAACTGACATAGGGCCGAAACATGATAAAAGAACCAACCGGTGACACTTAAGCACGCTGGTTTTTTGAGTGAAGTGTAAATATGGAAAATGCAGAGTAAATTGATTCATTTTTCAGTTATCAGTTACTGAAGTGAACGATATTCAAGATTCGGATTCAGATTTAGTTTCAGGAATACCATTTCTCTCATAATTTCGCTTCAAAAATTAAATGCTCGAATTTCGTTTACCTCAGTCACTGATGACTGAAAAATGATTCAATATACTTTGTTGTTGAGATACTTCTCCATGTCCTATGCGACCAATACAGCAATGTGTTGATAGCTGTATCCCTGTACAATTAGATGACATCGAATTGATGTCGACATTCAAGTAAAAATACGAATTAATGGACATGCAGTAGTTATGAGAATAAACAGACGCAGGTATTTGTAGGTGGCACAAAAGCGCGCGCAGTTCGTAAGAACAAAAATGCGTCAGCTTTGGCTACAAATACATCATGCCCGCAGCCCCAAAAAAACGTCAACAAATCCAAAAAAATTCCATACAAAAACCTTTGGGACAAGACACGATGTATAGGCGAACTTTTGAGTTTTTTCCCTACGCCCCCTCCCCTCCAAATTTTAAAAAAAACTACGTCGCAGCAGCTTTCAAACGAGCTCTCATTCATCAAAATCGGTTGAAAATTGGCTGAGATATCGAGGTTTGAAATAGTCATTTTCATGACAAGGGGAGAAAATAGAAAAATTGCTTAACAAGGTTGAGGTCTGTGGCAACGAGAATGAAGCCAGAGCGCAGCGAGGGCCGCAATTCACTCGAGTTGCAATTTTCTCTGCGAGAGCCACAGATTTCAACCGAGTTAAGAATTTTCTACTTTTACCCGAGTTATGAATTAAACTTTTCACATTTTTTAGGTGAAAATTCATATTTTCTCCCGAAAAAGATTCACACGTTTTATCACTATTACAATTTAAGCATACAAAAGACGAATTTCACAGAAAACATAGAAAGTAACTCAAAAACACATTCGACTGTGTGACACGAAGTGTCCTCAAGGTAGCCGATGGTGACAGGAAGTGTTCCGAAGGCAGGCGAAGGTGACACAAAGTATTCCGAAAGTAGCCGAAGGTAATACGAAGTGTTCCGATGGTAGCCGAAGGTGTTGGAGAACAGTTTTTTTCGGAAAGAAAATTTTTTTCGGAGAAAAATTTTTTTTGAGATAATTTTTTTTGAGAAACATTTTTTTCGGAGAAAAACTTTTTTGGAGGAATTTTTTCTGAGAAATTTTTTTTCTGAGAAAATTTTTTTTGGGAGAAAAATTTTTCCAAAAAATATAAATTTTTTCAACAACTGAAAACTTCCAAAACGACTGATATCACAACAAAAACCTCTTATAAGGTAGTGTGTGACGCAGTCCGTGAATCTGCTTCCAAAATTAATGATATCGCTTGAGGTGGCGCAATCGCTAGATTAGCGCTAGATGGCGCCCAATGACTCATAGCAGTTCACCTGGTCAACCGGTCGTGTTTCGGTCGTGTTTCGGTCGCTCGAAACAACAAAAATAAATCTCCGCCGAATAATTTGCTTGACGAGCGCTCAATGACTCATAGTAGTTCACCCGGTCAAGCGCTCGTGTTTCGCTTATTTGAAACAACCAAAAAAAATTCTCCGCCAAATAATTTGGTTGACGAGCGCTCAATGACTTATAGTAGTTCACCTGGTCAAACGCTCGTGTGCAAATGCGCAATCATTCGTGGTAGATTTTCACAACCGCTGTCGTTTTTTTGGTCACTTTAGAAACAACTGGAAAGAAGAAGTAACCAAAATTTCAACGAAATGACCAGAAAACATTCCTTTTTGGTCAATTCTTCTGGGCACTAATTTTGATATTTTGAGGCAAAGTATTTCATCGTTAAATGATGGATCGATAGCTTCAACATACTCCCATCCGTGTCCGATTTATTATTTGTCATACAAAGCTCCTTACAAATTTTTTGAAATTATTTGGCAAAATTTTTCTGCATTTAATAAGCTTCTGTGTTTAAAAAAATTCAGTTAATTTCGTCAAATGTGTTTAAATTCGCATATAGCTTTCCACATACACATTATAGGCGCATATATTTCTCCATATATTTTGTGTAAAATAGCAATAAATTTACAGAAACAATGGTTTTTTGTCATATTTATCAATATTTATTTGAATATAAATCAGATTTAGAAACAAAATTAATGGACTTGTTTAAACAAGAATTTTATGACAATACTTCCTGCATGTGCGTCGTTTTTTGGTTTATGAATTTTTTACCCGATATTTGGATGTGCACAATAAATGTGACACATTTCCCCGAGTAAAAAATGTCAGCATAAAATTGAGTAAAAAGTAATTCAAATGCGCATTGAAATGTACAGCATTACTAAGTATTCGTCATCGTCATCATACACTTAGAGAAATGGTTTTCGTTGCAGCTACAAACGTAGCATGTTTATTACGATGATTTTTTACATATGCTTCATGCTTCATATTGGAGTCAAAAGTAAAATAGTAATTTTTGATACAAGTTACGTATGAAGGTAGTTTAACGCACTAGATGTGAGATTGCCGATACGAGCCGAAGCCGAGTTCGGCAACACATCGTGTGCGTTAAACTACCAGCATACGTAACGTGTATCAAACAACGTTTTTCGCAGTTCACCGACTAAAACGAGATTTTCTGTTAATGTGCGCAAAATGACTTCATGCGACACCTAAATGACGCACGAAAAAGCGAGTTTTTGTCGGTGAATTGCAAAAATGTTATATTTGAAAGGCGAAAGTTTACTTTACTGAAAATTAACATTTTTCTAATTTCTGGCCTAAAATAAAGCATGTAAAACTTAATACGTCACTCTTTCGGCTCTTGTCCTTGTGAATAATGTTTGGTAGCGTCCATAAATGACGTCTGCATTTAGGGGGTGGAGGGGGGGGGTCATGAAAAACAAACGAAAACAGACGAAAACAGGGGGAGGCGGGGTGTTTGACGAAAACAGACGTCATATTCGGTAATGTCGCTCAATGGAACGTTTGCATAAAAACATTTTTTGTAGGAAATATTATTCTGAGCAAAAAATTGTTCGACGCTATGGTAAAATTATTTTCTGATTGCAAAGATTTGTCACACACGAAAATGACTATACTTGACTATATCTCTATCTTTTCTTCGCATGTAATTTTTAGGGATTCTCTCACGAGAAAGACTATTTTTGCTGGTCATGTGCTGCTTAATAAAAAGTCCAAAATTGGAAAATGTACTGAAAACGCACTTTTGAAACTAAAATATAAAATCAGCAAAGAATTTTCGACGCACGTCGTAGAATAATTTTTTGTTCTAATTGTATTTTTGCATCGTTTAAAAATAACTTTCGAAAATGCAAACGTTCCATTTGAAACTACCACCGTTTTCATGATGAAAGCCGTTTCTCTAGCACACCATAGTTGTCCCATCCCATTTTCGAACTAAAATTTTATTCGTCTTTTCATTTCGAGAACTACGAAAATTGTAATTTCTCGATATATTCAAACATAAAAACAACAACCAACGATATTGGTGATGAAAGCACACTATTGGCTTTCGCATTATGACCTTTTTCTTTTCGCATCAATTGTGTGTTGACTTTCGCACTATGCACGAACCCATAACTTGACTTTTTTTTCGGTTCTCGAACGGACTTTGAAAGCTACAGTTTTCGCGTTCCAGCAATAGAAATAAAGAAATTTAAACTTTTACAAGTAACGCAAGATCGCAAATGAGTGAACTTTTTGGATATTTTTTAGGATTTCGCCCCTTTGCATGTAAAATTTTATATTAATCTGTTCTAGACGACGGTTTTTAGGCATTTTCGCTTGTAGACCTCACTTCTTTCGGTCTACAACTCGCAAAATTGCCTAAGTTCAGTCTTGTAAAACAGATACACAAATAACTTTTTTTTTTCAAAAATCAAAGAATCTTCAAAAATATTGCAAATAGAAGATGAAAAAATGACGTCTGTTTTCGGGGGGAGGGGGGGGGGGGTATGGAAAACAGACGAAAACAGACAGGGGGTAGGGGGTCGTCTGAAAAAGCTGAAAAAATGCAGACGTCATTTATGGACGCTCCCTTTGGCACTATAGATCGTGCCACAGTCCACAAAACTGTGGACAACTCACTTTCTTACCGACATTTCAAACGTTCCAAAGCGGACAAAACACATTTCGTATGGAGAAAATTTGTTTTTCGGGAATATTTCATTTTGTAGCTTAAATGACAAATGACAAAAAACATTAAATCTTAACGTTCAGTATACCTATATTTTGTCTTTAAGATGTTAGAAACTATGACTGAAGTGTAACTAATGTTTTTTGGGGCATACCGTATGAAAAGAAGCCGCTGAAATCTAAATATATAAAACATATGCAAGGGACCCGTACGTATCAGAATAGATGCGGCATACAGAGTTAATGTTACGAACATACTACAACATAGCAAAAAAAATTTTTTTTGGTTAGGGCCGACCTTAGGACATACCTGAGGCCAACTTCAGCCCTAAGCACAGGCACCGGGTCAAAAGTTTTTGAATATAATTTAATACTCGATTACCTCTCAAATAGAAAAAGAATCAACAAAATCAGTTGGAATCTATCCAACTTATGTAAGGGAACACGTTGGGTCCTAGCAGAAACTCAGTTTAAGGGTCCTCACTAAGTCTAAGCGTTTCTAATCAAAAAATTTTCTTTCGTAAAACGGGAGACAATCCTTTCGATGAAAAAAAAATTACAAATCGGAAGACATTTACTCGAGGTATGTTCAATGTAACGAGTTTCTTACTCATTTTGGATAGATTGAAAAATAAATAAATGTACAAAAAACATGTAGAGCGCTAGCAGAAACTCGTTTTTAGTGCCCTAGCTATATCCTAGGGTTTAATCTCAAAAAAGTTTCTTCTACTAATTGTCGGGCTTCATAGACCTGTCGATTAAAAAAACAATTATGAAAATCGGAAAAGATTTACTCGAGTTATGTACAAAAAAACACGTATGGCCCTAGCATAGACTCGGTTTTAGTGCCCTAGCTAAGTCCAAGGACTCGAATTTAAAAAGTTTCTTTCTCGATAGTACCCTATTTGTTCAACGATTCGGCTATGAGCTTAGTGTAAACGATGTAAACTTCATATATATATAATTCACCACTCGAATTTCATATGAAATGTGAGAATTTAGCCATTTGTAACGTTCATTAACTTGAATTTAATGGATATCATGCCAATCAGGCTGATTCTTCATATTTTTTTGAAAAAAATATTAGAATTCATATTTCTTTTCTGCGTTTGTTTCATTTAAACGCCAGTTGGCTCCTTTTCAAATAATTATAGCCGACATAGTCTACAAAACGAATAGACATCTTTCTAGAAATATGAGTCATCCCTCAAAGCTCTAGAAGTTGTCATAACCCAGGATTTGGCCGCTTTTCCCTAAAACCCTGAAACACGTCTAAAATTTTATTCTCTGCAACTTTGATTTTAGATCCAACTCTCTAACTTTCATAGTTCTATAGATATGTGTCGTCCCGCTCAATTCTAGAAGTGGTCACGTTCCAGGATTAGGCCATTTTTCATTAAAACTCTTTAAGACGTGTTCTCTAAAACTAAATTATCTACAACTTTTCTTCTGTAACCAACTTTATAACTGCCAAAGTTCTAGAGATAAGAGTTATTCCTCTTGATTCTAGAAGTGACTGAATCCCACAGATTTGGACATTTTTCGGGAAAACCCTGAGACATACGTTCACTAAAATTTTATTCTCTAGTCTTTGGAAGCAACTTTCCAACTGTCAAAGTTCTAGAGATATGAGTCGTCTCTCCTGATTTTAAAAGTGACTAAATCCCAAGGATTGGCACATTTTTCGGAAAGCCCTGAGACACATCTTCTCTAAAATTTTATTCTCTTCAACTTTGCCTTTGGAAGAAACTTTCTAACTTTCATAGTTCTAGAGACATGTGTCATCAATTCTAGAAGTGGTCATATTCCAGGATAGGGGGATTCTTCCCTAAAACACTGAAACATGTGTTACCTAAAATTTTATTGTCTACAACTTTGCCTTTGACAGTAAATCTCCATATTGCATTGTTGAGCAAATATAGAAGAAAACCCATCTGCTTTCGTATATGGCCAAGAAACTCAATTTCGTCCATTCCATTGACCCCAGTGCCCAGACCACTAATCCGATTTCAACCAAAAACAATTGCCAGTTTTGTGAGATCAAATGCTTCCATTTGACAACAAAATGAACAATTTCCGTGCTATATTTGCTGAGATATTTGCGAAAAAGTTTCACGGACCTTCAAAAAACCATGTTTTTGGTCACTTTTTCGACCATATCTCCGGAACCACTTGACCGATTTTGCTCATCTTTGAACTTGAATCATGGGTCATGTATGTACCTTTCAGGGAAAAAAGAGTTTAGGGTGGTCGGTGCAGCCGTTTAAGAAAAAATGAGGGAACGGACATTTTTTTCCTGATTTGTCATCTCCAGACGATATTAAATGCATCACCCTCATTCCCGCCTCGATCTACCCCATGTTACAATAAAATTGTTTGTAATAAACGTAGTAAACCTTTGTACTTCGTACGTGTCCAACAAATAAATCGTTCAACACCATAAAATCGCTTAATTCAACTTAAAGAAAATGCAGAAAAAGAGACTCTCTCACCGCTCTCACACACTCTGACTCTCAATTTATTCTAATTTATTGTCACATTGAGTTTGATGAGATACGGAAACGTTCTTCAAGTGTCGAGTCGCTGAAGTTAAAAATGCTCAATTTCTCAAAGAATTTGGTGGATCGATGGACATTTGTTTATCGCTTGTTATCATTTTTTTTTTTTTTTTCAAATAAAACTTCTTCTTGCTCTTAAATCGGCCATAAATTATATTTCAATTGCATCGTGTAATGTATCATTTGAGTTATTTTATGAGTTTAATTAAAACTTTCTAGTCGCAAAAATAAAAACGTTTTCTTTTGGGGTTTCTTTTATGTTTTTCCGTTTTCCTTTTTGTGCAGTTTGATACAATGTTTGTAATTATTTTTCATGTTCAATTAAAAGAAATGAAAGAGAAATGGGACTGATTACGTAAGAAAAACGACATGAATATTTCTGAAACGTTGTGCTTAAAAATAAAAGCGCACGATGGGGGTTGTAACAAACAAGAAACTGCCAGGAAATAAAGAGAAATATTGTGTCTATTGTTTGAAAACAGGGTTGCATTAGCGACGCTAAACTGCAAACGAGTAAATAGATACAACGATAAATAGTGGGTATCGACCAAATATTCTACAAACGTTAGAATTGCTAAAAAAATTTGTAATTCTCCAACTAAGAACAACTTAGCGCGCTGACATATTCCGGCATTAGGGTATGGTATTTGTTGCTGCATGTAACAAGTAAAAAAAGAACTGAGGAGAATATAATTATCTTGTAATCAAATGCCCTTTTGTTGTATTGTTATATTGTATTGATAAAAACATATGAAAAAACTCTTTTGAGTTGATAAAATTGAATTTGTCGTAATAAATTTACGAGACTAGACCCCTGTTTTTAAATTGAGTATTCCCAAATAATAGACCCTGTAGTAATACATACACCGCTTATAAAGCAGGAAAAATGTTTTTTCTGTATACGTGAGAGTGTATTGATTGTAACGGAAAATATTTTCCCATCACTCGGGACGAAAAGTTGCTTTCCGCGGTATTACACCAACATACTCTCACTATTACAGAAAAATATCTTTCAAAATACCCCAATACACACTCGATGTATAATTTTCGCTTGGGCTTCGCCCGCGCGTACGTACACATCTCGTGTGTATTGGGGTATGTTGAAATATGCTATTAATATGATTCTGTTGCGATCAAAATTCGGTCTATTCCAACTGTCGAAATGACATTTTTCAGTCACAGATTTGGATAAATAAACACATTTTTCCTTCTTTTTATTTTCTACAACGGTGGATATTTGTAAATTTCGTTGACAAAGTATTTTTAAATACTCCTTTGAGGATTTTGCCTGTAATTAAGGATTTTCTGAAAGTCCATTTTCCAAAAACTCTGAGGATTTTATAAACTTTTGAGGAATTTCTAAAAGTTTTAAGGATTTTCTGAAACATTCGTGGATTTTCTAAGAATATAAATGATTTTCGAAAAAGAGGATGCGGGCAATTTTATTTTAAAACATTCGAGAAAGTTGATGGTATTGTAGGAGGTGATAGTGCTAATTGAGATAAGAAAATCATAAAAGATCGTTTTCTTCCGCGGAAAATCGAACAACGAACAATGAAGGCTTTCAAAGGCTTCTTTAAGCTTCTTTGGTTTAATGTACGAACGACTTTTCGCTGAAGCATTTGGTTAATTGGGTATTTTTACCGCCGGGACTTCTCGAAGTTTTACTTAAATTCTAAAACCCACCACTCAACAGCCCGAACCACTCAACACGTTTTCACTAATTTAATTTTCGTGATTTTCTGATGTCCACATCTTTCATTTAAAACCTTGAAGAGCGATTTCCGTTCCAATTTCGCAAAGATATAAGTGAAAAAGTTCCACCAACCTTCAAAAAACCAAGTTTTTGACCACTTTTTCGACCGTAACTTCGAAAGTTTTCGACCAATTTTGCTCAAATTCAATCCCGTGACCACCTTTTTGATTATCTTTCAGTTTATGAAAATCAGATAAGAATAAGATTTACCGTAAAATGGGGTGAATAGGCACACTTTTGATCTTCATAAATCACAAGAATATATTTTTCATTTTTTGCTAATTGGTTTCTTTAAAAACATGAGTTCGTGGGTGCATTTGTGATTAGTAAAATTTCCTACTAAATTTTGGGATGTAATATTCGTCTTTTCTTCGAAATTCTTGAAAAAACTTTGATCCTAAAATTCGGGGTGAATAGAAACACGAAATTCGGACAAAGAATAAACGTTAATTTTTTTAATTCACTACAGTGAACAAGTCGCAGCAAGATTTCCGACTCCTCAACTTCAATAAAAACGGCCTGACCACCAATTTTCTTTACGTTTTTTTTTTTTTTGTGGCGAAAAATTATGGAAGGGGTGATGTTGTGTTTTCGTGCTGCTTTTCTACATGTCATCCCTCTCTCATCGTCAGATATGGCTGCCTGAAGTATAGCTGGCGTGTCCAGTTTTCTTTTATAGACTCGCGGCATTATTTCTTTTGTTTCTAATCACCCCGAAAAAGAAATATTTGTGACAGCGGATCTATTTTTGTATGTTTTAATTTTAATAATATCAACTTACCTTATGTAATTTTTTGATATAAGACTTCCACAAACTAGTAAATAAACGAAAAAAAGGTCCTCGATCAACTTGTTGTAAAATTTCTATGCTCTGTTAGCAAAGTTTGGCACGGTAATTTATTTTGATACTTCAACATTAAACAAAGACATGACGAAAAGTCATGGCAAGAGTGTTGACAATCTGAAAATGTTGTCAACCTGACGAAAGAAATGTACATAGTCCCAGTTGAAATATTTTCTGAATATAGTATATTACTTTGCGAGAGTGTAAAATATGAACGCCGAACTCTCCGACTTTTCGTTCCAAATCACCCCTGCGTGCCTAGTCACCCCATTTTACGGTACCCGATTTATGTAGAAATAAACGCTGGGCCCTAGTAGAGATTCAGTTTTAGGGCCCCGTCTGAGTCGAAAAACTCAAAACTAAAAAAAGTTTCTCCTATTACTTGCCAGGCTTGCCCAGACCTTTTAAAAAAAAATTAGTTTCCAAAATCGGAAAAAATTTACTAGAGTTATGTACAAAAGACCAAAAACTACTTAAACGGCCCTAGCTCATTGGCCCTTGGGCCTACAGAGCCCAGAATCAATCCCAAAACAGATTTTTCAATTACCTTTCAGGGAATAAAGTTTTAGAAAATCGATTGAGTTTTACTCAACCTTAAAATTTTCCCTAAAAATACATCTAATTTACTTCAAACGTATGCCTACTTCTATCGCTCCAAAGTCCTTGTTTGTTTTTGAATATTTATATTCTCTGATTTTCGAAGGATTTTCTTCAATTTTCGAGGATTTTCTCATATTTTCGAGTATTTTCCCTGATTTTTGATAATTTTTTTTATTTTCAAGGATTTTTTAGTTTTCAAGGAATTTCAAATGATTTTCTAAGGATTTTTTTCGACTGACAAAGGATTTTCATGAATATCCGACCCTCTTGGAACTTTTCCTAAACTGATAGACGTTTAAAACGCCATTTTGACAGTTAAAATAGAACGACTTTTGATCCCGACGAAATTATTAAAATATTAAAAATGCCGGATATTGAGTTCTCACTTGATCCCATTTGTATCAACTTGAAAACGTATCGTTTCCAAGAGTCTGTATGAAGGGTATTTCTGTAAATTACCTCACCTCATTAACTCTTAAACTTTGAGCAAATAAGAGATCTAGTACTTCAAATTATTCGTTTCATCCTTAAGACTTAAAACTTGACATATTAGGAATATGAAGCAAACATATTAGCGAAAGTTATCACTAGTCTCATTTTATCAAACTTTCTATGGCTCAATACAACCCTGTTTGAAAGGTAAAAACTTGTAAATTGAAATGCTAAATTGGCACAACAGATTATTGGTGACGCTGAAGTGATTAAAAACACTCATTTTACGATGAAATATTCATTATTTGGAAGATATATTTGGAGTCGGATGAAGACGTCGAAATAAAAGAACAGAATTTAAATTTTTAATCGACCATGAACTGTCTCCTTGCTAATAACAATTCCTTGTCGTCAGATATTATCACTTCAACGTCGCTCTATTCTATTTTTTCATATCTTTTTATTGTTTCAGTTAATACCATTTCATTGTCGAAGATATTTTTATCCGACAAAAACTCGGTTAAATGGGAGAAAAAGTCCTTGTTTCTTCTTCCAAAACGACTGATACTAATTTAGGAGACACTTTCAGTATTAATGCTCATAAAGAGTTTGAGTTCAAAAAATGAAACACGTTTGTGAGATGGGACTTCAGTATATGTGTGCGTTCCACCCATTTTTTATAACAAAGTTATATTTAAAACATTTTTAAGATACGCGTCGTAATTCGTTTAAAGATGAAAACCAAATCGGAGTAAATTTTACACAAGTGAAGAATTCATTTTTCTTACGATTCGCTAATGTTACACTTCACCTTCTCTAACCATTAACTAATGAAGTATGTTGGTGTATTTTCTAATCAGCAAATCGAATGTGTTATTTTCCATTGATTCGTAAAACGTTTTAATTTTGTCCGCTTGTAGCCTACACAAATCGAATTGATTCATTCACATGAATTAAATGATCAAAATAATTGAAACCGCTGCATTCCTCCATTCACCTATTCACAAATATTTTCCAAAACAATTCGACGCTTCGCTCAAATGTAATGAAATTATCAGAATATTATCACTAAATCTAAATCAAAACTGACATTGATAAATTATACGAAATCATTAATGTAGTAATTAATTACCACGAATCTTTCTTAATTGTGTCATAGAAAAAAAAAACTTTTCTTAAGGATTGAAGAATACACAAACATTCCCATATGTGCTATGATCTTTCATTAGGTTACAAACCGGGTGTCGCTTCAATAATAATATTTATTCATGAACGTCACTTTTTCAGTCGATTCGGCCATACATTATAATTTAGTCGTAGCTATGAATCGTACAACATTATGAAAATATACAGAAATTAAAATAACACGAACAAATGGACATCTGGAAAATTTTTTTGTGGGATTTTAATATAGCAATATCGCTTTTTATCACCAAACCGGAAGGCAAAAGAAGTGCAGGCAGACCAAAATCCAGATGGTGCGATGCAGCTTTTACCAACCTGAGAACTGCGGGAGTAACCAGCTGGAAGACGTTAGCTGAGGATAGGTCCGGTTGGAGAAGCATGTTGGAGAAGGCCAAGACCCTTAATGGGTTGTAGGGCCGGTTAAGAGCGTGTCAGATATTTTGGCAGTTCTATGTTTTGCGATGTTTTTTGATTGCATATTTCTAAGGCATTGATCATCAATTTTAAATTCCGAAACATCTACTGTTTGCATAACACATCCCTTTAGATATTCTATGAATCAGAATATGGCTAATTCCAACGGTACCGTCACCTGGGTAACGAATTTCATCTCCTTCATTCTTTCAATGAGATTTATATTAACATGAGACAAAACACATTCGTTCCCCAGGTGACATGGTAGAGACAATGTATGGGTTACCGATGGAATTAGCCATATATAATTATTGAATTTGATCTGAAAAAACATCGCATTTTATTATGCAGCCGAGTACTTTGCGATGTTTTTTCAGATCAAATTTTGACACTAAGACTCAATAATTATATATTCTGATTCAGAGAATCTATAAAGGGATGTGTTATGCAAACAGTAGATGTTTCGAAATTTAAAATTGATGATCACTGCCTTAGAAATATGCAATGAAAAAACATCGCAAAACATAGAACTGTGAAAATATCTGACACGCTCTTAAGTAAGTAAGTAAGTAATATCGCTTTAGTGCGAAAAAACATTTGCAAGGTTTATTCTCTCACTGACTGATGCGAAATAGTAAACATATTTGGACCCAAGTGGTGATCAAGTTAGAGAAGGATCGCAGTGCTGCCCGAGGAATTGTTCACCACCGCGTTATGTATATTATTCTATGCGCAGACGGACAAAAGTCAGACTCTGAACAAAACTTGTAGGGAAATAATTGACAGGTGGGACATAACGTAGGAAAATAATTGACAGGTGGGATATAAAGTATGGAAATATTTGACAGGTGGGAAATAAAGCAGAGAAATAATTGACAGGTGGGAAACAAAGTAGGGAAATGATTGACAGGTGTGATATAAAGTAGGGAGCTATTTAACAGGTGGGAAACAAAGTAGTGAAATAATTGACAAGTGGGAAATAAAGTAAGGAAATATTTGACAGATGAGAAATAAAGCAAAGAAATAATTGACAGGTGCGAAATAACGTAGGGAAATAACTGACAAGTGGTATATAAAGTAGGAAAATATTTGACAGGCGGGAAATAAAGTAGGGAAATAATTGACAGTTGGGAAATAAAGTAAGGAAATATTTAACCGGTGGGAAATAAAGTAGAGAAATAATAAAAGATGGAATATAAACCAGGGAAATAATTGACAGGTGGGAAATAAAGTAGAGAAATAATTGACAGTTGGGAAACAAAGTAGAGAAATAATAACTATCAAGCTTTCCAACGATACCCTATTTCAAAGGGTCGGACGAAATTTGTATTTCTAAAAAAATCTCAGTACGCCCTAATGACATACATGATACAGCGCCAAAATTCAAATTCCTAACCGCATTGTTGTTAGAAAGCTAATACGCAGGACTTCCAAGGAAAAACAGTCATAAAACATTTTTTTCAACCGTTTTAAAGATCGAGGTGAAAAAGTCTTCCGAATGGTTGTGGCGACTTTTTTTCACACTATTTCACACTAGAAAAACAATATAAAGTGACAAGAAGTTGACTTTTTATTTCAATTTTAAGTATTTTATGTTAAAATCTTAACGTCATTTAATAGAAATCTATTACTTCAGATAATAATCTGAAGCTGATTGCATCATTCTTTAGTTATTTCTCAACGAGTTAAAAAGTTCTTGTTCACCACTCGGAAATTTGTTGGACGATCAATAATTCAGAATCTCAGTTTCACTTCGCCTTGGTTTGCCAATATTCCATTCCCACGAATGCAGGTGCGGAAATAAGGTAGATAAATTTGGGCATCATGGTTTAGCCTGTAAAAAGAGCTCAGGTAGAAAGTCACGTCACGAGTCCATTAAGACTTGATAAAAAGAGCCCTAACATCTTGTGGATTTCTATCTATGCGAGAACCACCAGGATGATGGCAGGTCAGATGGCAAAAAACCAGACGGTCTCACTCTGATTCCTTGGAAGAGAGGGAAACCTTTGGTGTGTGACTTCACCTCTGCTGACACGGTTTGTCAATCTTACATTACATATACGAAGCGACAAGCAGGAGCGGCCGCAAAAATAAGAGAAAATGCAAAACACCTAAAATATGCGTCGCTAGAAAGCCAGTTCATATTTTGCCCAGTTTCATTCGAAACTTTTGGCTCGTGGGGTACAGAGGGAAAAACTCTAATCGAGGAAATTGGGAAAAAACTTCAGGAAGTGTCAGGTGATGAAACGTCTAGAAGTTATTTTTTAAATAAATGAGTTATTTCTGAGTTTAAATTCTGTGAGGAAATCTGACGTTTTTTCTCCGTCTGCGCATAAAGGTGATTTTGTCGTAATAATAAATCTAATGTGACTGGCAAATTCGATATCAAAGTACAAAAATCTTGTTCGATGCATGTAACGAAATGAAATCTTACCGACAATCTCACAACTTTATTTCTTAATTTAATTTATTTATTTATTCCATCAACGACCAAAGCCCCCTGACTACAAATGGATCTTATAATAACAAAACAAAAATTATGAGCAGATCCGTAAGGGAGCTGCCGACCCAGTCGACCCGTCGTCGGAATCGGTAGTTACAATAATACAATTAAAAATTTAAGTAACGTACTAGCATCTATCATTGAACGGCCCCCAAACATTGAACGAATTTAAGTCAATCTTTTGGTAAAATAAATCTTATCTGAAAATCTTAGGACATAAACGATTCGTCGTGAGATACAAAAGAAAATAGGAAAATTATGACATTTCTTTGATGAAGACCAGAAAAATTGAGAAAAATACAAACGAAATCAAGTTTTAAACAGGCGCAAAATGTTTCATAATAGTTGAAAAATTTCCCTTTTTTTAAAAAATTGAATCAACAGAAAAATGTTCACTTCTGGGAAGTGAAACGAACACTTCCCAGAAGCTAACATTTTTGAAAAATGAAATCCAATCCGATTTTACAACCTTAATTACATTCGATTCGCAGGTTTCCGCCATTTTAGTAGACAGTATAGAATTTTCATCGTAAGAGACACCCATTTGGGTTACAAATAGGCTTTGGCAATTCTACACAATTCGTTCCTGCGTTGTGCTTTGAGCACACATGTGGTATGTTTCATGCATGCGGTATTATATTATGCGGAATTATTAAGATAATCTATCACATTTTCCGTAATATCTTTTTCCACACACATTTACCGACTTTCCTCACAAACCGTCTCATTTTGAAACCGTTTGTAATATAACATCCCCATTAATATATTATCAGCATATTTTCGTGTCATTATATTTATTTGAAAGCGTAAAAGAAGAAAAACTTTTTTATATTTTTATTTAAAAAAAAAAAAGTTTTGTCGTTCATATCACACAATCCCCATTATCGTTACATTTTTTTGAAATTTTCAAAATGTTACCGATATATTGATGAAAGGTGTCGTTATACATCACAACTCTTAACGCAGCTACTTCGATATGTTCCATACAATATCGATGTTGTATTATATGACTTTTACGATTTCAAGACGGTGCTCTGTGTATGCGACGCCTAAAATATGAAATGAAGTAAAAAAAATGTTCTCGAAATATATGTTTTATCATAATCATAAAGAAGGTGTGGTACCTACAACAAGACTTTGTGTTTAGTGAGAAAATATATATTTCTTACACCGAAAATCATTGTTATTTGATATGTTTGATCGGTGGCATCTGTGGTAAAACCACTTCAATTTTAACTTAAAAATATTAGACCAATATTTGGGTATTCAAGTAGAAAGAGAGATTGGCTCACAGTCTTATTGTCTTAACCCAAAACGACTTCAGTCACCTGAATGTATATTTGAATTTTATACATATATTCCTGTTGAATTCCCTTGTATGTACATATCACTGACATTTTGCCCTGTCTGAATACGTGTGGTGTGATCGGTTTTTTATTACCAATTCGGGCGACACAAATCCAAAGGGTCAAAAATACAGATACAAATGAACGAAGATAATTGTTATCGTAGACGACGGCGAAAAAATTTCAAGTCATCCACAGTTTCAGTGGTCTACATTTAAAAACTTTGACTTTGAAAGTCTGTTCAAAGCACAATGAACTGAACGAGAGTTATTTGGAAGAATTTTGGGAAACAATTTAAAGAAAAAAGAGATTAAAAAAGGAGACTAAATAAATGGATATTCATATAGCCTCAAACATAGTAGACAACTTTGATTGGCGGTGACCTGGTTTCTGAATGTAAGTAATTGGTTCGAATATTTTCGAGTAGAAGATGGATTTGAAGAAAAAGCAGCCGGTAAGTGGCGGCGACGTGATCGGCTGGTCAGTTTTTATTTCTTCGAGCTTTGTAACTTTGCACGAAAATAAAGTGCTTTTTGTTAATTGCTCAGCACAAAAAAAAACTCCTTATAGAGGAGGTGTGACGCAAGTCTTTTTGTCTACTTACAAAAGATCTGAAATCAGAGAAGAGTGACGCACTATGCTTCTAGCGCAAAATGATTTTCTTCCAGTTACAAAAGTTCCGGAATCAGAGGAGGGTGACGCGTTCAGTTTCGAGACGTAACAAAAAATTAAAACAAAGTTACGTTGTGTTTTTGAAAAATTGCGTCACAAATGCCAGACCCTACAACGAAATTATTTTTTCATGCTTGCTATCAGGGACGAAAAAAAAATGTAATCCCATCTTGTACGTAATAGTTATTTGGATCACAAGGGATGAAAGTATAAAAATTCAACACTGTGCGAGAGTTTCTGCATCTCACAGGTTGAATTTTTATACGTCATCCCTTGTGATTCACGTAATTTTTCATCACAAGAATCACGGAAATCGTAATTTTTCACTTCCCAAACTCAAATTTTCAACACAACGAAATTGCTGATTCAATCATCATATTGTTTACATCAGTTACTTTCAGCTCTCTTTTAAGAACCGAAAATACTTTCGGCCCTCTTTAGAGAATCGAAAATATTTTCGCATCTCTTGGCTTACTGAGGTCTGCATTTTTTCATTTTCGGTTCCCATTTGGGAAGTGAAAATTTCGATTTTCGTGGTTCGAGTGATGAAAATAACTCTTTTATGCTTTCAGTTTTAATATTGCAAAAATTGGACTTTTTGAGGATTGTATACTGTGCAAATGTAAATTTTTGCGCGTGAAAACTGAAAGTGTTGAAAAGTTATTTCGTTGTAGGGTCTGGCATTTGTGACGCAATTTTTTAAAAGCACAACGTAACTTTGTTTTAATTTTTTTTGCGTATGGATGCTGATTGCGCCATCTTCAGAACTTTTGAAACTGGAACAAAATCATTTTACGTTAGAAGCTTAATGCGTTGCGTCACCCTTTTTTGATTTCTGATCTTTTGTAAGTAGACAAAAAGACCTTCGTCACATCTCCTCTGTAAGGAGTTTTTTTGTGCGGATATCAGTTCTTTTGTAAGTTCAAAAATTAGTAAAAATTTTGCTCAATTTGAATACCTCTCTCATGTCGTGAATGACCAAAAATATCAAAAAACCGAAAGGAAGTTGAAAAGAACTAGAGAAATCCAAAGTAATCCCATAAACCTAGGAAGCCCCATTGGATGGTCTCACTCATGTCGAGAACAAACGAAAAATATAAAAAAAACTTATGGAAGTTGAAAAGTAGGTCATCCCTCCGAATTCTAGCAGTGGCCATATCACAAGGACTGAGCTATATTTCCCAAAAACCCTGAGACGTGTTCGCTAAAATTTGATTCTCTACAACTTCGCCTTTGGACGCAAATTTCTAGCTGCCATAGTTCTAGAGATGCGAAATACATTTCATGAAACAAAGAAAGAAAGGTCTACCAGCAACTTTACTATTGACGATTTGGGTCCTTTTCAATCATGCCCGCAGCGGTAGCGGAGAGCGTGACGCAGTCCCCACACCTCAAAAAAGAAGTCCCCAAACTCAAAAAACGCCATAGAAAAACCTTTGGGACAAGTCACCATTTATACGCGAACTTTTGAGCTTTTTCCCCTCGCCCACCTTCCTCTCCATATAAAACTACGTCGCAGCAGCTTTTTAACGAGCCCAGATCTCGGCCCAGACTCATCGAAATCGGTTGAGATATCGAGGTTTGAAAATGACATTTTTCTATGGGCCGTCGATTTTTCTATTGTTCTCATTATAATGAAAACTTTTTTTCTGATCCGTCGGTTTCTATTTACCTATCTATCTATGTATCTTTGTATGTATTTATCTATCTATCTATTAATAATTTTCGATCTCGCGAACCAGTCAGCCGATCTTCCTGAAATTTTCACTGAACATCAGTCTCGGCCCCAAATGAAAAATTTCATAGGTCGCTTTTCCGGGAAAATTCTGGAAAAGCCGTGGCATGTGGAAAAGTGGTCAATTTCGACGGTTTTTCAGGTAATGCTTGGAGTTTGCAAATTTAGCTCCAGAGTGACAATAGCTAGAGAGTTGGTTTCTTCGGCAAAGTTATAGAGTTTGGTCAGGAGAATTTTTTGAGATCTTAAGAAAATGGGTGCCAGCAGTCAAACCGACGCTATCTTGAATTTTCCCAAGCAATAAATTTGGGTTTTTTTTTGGTTTTCAAATTTTAGCTTCGGGATGACAATACTTAGAGAGTTGATGTCTTCTACAAAGTTATAGAGTTTGATCAATAAAATTTTTTGTGACCTTTAGAAATCTGCCAAAGTGACGCCATCTTGGATTTTCGTAAGCAATAAATTATCCTTCTTTGCGTTTTCGAATTTCAGCTTCGGAATGATAATACGTAGGAGTTTCTTGGGATCTTAAGAAAATGTCTGCTAGCTGTCAAAGCGGCGCCATCTTGGATTTTGTGAATCATCAAAAAAGCTATCTTCTCAATTAGCTTAGCTAGACAGTTGGTTTCTTCGGAAAAGTAATAAAGATTGGTGCGAAAAAATTTCTTCGCAAAAAATTTTTTTCAGAAAAAATTTTTTTTCGGAAAAAAGTTTTTTTGAAGAAAAAATTTTTCCGGAATAATTTTTCAACACTTTCAGTTTTTACACGCAACAATTAAAATTTACCTTAAACAATCTACGCAATAAGAAACAAATGTCAAATTTTTGCAGCGTAAAAACTGAAAATACACAAAAATTATTTCGGCGTTGGCTCGTTGGGTCCGGCATTTGTAATTAAAGAACGGTGTCACGATGAAGGGGTTGGCGGTTCGAATCGTTGGCCGTTCAACAGATATCAACGGTAAGGTCTAAAAGTAAGGCGCGTACTCTTTCGATATTGTGAAAGACTTTGGAAATAAAACAGCAAGGTTCTATTAACAATAGATTTCTATTAGACTAAACTTGCATAAACTAAAAGTAAGATGTATGCGAGTTGCTAATCGAAAGCTGAGTGAAGTGGCTGAAGTTCTACTACGCCTTATATAGCAGCAAAAACCGTCATGGCTGCGTTGTCTGGATCTTTCTAGAACTTGTGTCAAACTTGTTGCGCCATCCCAATGTGATGTTGTGAGATATTTACTATGCGCTGGTAGATGTCGTGATGTGTTTATATGTAGTGCAGTGGTGTAGTTGGATGTTTTGTATAATTTGATGTGATGCTATATAACGCAATTTTTCTGACATAAACGTAATTTTGTTTAAGAAAAGCGCCGTAATTTTTTCAGAAAATTACAACTTTGAACTCAAGATTCCTTTCAAACAAATTTTTGCGTATTATCAGAGATAGCGTCACTTCAAGCGATATCATTAATTTTGGAAGCGAGGTTATAGACTGCGTCATACTTAAGCTTTTAAGAGGTTTTTGTATGCTACAAAATAGCAATATTGTTTAATTCATATCTCCGGTTTGACTGAACCGATTTTAAAGAGTAAGGTTCAAGGCACTTCGGTCTAAAATTTCGCGTTGAAACCGGAAAAATATTTTCCGGGGGGTACGACGCAAGGGTAGAAGTCAAAAAGTTCCTGTATGTATATTCCTTAGTCTAAGAAAAAATTTTCTTGTAAATATTTATCATGTTGGACGCAAGTGCCTGTACTACCGTGGGGCCATGATAGGACACCTCCTGGATAACTCCCTTCAAGACGGAAGAGACTGAGTTACTACCATAAGCACAATAATTTTCAGATTCTAACGTTCATTCTACGAGGACAATACAGTCTATCCGATAAGGCAAAAATTCGTGCAAATTTTAGTGGAAACGCTGGTGTGACAATATGTTGTTCTGTATTCATTCCTGATTCTAAAATCATCAGGATCGTCGACGGCGACTTAACTATTCGCCTGTGAGCGGCCACTATGTCATTTTTCTTTCTATGAATTTTCAGGAATGAGATATCAGCTTGGTTCCAAAGGCAAAGTTTGAGAGAAATGTTCAAAGTTTTTTAAGTGATGTTTTGTGTGTTTATATCGCAATCAAAGATGGCGGAAATTACAGTCAAAGTCAAAAAAAAAAATTCTAAAGTTACCCTTGAGACCGATCGAAATATCAAAAATTCGTTCGAGTTATAGAACAAAGATTCAAAATTTCATATAAGCGGGGCTCTCCCTAAATTACGTAACTCGATTTTCGGGCTTAGACTTCTACCCCTCGGTGTCACATCACGTAACAATCTCTTGAACCCCCCCCCCCCCTTATGTTACATAACAATATTCAATAATGTTGTTAAAAAATACTTTCAAATGTCAAAAACGTCACTCAGATGAAAAGGCATAAACTAGAAAACGTTTTCACAAAACGATTTGGAGAGCAACCAACTTGAATTTCTATAGCTTTTGGAGAATTTGAATTTGAACTAAGATGAACTTCTTCGTAATATTAATTTATCTGTGGGCCGGTTTTCAGTCCGATCCGTCATGTGAAAATGATCTTTAGCTTTTTGTTGAATGAGCTCTTGATATGAATTTTAGAGTTGCAATCGTAATAGCTCAAAAGGTAGTTTGAAATGCCATCATGGCCACCAGTTTGCAATTCAAACAGTCTTTTGAGCTACTCCGATTGCAACTCTAAGATGATGTTTAGCATGAGAGATCGTTACAAAATTTAAAAAATTCAGTGAAAAATATACATTTTCGTTAACATAACTTTGTTACGTAACATTGCCACAAATACCCTCCCCCCCCCC
>CM055404.1:44516419-44536609 GCA_029228625.1 Pseudolycoriella hygida | reverse complement strand
GTGTAACAAACCGTAACAATTTCTCTGACCCCCTTCCCCTTGAGTGTTACGTAATTTAGGGACAGCCCCTAAACAAAAAAGGTCAAATGGTTCACTTTTTAGTAGGAAGTATCTTTTTGGGCCAGCTATTAATTATAACGTCCTGATTCCAAAACGATTAACAGACCTTAAAAAATCACCTCTTAAAATGTTGACATCATGCGTGGATTCGGTTGGAAGCGAAAAAGGAAAGAAAGTGAGTGACGACATTTTTATGTGAATTGTTCAAAGCGTTCTACTTTCAAGGTAGCGCTTAAATTTCGTCACTCTAAGTATACCCGGCCTTAATAGTTTGAAATACCAAAGCATTCATATTGCAACTAGCTCTGAAGAATGGGTTACGAAACTAAATTTCAATTCTAATTTTGATTGAAGAGGACAAACAAACCGGAGGTCAAACTACTATTATGCATTCTGTGTCAATGGAAAATCTAGGTGAATAAATAGTATGACAGATGTCGAAGGAATAACTCAAGCACTTGAAATGAAATTGATCGAATAATTTTCTTATTCTCCTGAGATTGTTCAAATTATCAATTCCATTCAGGTGTGGGTATGGTCTTTAGATTCTATTATGCACGTTGACTATGAAAATAGTTGGTAGTAGCAGCACCACCTAGCCACTCATTCACTTGTGTGAACATGTACTCAATAACGTTGAAATGTAGAATAGTTCTCCACTTAACATTAACATTTTCTACATCGAAACTCTTATAATTGAAAAACTTCCAGAATAGCAACACAAGAAGGGAGTGTTGTTACAATATTCTATGAAATGTGAAATAAAAAAAAAGCAACATCAACTTTACCAGAGAATAATGATAAAATGTAAACTCAATGGGTGGTTTCAGGTGGTTACACGAACTAACACCCTTAATGGTTTGTATATAAACCTATTCCACTCAAAATTTTAGTATAAAACATGGCGTTTCGTCTCATCTCATTATTCCAAGCATTTCCAGGGATTATACACATGGTTTAGGTATACGAAGCACATAGGGAGTGCGGTACAGATAAAATCAATGGAAAACTTTTAAAAACAAACAATATTCACAATCCATGGGATGGATGTCTATTCATATAATGTGATTCACATCTCACATCACATACACCCACTCCATCGAATATTTTCACCTCTATCTACACACCATCTATACATCGTATTGATGGAATATTTTAATGCAGAGAAAATGATCGAAATGTGATGAAAACTGTGGCAACGAACGCTTTGAAGATGTTACATTGAAAGCATTAAGTGACTGAAATGAAAATCTCTAGAGTTCGTCATAAAATGGAAAGAAATGAAAGATTTTGTTTATACATTAAAAAGGTAAAAAATCAACAATCCCATTACCAATTCTGGGATTATTACAAAAAATAAAATATTTCAACGAATACAATCGCAAAATCATTTGATATATCGACGTTTGGAAGAAATTTTAAATCAAAATATTATTAATTACTAAGCATCAATTATTGCTTTTCAATCGTCTCGAGGACATTAATAATTCAAAGTCGTTAAGTAGGCATAAATATTCAATATTGATTTTGTTGGAGTTCTGTGAACGAGATTTTTTTACTTAAGGCAATTATTGTAAATACACAACAGAATAGTAAAGAGTTAGGAGCATGAATGAGGCACTTTTTAAAGCAAATCGTAATCACTAAACATCCTACCATTCTTTGTAAATGAATAAACACTAGTATATTGCTTCTTGGTTTATATTAATGACTTAGGTAGCAGTCAGGTTAGTAACGCTATTCTAGACAGTTTCAAGTCTGCCTGCCCAGAGAAAATCATTAAGCCGAATAGATCAGCAAAATTCTTCACGTTGGAACTATACCCATCGTGCTTCAAAATAGCTTCTATCTTATAATTGATGCAATCTCATCGCTAGCTTTCGCCTTATCCATTATCATCTCATTCATCCATTATCATATCACCTCATTTCTCCTCAAAGCGCTAGAAAAACTAGTAGACAGGTACATCAGGTACATCAGACATGGACCGTTCAAAGAGTACAAAATACATACGAACCAACACACTTGTCAGCCACAAAAATCGTCTGAAAGTGCACTACATCATATCGTTAATAGAGTAGAAAGCGCTCTGGAACAAGAGCAAATCGCTCTCGGCGGCCTCTTTGACCTCTCACACGCGTTCAGGAAATGCAAAATGACATTCATTTCCATCAAAAACTCATGCCGCGACCATAATGTCGACACCACTACCACAAGCTGGATCTTTAAAATGTTAAACTCTAGAATTGTCTCGGCAAGTTTAGGCAGCGTAAAAATTGTCGTACGTACAAGCAAAGGATGCCCCCAAGGCGGCGTACTCACACCACTTCTATATATTATGGTTAAAGATGGTCTGCTAAAAGTCCTAAACACATCCGGCTATTATTCAATATGCTTCGCGGATGACTTAACTATCCTACTCATAGGAATGTTCGCTAGCACCCTATGCGGGCTAATGCAAAGGGCATTCCGACTAGGAGAGAACTGGTGCAATTAGCACAATCAAGAGGTTATTACCGAACAAACATTACTAATTCTATTTACACGCAAAAACAAAATCGTGGGCTTCAAAGCACCTACTATTTTTGGTCAAATCATCAACCTATCACCTTGGGTTAAATTACTAGGAATTATTCTTGACGCAAGACTATTTGATTACCGCATACGTAAGGCACTCAATAGATTATGGATGTGCCGCAGTGCTGTCGGGGGCCTGGGCCTAAGCCCAAAGCCTCTTACTTGGATATACATAGCCGTAGTCAGACCAATGATACCATATACAGCGACTAACAAAAATACAAAGACCCGCCTTGTTAAACATTACTGGTGCAATGAAAACTACCCCCACAGCTGCGCTAGAAGCCCTTCTTAATATCACACCCACCCACATGCCTCAGACTGCATCAATCGTCAAATCAAAAGTAACGTTGGACACGCTAATCTTTGGCGAATCATGACCACAGAATCTCCAAGTATCGAAATGTCCTACGACGTCATTGCTCCAACATACTGCTTTGACAACTCTTTCGAAACAATTATCCCATCTAGAGACGACTGGATAGAACTGAGACCTATCAATAACAACAACGCACTAACCTGGTACTCAGATGGATCGAATTGTAACCAAACAGGGTCAGGCATCTACTGTCAGCAACTAAATATTGCCGATTCATTCTCCTTGGGTCAATACAGCAACATCTTCCAAGCAGAGCCATTTGGCATCGCCTAATGCAGCAAAGCAACTCTAAAAACCAATCCCCTCGATGAAACAATTTTTATCTGTGCCGATAGTCTAAGTGCACTGAAATCAGTTAGCGCACACAGGATCCAATCATCAACTGTACTTTGGTGCAGGAATAGTTTACAACAGTTACCACAAGGCAACGCAGTAACGCTACTGTGGGTTCCCGGTCATAGTGGAATAGAGGGAAATGATATTGCAGGCAGATTAGTTAAAACCGGAGCGGCACAATCATTAATACACCCAGAGCCCTGCCTCAGAGTCCCTACTTTATACTTCAAGGGACACATTGAAAATAAATAATTTTAAAAAACACTGGAACTCCATCGACCACGCCAGACAATCCAAGAATTGCATAAGTATCAATCCCAAAAACTCCAAATTCTTCCTTTCACTTAGCAGAAAGAACATAAGGAGGATGACATACGTCCTTACGGGCTATTGCCCCCTAAAAAAACACCTATGCACAATCAGTGTCGCACAAAGCAACCGCTGTCAGAAAAGCGGGGATGTAGAAACTGCTGAGCATCTATGGTGCAAATGTCCAGCGTATATCACTGCCAGAGCAAAATGCCCGGGAGCGTATATCCTACCCCGTAATATAATCTGGAGTTATCCGCCCAAAGACATACTAAGCTACTTAAACTCAATAAATAGACATAACCACTAAAGAACTAAACCACTTAAATTAAATTGTGGGTATGCACAACAGGCCCACTAGAGGCTTAGGTGCAGAAATTTCGGTTTCACCCACTCATACTAACTAACTAACTAGGTAGCAGTCATATGCAAGGGACACTTTCGTCCTCCATCTTAACAACATACTGTTTGTACTTCACGAGTGCAAAAACTTTTTGGACGAGTTCCATGCGTTTACAACTACGTTTGTAACCAGTCGATTTAAGAGGGGAGAGTACGGGGAGCAGCGACCCCTTATATGCCAAATCAGCAAAAAAAAATTCTGTCCGTCCGTAAACACGATAACTCGAGTAAAACTCAACCGATTTTGAAAATCTTTTTTCCCCTGAAAGGTAGTATGTACCAAAAGTGGGTTTGGTCGTTTTTGCACGAAGGGTCGCTGAGCTAGGGTCGCCTAGGTGGATTTCGGTCTTTTGTACATAACTCGCGTAAATCTTTTCCGATTTTTAAATTTTTGTTTGTTTGAAAGGTGTGAAAGGATATATTTTTGATTTCGAATCGTTGGACTGAGCCACGGCCCTGAAACTAAATGGCCAAACGTTTTTTTCTATTTAAATCGGGTAAATTCTTATCCGATTTTCAAAATCGTTTTTTTTTTTTTTTTTCTGAAAGATAATTTTATAGATGACAATGGATTTGAATCGAATAAGAACTTTCGGAGCTATGGTCGAAAAAGTGGTCAGAAACGTGTAGGCAGATAGGTGAAACTTTTCGACTTATATCTCTGCGAAATAAGAACGAATATCACTCTTGAAAATTTTGAATAAAAGATATGGACATCAGAAAATCATGGAAATTAAATTAGTCAAGATCTGTAGTGGTTCGGGCTGTAGACTCCTTAGTGTGAGTTCAACTCACGCTACGTGACCCTAAACGATATTTGGTGGTTTTTCATGGATATTTCTTTAATGATGAGGTTTTTTGTTCAGTGTTGTTGTGTTGTAGAGAAAAAGGAGCGAACATTTTTGTCCATGTCCTCTCCTCAGTGCTCTAGCTTGATTCGAAGATCGGTCCTAGTACAAAAAATTTTTTTGTTGTGTGAACAAAAATTTTGTATGTTTTTTTTTCAAACTTTGAGCTTTTTTTGGATATGGAGAGGTTTTTCACCGTTGCTTCGGACAGGCTTATCAATATAGCCCTTTCCTAGCCTCTCATCAGGCGACTGTTCCGTGTTCCTATTCGTTTTAGTGAATCATACATCACTTTAGACAATCCCTCACCGCCCATCTTCAGCAGTTCCGCTGGAATATTATCGGGACCGGAAGCTTTGTTGTTCTTGAGTGAGGTAATTGCTGCTGAGACTTCCTCCATTGTTGGCGCTGCTACGATACGACCGTCGTCGTCAAGAAAGGAAACATCGCTATCATCAGTGACATCATCATCCCCGTTGTACAATGCATCAAAATGATCTTTTAATCTCTCCAAGACATCATGTTTTGCAGTAAGCAACGTTCCGTTTACTGCTTTGCAAGCGATTATTCGGGAGTTGAATCCTATCCTTTGATTGTTTACACGTTTATAGAACTTTCGTGACTACACAATCTCTCTTGCTGAAGAAGCGTCCTATCTTCGAGCTCTCTCTCTTCTTGCGCCGCCACTTTGTGTTCTCTCGTTCTTGCAGTTTCCTTTAATAATCATGCAGCGTTTTTTTGTTCTCTAATATTAGCACACTCCGCATCAAGCCATGTATTGAAGTCATTAGGGCTCTGATATCCTTAGGTGTTGGTCGCTTCTTGTTTGATTACTTCACTCATCGATTGTCAGTCGAGAGGAGTATCATCTGGTTGAGCTTGTTGTAGTTGTTGCTTCTAATTACTCTGAAGTAAATGACAATAGACCTAATAAAGATCTAATTGACATTCGCCCAATCATTTACCCTAAGGAGTCATATAGATACTACGTACGCATTGGGAGAGGATGGAGCAGGTTGCTAAAAGTCTACGCTCCACATATTTTTATATTTTTCTTCATACATTTTTGCGTGCAAGGGGGAAAGGTGTTCTAAAAATCGTTCAGGAGATACGGTCGAAAAAGTGAACAAAAACCTGGTTTTCCGAGGGTCGTTGAAAATTTTTCGCAAATATACCACATACCAGCAACGGAAAATGCTCATTTTGGTGCCAAATGAAAGCATTTGATCTCACAAAATTGGGAAATTTTGTTTTTGTGGAAATCGGGTCAGTGGTCTGGGCACTGGGAATGGACGAAATTGAGTTTCTTAACATATACGAAAACAGTTGGTTTTCGGTCTCCTATTTACTTTAGAGAGCACGTGTTTCAGGGTTTAAGGCAAAAATGGTTCAATCCTGGGATATGACCACTTCTAGAATTGGGAGGTATGACACATATCTCAAAAACTATGGCAGATAGAAAGTTGCTTCCAAATGGAAAGTTGCAGAAATTAAAATTTTAGAGAACAAGAGTTTCAGGTTTTTAGGGAAACATAACTCATTCCAGGGATGTAACCTTTTCTAGAATTGGGAGTGATGAGTCATATCTCAAGAACTATGGCAGATAGAAAGTTGATTCCAAAGACAAACTGGTAGAGAATAAAATTTTAGAGAATACTTGACTCAGGGTTTTAAAGAAAAATGACCTACTCCCGGGATTTCGTCACTTCTAGAATTGGGAGGGATGACTTGCTCATATCTCCAGAACTATGGCACTTAGAAAGTTGCTTCCAAAGGCAAAGTTGTAGAGAATAAAATTTGGGATATATATTCGACAAAACAATTCAACTTTACCGATAAAAAATAATAAATGATCGATAACTTTTTACCGATACCTTCTTTTCAGTCACTTCTCTTAGGAATTTTTCCTTTTACGAAATATTATCAGGTCTTTTGGACACTACCCCAAATATTCGCGCTTTAATCATGCTTGAAATATACGTTTAAAAATTTATCGGTAAATAGTTATCGGTAAATAGTTATCGGTCATTTATTATTTTTTATCGGTCGTTTATTACCATCCATAAAATTTTAGAGAACAGGGCTTTAGATAACAGAGCTAGTGAGATTTCCTTCCGGGAGTGTTCATGACATTACCCAGAGTAATTTCTGTGGATCGTCGGAATTTTGGTAGTTATAAAAAACAATTGAAACATTGAATATATATTCTGATACTGCTACGTACGGGTCTTTGCTTATGTTTTTTCACGACTTAAGACCATGATCCGTGTCTTATAAAAAGAGAACGAACCAAGTCCTAAAAGACAATCCAATATGACCTCACAATATTTGGACACTTAGCATTCTTCCACATCCTTAATATACTCTTGACCAAACGATACAACGTCGAGGATATACATTCCTTGTAATTTCTTTGCCTAATAAAATATTGTAGTTAGGGGCAATTCAAATAGGGGGCCGTTCATAAATTTTATAACGCATGCGGGGGGAGGGGGGTATGAACAGAGCCTATTATTTGAGAATTTTTTTATACTTTTTGGAAAATTTTGATTTCAATCCCTCACAACGCTCATAACCGGTTGAAAACAATGCCATTGTGTCACATTATCCGATACGAAAAACATTTGTTCTACCCCTTTTTTGTTGAGCGCTAGGAGGGCCTTTACGAGGGTAGCCCTAGTGCAAATCTCAGCCATCACACTTCGTAGAAAATACAAATTAGTGCCAAAATGAAGGTATTGGAGCCTAATAAAGATTGAAATTTAAAAATAAAAATTTTGCTGAGCAGACAATCCAAAATTTTGAATTTTCAACTTGTCTGGAAAGAGATGCCCTTCATCATAAAGTTTATACTATTTATTATTTGGAAATTTTTTATATTTTTTTGGGAAATTTTGGGATTTTTTGGGACATTTTAGGAATTTTTGGGAAAGTTTAGTGAATTTTAGGAATTTGTTCTCAAATAATAGGCTCTGGGTATGAGACAAGCTTTACGGTTAGAACAAAAATGGGTCAAGTATGATTCTTTTAGCGTTCCCAAAAAACACGCGCAATTAGGTAAATAATGATTTTTCGTTCGTCTATTTTACTGTGAGCTGAAAACGTGAAACTCACTAGGGATGTAATCAATGCTGTAAAAAAAGACTAACATGCTGTGCTGGATATACATACCATCGCATTGTACATACTGTTCGATGGAATAAAATACTGTTGGATTGCGGCGTAAAAATACCATTTCATAATTTGTTAATTTCCCCTGTTCCTGTTTTTTGCGTGATACTCTTTTCAACAGAAACAAAGTTTGGTTCACGTTTGTAAAGAAATTGCTGAGCAGTTGGTCGAAACTTTTGATGAATGCTTGACAATTTCGTTTCAACTTAAATCCCATTACCGCACCTTTCGCTGCCTCTGGAATCTTGATAAACATTTTCTTCGTTGATTGTCCATAATGCAAAGAAATCATTGATTAAGCTACTTAATTTATTGCTTTAATTGTTTCTAAAGTATACGAAGATTGACTACTAAAAAAAGGAAAGTCTGTATATCATCACTTCATAAGCTCAATTCATTACTTAAAAGCTTTTTAAATACTTTTCACGCAACCCTTTTTGATCCTATTTATAAATTTTCAAATAAAAATTATTCTGAATTAAAAAGAACATCTTTCGTGGACATCACCAATTGTAAATTTGAGTAAATAAACCAAGTAAATAAGAAAGGATTTCTAGCAATTTTACTCGAAAAAATGTACTGAAAAAGCGAATGAAAAAAAATAACAAATTAAATTATGAGTCTAGACATATTGCTCAAATAAAAGAAATTTCGCTTTTAAACAGATTAAAATACGATGGAAGAAAAATTCGCACTCGGTAAGTATACGTCCGAAGTAGAAGCGAAAGATATAATAAAAATGTCCAAAATTGCTACAAATTATTTAGTAAAAAAATATAATTGGAACGATAAATTTTGGGAAAGACATTACAGCTTAACATTCGAAAACAAATAGGATGCCATTAATGAATCTTTTTTGTCCTTTCTGTGGTTCCCATTTCATATATTATGTACATTATTGCTTTACTTTCCAGTCTTTTAGATATTTATTACATATGACTTTATGTTACAGTTGTCAGGAAATAACTATACACAGTTTTACGATATCAAGTTCAATAATCTTTTTTGCATGTGACAACATCGAATGTCGTCACGAGTTGGCAGCTTATCTCATTTTACCTAATAGATCAAGTCATGCCTCGCGTCTGATCAGGCAACACCACATAAGTTTCAAGTGTTTCGCCGGCGACAAAACATTAAATTTGTATGGGGAAACATCGTTTTTGCGAATTAATCATTTTCTGTATGTAATTAGGCGGATCAAATGAATGACGATGGAAGTTCATTTAGTGTTACTTTAAAATAACTCATTTGGCCCGCTTTATACAAAACACAAAATGAATAAATGCAATATGTGAAATAGGCGCTTGATCCATAGCAACTCAATCATATCGCTCTTTAAAGTGTCTATACCTTGAGGAAAATATCTACAAATGACGTATCATGACGTAGGAATTGTGTTCATAACATACGTCACCAATGTATTTCATCCATCGTGCACGTATTGCGAACGCCGTGCACGTATTATGTGAGCTTATTACACGTTCGTTACGTATGGCATACCACACAATACTTGAATAAGGTTTATAATACATTCACCGCGTATATAATACATCGGTGGCGCATACAATAATAATAATAATCCGCCGTTGCAACCCGTCCGGGTCAGAGGCTAGATCATTTTATTTTACTAGTTCCGCAATTTTTGTGAGCTTTTGCTCACATGGATTCGTTACCGACGTTTTTACTGTGTCAGTGGTAAATTGCACACAAACCTAGTGCCATCTGTGATGTACTAGATGCGGAAACTAGTAGGCCTTAGAATGCCCCATCAATGTGTTTTTACCGGCAGGCATTTTTTGGGCCACATGCTTAACGTGAATTCCGAACCACGCCTAACGGTAGCTTACATTTTACCATTAGGGTTCCTTAGATTCAGCTAGATTCAGATATTTGTACACAGAATTCATCGAATATGGGTGACGGCATATTTGTCATTCTTCTGTGTACGATTCGTTACGGCACCAAATTCACAACTACCTGATTATGAAGCCTGGGTGTGCCTAGGAGTTAGTTAGTTTCGTTTATTGGCTCAAATCTAATTACAATATGTAATGCTAGTTTGATGTAATTAGGCCCCTTAATTGGGCCTCTTTTACTTGCCATAAATAATATTACAAAAATAAAAGCGCATCACTTCACAATACTCCAAATGAGTTCAGGAAATTGTCCCTAGAAGGTATTTATAATTGTTGTGGATAAGTTTTGGCGCCTAGTTGTGTTCGGTGGTATATCCCCTATATTATACGTCCTTTGTGTGCTGATTTTTGATTCGCTCCAGTGTCCTAATGTTCACCAGAGGAAGCTCCTGTTCCTTTATTATTGCTGAACCAAAGAAAGTTTTTCTTGCAACAGTTAGCGCAGGAGAATTGGTCAAGAGATGTAGTGGGGTTTCATCCTCTTCGCTGCTCCTTTTACATGATACGCCCTGTGACAAGCCTATTCTATTTAAATGCTTATTGTAAGCTCATTGTAAACCGGTTATTAGTCCGATAATTGATCTTAACTCTTTTCTGCATTTTGTCATTAAAAATCTCGTAGTTCGCTGGCTGCATTCTACGATAAACTTTTTACTATGCCTGCAGTTTTCCAACTTACTCCATTCTATAGTTCGTTGTGTCTTCGGGTGAAGTGTTCGCTGATTATTTGGCGTTGTGTGGCATATGTGATACCAAACGCAGGTTCTGGTCCTGTGAATAGCTCTTGGCTACCCTTTCTGGCTAGTTTGTCCGCCTTTTTATTCCCCATTATACTTTAGTGTCCAGGCACCCATGTTATACTTATATTATTTTCCTCTGATATCTCGTTGATGCTGTCTAGACACTCTAATATCAGTTTAGAAGTGAAGCATTGTGAATAGGCTTTTAACGAGCCTTGACTATGCGAGTATGTGTAGATACTCATTCCTTTCATACCTCTTTCTTTCAGCTTTGCACCTGCATCAATAATAGCGTATGCTTCAGCTTGTGAGATTGTGGCGTAGGTACCTAACAAATAGGAGCCTGATCCCGTTCACCTCTGTCATTTTTGAGCCATCTGTGAAGATGGCTGAGCCTTCTTGATTCAGCTGATCTTTCCCTAGCCATTCCGTTCTTTGAGGGATGCACATTTCAAATTTCCTCTCGAATCGATAGATTGGTGCACATTTGCCTGAATGCATCAATAATTCTGGTAACTCTTTGCAGTTCAATTACTGCATGACCTTGGTCTGAATCTGTCCATTCTCCCACATTTTTTAAACTCATAGCACAGGTTAGGGCTTCCTGTTCTAGAAAAAGGTCTACCGGAAGGGTTGACATAAGAATTTCTAGCGCTTTCGTTGGTGTGGATTTCATGACTCCGGTTATGCCTACCAGAACCATTCTTTGCACATGTTCAATGTCTTTTTTTATGCATTTCGCATTTGCCTTGTGATGCCATAAGTGACTTTCATAACATAGTATGGGTCTTATGATTGCAGTGTATAGCCACGCTATTACTTTGGGTTTAAGTCCCCATGTCTTGCCGAAAGTACATCTACATAGCCAGTAGATCTTGGTTGTTCTCCTGATTCTTTCTTCTATGTACTTTTTCCAATTAGCTTACTATCTAGAATGACCCCCAGAAATTTGGCATGGTCTGCTAGTTTCAGCTGTTTGCCGTTCAGCTTTGGAAGTTTCATCCTCTTCCTGTTCGCCTTGTTTATCTTTGTGAATAATACAAGATTATTCTTCTGTGGGTTGACTGTCAACCCATTTTCTTTGCACCATTTGTCCACTATCTTCAGTGCGGTGTGCCTAGGAACTATCCTATACATTGAAGAAAAATCCTATACAGAATTTGTCCCCACCAGGATTGAACCCAGATACTCTTGGTGGAAAGCCACTCGTCACCACTGAGCTAACCCTTTCGCCGGTGGCGCATATTATAAACACAATTCCTACGTCGCGTCGCTTGTAGATATTTTTCTCAGTGCAGACCTGAAAACTACCTGCGGGTCAATATTTCAACTCAATTGTTTCTCGTATTTGTATTTTAGAGACTCCACTAACAGCTTTTTACAGCCAATAACAAGTGTTGTCTGGACCACCGGCTTAACGTGACTTCCGAACCACGTCTCAGAGTAATGCGAATGTAGCGTCTTTGTTATTATGCAATTACTCCAAGAATTGTTAGGCGCTTGATTATTATCTCGCCTAAATGTAGGCTTAGATATTTCGTGCACAAATTCGTCGCATATGGGTTACGTCATACGATTCATTTAGTGTGTACGTCGTTGTTGGCACCAAACACACCACAACTACCGAACTTTTGAAGCTTGAGTGAACTTTAGGACGTTATTAATGCGCTACACTTGCTAGAAAAATTCCATGTAGAATTTTTCCGACACGGGATTTGAACCCGGATCGTTTTGGTGGAAGGCCAGTACGCTAACTACTGTGCTAACCCGTCCAAAGTGGAGGAACTCACTCTTTTTTGGTGAACAAATTTTTTGAGACATTTTTTTGAGTTATAATGACATGCGCAACTCCCTCCAAGCGACTTAGCCGCGAATTTTTTTGTATTGATACGACTTTTAAAGCTTTTGCTTAAAAAGTACGATGGCTGTCAATACAAAATTGAGCTAATGCTCACGTGAGGCTGCCTAGTGACTAGACCATCCAAATGAGTATAAATGCAATCTGTCACGCCTTTAGTATGGCCCTATGAAATCACAATTTACACACAAACGGGCTAGTCTTAGACTCCTTTGCAGGTTGCTTGGCTGCTACTTCTTGGATCTTATCTCACGTACAGGATCTGTGTGGTGGATGTTCTTCAAATGAGCTACAGACTTCATCGATTGATAGTATGCAACACGGGTCACGGTACCTGTGTGCTTATACACCCTAATCTTTCAACATCCCAATGCTACACTTAGAAAGGAAGACCGAATATTTTCGCAAATACTGGTCGAAAAAGCGAATACTATAATTGTAGTTTAAATAAGAACTTCTACAATGTTGCACATTGCGTTGAATGTGAAATACGATTAGCTTTTTTTCGGAATTATACTGTTCGTATTCACACGCGAATAAAAATTAAGTTACATTAAACATGAGTGAATGCAACAATGAATATAGTGTGTGGAAGTTGAAATAAGTGGAACTTAAAAATGTTCTATTTTAAATTAAATTCAATGTAAAGATGACTTAATTTTTGTACTTTACACTTTGATTTATTTCAATGTAAATTTATGTTTAGAAAGCTGCGTGAACAACTAACAATCTAATCACAAAAATGTGGGAAAAATTGGCTTTATATCACTCAAAGAAATCAAAGTTATTTGGTGGAAACTGTGATTGTATGCTTGTAATGTATCCAATCAATTTTAGCCAGTTACCGAACTCTCGCACACACAAACTTTTCTCAATGGCGAAATACTCTTGTAACCATAACATTCTTATACCTATTTATATAATCCATGGGCATGAATTCAACCATTCTAAAAACCCCAAAGTTTATGGTCGCAATTCGTTTCACATCGAGGCAACTGTGAAATCTATACGAAAAGGAAAAACCCAAAGCAACAAGTTCTCCATTGATTATTATTTGGAAAAATTATGATGACGGGGAATTCATTGTGCCGAAATGAATTGTGTGTATTTGGTATATTGGCAGTGGTAGTCCGCTGGTCGAGATTATAAGATGAAAAAAAATCCCAATACTATATTTCATTGATAAAGGAGTGAAGCTTCCGGATAAAATCTTTTTGTGATAGTTTATGTGAATGTAATAATTTCCTTAAATTTGTTTCGGATTTTATTCACAGCATGACCGTCGGAAGTTTTCTTCGTCGATTAGAGCTTAGACAAAATATTCTTTGCATTGTTTGCAATGTTAAAATGTCTCTGACATATTGACATTTCATTGTAATTTATTGTTATTTTCTGAAATTGTTTTTTCCAAGAAAAGTTCACAAATAAAATGAGAACGGAATTTATTTTCAATGAAACTAATTTTGTTCTTCAACAGAATTCATGTGAGTTTTTTTCGACACTGGAATGACATTTTCTATTACGAAATTGTTTACTTTTTCACAGAATTTCCACGGAATTTCCGGATTTTCTTTATGAGATTTCTCAGCTTTTAAGGATTTTGTATGAACTTCTTTATTTTTACCTTAAAATAAAATTCTTTGAAAATAAACGGAAGGGTTAACTGTAATTTTTTTCTCGAACCTAGTCACACTTCATAGACGATTAATAAGTACCCTTTAGTGTTGTTCCTCATGAAGACATTGTTAGTTCTTGTTGCATAAAAGATGGCGTTGTTATTATTAAATTTGAGTGAATCTTGAGATTTTAGCGAGGGGTGGTGCACTTCATTTATTCCATTCATTATTTTATTCCATTTATTCCCGATTTTTTTTTATTGTTTTTGCGAAATATCTTAACCAAACACATCACAAGTTAGACAAATAAGTTCAAAAAAAGGTTTGCACAAATTATAAAGCATTTTGAGATTAAATTTTATTTTTTTTTGAATAAATGGAATAAATTTATTTATTCCATTTTTCAACAAAAATTCTTTTAAGTTTTCAAAAGTGGGTTTTATAACTTTTTGACACATTAGTATGGTTTGTTATGTGCGTTGCCATCAAAATCAAGTCTATTTGAAGTTTTGGCGAACTTGAAAAAATTATCATTTATTCCATTTATTCCAATATTTATTCCATTTATTCCCATTTATTCCATAAACCGCAGAAGTGCGTCACCCCTCGGATTTTAGTTCATATTTTGACAACGGTGTCGCTCTTGCATGCCTGTGATTATGAACCGGTTCCAGTTTCCAGTGGAAACAACATGGATAAACTTTTGATTATTATTTACATAGTTTTATAGAGATGCACAGCAGATATTCGTTGACATGTTTAATGAAATTCACAAGTTGTATAACCCACAAACTCCAATAATTTACATAAAGTTCACAGCTAGAAGTCTGCAACCACATAGTATTTGATAACTTACTTAGAAGTGTGCGCCGCCTTCAGGTCCTCAGCCGAGCGCCGCCGCCGAAGACGAAAAATGTCCTCAGCCGCCGCCAGCCGCCGACGGTTTTCATCAGCTTTCGGTCAATTTTGTCAAATGCCTCTTGCAACATTTGATAATGAAAGCAAATGCTAAGGATTTTTCTGAGCAACAGTTATTTAACTTGAACCATCGTGAGGGTTACAGGACGGCTAGTGCGCTCTGAAGAAGAATAAGAAATGCTTTCGTAGCAGAATGCGGATGACTTAACTTTATTAGCAGATAGGACCAGTGATTTGCAGAGGAATATCGAATGCCTGAAGGTTGTCATGTGAGGAGTACGGAATGCAAATAAATGTCAGCAAAACTAAGGTTATGCATGTCGCTAAATCTAAGAAATTTTATGTAAGAAGTTGACATTTATCCCGAGAGTTCGTTCACTTTTTGTAACTGGGGGGCAACAATTGGAACAGGTTTCTGAGTTTATATTTTTAGTGACCACTTTTTCGGAGGATGGTAAGTTAGTTAGGGCATTTGGTTGCCAGTCAGTTGAGGTCGCATGTGTTCAACAAGAAGGATTAAAATAGTGGCACAAAGTTCAATCTTCAGGCCAACGATTTTATATGGTAGTAAAAGTTGGGTGGACAACGGACAGTGCCGTATCTAGACAGCTAAATCAGGGTGGGCGCGCGCCTTCAGAATGAAGAAGTTATAGAAATAAAGCGAAATATATACTTATGTGATATGTTATAATCAGCAAGTTTTTTCACGAGCCCTGGCTTTTAAAAAGTTTACAAATTGAGTCTGTAAATAGTAGTTTGCCTCCCACGATGAAAAGTAGTCACAACACTACTAATTAAGTAATGACAATAGCGCCGCAGGCGAAATTTTTACGACTTTTAATTCAAATTGAATTGTCCAACAGCATTCCATGACATTGAAATTTGAACATTATTTTTGCACATAATCTTCATTGCCGCTAAGCAAGAATCGTAAAAGTATAGAAACATAGAATGTATCTCTATGAAAAGTTCTTCAAATGCAAAATTTTAAAATGAATTAAAAGTACGCGAGCGAAGCGAGCGAAATTTTTTGAAATCATGTTTCATTCACAAATTTGTACACTTGTTAAAAGCAAACATGGCCCAAATTAATCAAAATTGACTAAATTTGCTTGCATTTTCGAAAATCTGAGGGTAGGCGCAAGAAATCTCCGCCCACCCTCGCCAGTACTTAGATACGGCCCTGACAACGGTTACCTTGTTCATGACCTGGAAGTTTCTGATATGAGGGTGAATCGGAGGGAGCAGTGGAACAATCATATCATGAACGATGACATCAGGAAAAATTTAGAGGTTACATCAGTGGAAGAGGTGGCAAGGGTTAGTCGTTTGCGATGGTACGGGCACGTCCAGAGGATGGGCAATAGCAGGCTGCCAAAGAAAGAGAATATTGAATATTGAAAGGGGCTGACGCCATCGTGTTTAGAACAACCGCTCTCGCACTTGTTTTTTCAGCCGCTGAGTATGGAGCCCCAGTTTGGATCGCAAGTGCACATACTCATCACATTGACGTAACATTGAATAAAGCACTGCGAATCATCACCGGTACAGTCTCCTCAACACCAACGGAATGGCTAAGCGTATTGGCTAACCACCGGAAGTTCGTAGAATGAAGGCTTTCCTAAATGGAACAAGTTAATGAGCTTGGAGGAATTACCAATCCAGAATGACCTGAGAAATGTGCCACGGCTGCGACTTTCTTCCCGTAAACCGAGCAAATCGACTACCCGTACTGCCCAGCTGATCATTGGAAAGCGATCTGGGAACAGGGTAATGTCCGCTATCACGACCTCGTTGACGACCCCACAACAAGGCCGGCTTTGAAATCCCGAGAAAAGGTTGGGTTACCTTATATCGACTACGCACAGGACATGGCAATTGCGCTCACTTCTTGCATCTTTGGGATCTGGTGAACTCGACAACTTGTGACTGTGGTGCGCCAGATCAAACAATGCGACATATCACTAACGACTGCCCTAACAGGAAGTTTTGGAGTGGAATAAATGGACTTAACCTTTTGGACGAAGGGGCCACTGAGTGGCTTTGCAACCTCGATTTGGACCTCTGATTTTGATTTGCTTCCCGACTATGATTTGATATGAGAAATTTAAGTCTTTGTAAATATTTGCTACTGGTAGATTGTTAACGCCATATGATAAATAAATAAGGTCCCGGGTGTGCGCCCTAGGGTGAGGCCGAGGAGAAGGTTTATAGACTGAGTTAAATGAGATTTAGAAGTTAGGGGACTTTCTCTCGACGAACAAACCATCTCCTTGGCACAGGAGAGGAGGGTATGGAGAAGGGTGGTACTCGATCACCGGGCGTAAGGACCTCACACCGAAAGGTACAAATGGTCTATAAAGTTTGATGATGATGATGATTCATAGCAGAATTAAACCCTTCTTCATTTGTGCCATCACTTTTTCATACCTGAATACGGCTTTGCCTTAAACTAATTCCACAATCTATTCTTCTGTTGGTAATACATTTAATTTACAGCTGCCCATGATATGGACTGTGTGTTACAGAAAGGATAGATCGTAAAATTTGTTCAAGGCGAAGCCGTATTCAGCTATGAAAAAGTGATTACGCCATAAGTTTATTCAGGTATGAAAACTAACATTACTTCTTCTTCATCAGAGCATTCAGAGGCAACTAGCCACAATCTATTACTTTTGATGTCAAATTAAATTCACTTAAGTCGCCAATAGTACTAATATACTAAGTATAATCCGGTTCTACCCGATTTTAGGAATTTTCTAGTTGAATCAATGACGCAATCTTTTCTAAAAGTGATTTGAGTGAAATCTAAAGGGGATAGTACTTCGGAATAAATGTGAGAAAATGTACATTAATAGCAGTAACCTTTAAATTATTAGAAATGTTTCAAAAATTGGTCGGCGCGGCGCGGCTGAGCCGATCCGCCGATAAAATCGTTCATCGGCGCGCCGCCGCCGACACCGTCACACTCGGCTTGCCGCCTCGGCGCACACCTCTAAACTTACTGCTAGCGTCACCAACTCCAAACTAGCATTCTGTTTGAATGAACTCGGAAATCGACTAACTTTGTGACAAAATCAAATCGTCTTTATATTTTCTCATTGTCGCTTGAGTGCGACATCTGGTTATCATGTCTCTGAATGCAATCGACGATTTTAGTCTGAGTTCCACTAATTTTGAAGAAAAAAACCTCATCCCACCTGCTGATATTAAAACATTAATCTACTTGAGATTGGCTTAAACGGATGACTAGCTGTTACAAGCAGCTGCCACGACTAATTCAAATGTTAACTTTATTTAATGAAAGTAGTCAAAATATTAGACTGAGTGAACATACATAATACTGCAATGACATTCCATTACATGTTACATAAAGCCGTCGAGGGTAAATTAAAATGGAACTGAAATTATATGCACGATGCATCATACATGGAATTCAACTTTAGTGACTTTACGTTTCTGGACGCTGCGATAAAAAGTTTTGCATATATGAGATTTGACTAATTTATTATCCGTGAAGTCAGGCTACGTTGCAGAAAATTACTCCGTATATCTATCGTAAATTTATGATATTAAGAAAGGTCATCAGCATATTGCATTTTAAGATAAGTTTTGCAGCACATTTAAGGTTTTCTCATGCTACGATACGGCTTTCTATAGTACACATCATACCATCCAGCTATTTATATTCGTATAATAACGTAAGCAGATAAAGTTTAGTTGCATATTTGATATTGTGTAATTCGTAAATGTTTTGTGAAATATTCATACGTTCGCTCTAGGCTTTTTGGGCTCATACGTTTCATATGATTATAACGATACCTGCACTTGCTTACCGTTTCTAGCAGTCTTTCCTGATATTTTATTATACTTTGACTTTTGCAAAAAAAACCCTTCGTCTTTGAATGCATTAGCTACACTACTAAACACTGGAATATAAACGTTGACTGAACAGTTCACCATCTCTAGATTTAAATTAATTTTGAATAAACGGAGTTAATTTTTGTAGTTACACTGAACTGCTCCAGGAAATCTGGGATAAATGTAAATAGGAATTTATGAGGGAAAATCATGGGCGCGCGGTGGCGATGCGTTCGTGACGCAAGTCCACATACGAACAAAAAATTAGGAATTTTTTTCGGAGACTGCGGAACCACATATACAGGGAAGTTTTGACTTCACCCCTTGCGACGTACCCTCCGGAATATATTTTTCCCGGATCCTAAGGGAAATTTTTAAGGCGAAGTGTCTTTTTACTAGGGAGGTCCAAAAATGTATGGGGAAATAAAAGTATCGAAAAGTTTGGGGCACCAACCGAAAAACAAAAGGTTTTTGATCCCTGATCAAGATTGTATACGGCGTAACTTGATCCGAGGCGATTTAGGGGTAGCTCAAAAGCGTTAAAGTCAAAAATTGGACGACTTTCAAAGGCACATATTCACTCATGTAATGAGAGAATCCATCGGTTGTTGTGGTGCAAGGTCTTAGGACACCACTTAAATTGACATAGAAAAATTAGACCAGGCAGTGTTTTCGTCCACATTTCCCACATGATTGAAATTCATAAGAAAATTGCACCACTTTAATCATGCGGGACATATGGACGAAAACACTCTCTGGTCTACTTTCTTTATGCCGATTTTAAGGGTGTCCTAAGACCTTTCGATTGCATCACAACAATCGATGGATTCTCTCATTACTTGAATGAATATGTGCCTTTGAAAGTCGTTCAATTTTTGACTTTAACGCTTTTGAGCTGCCAAAAAACTTTTGTTTTTCGGTTGGTGCCCCAACCGACGCGACACTTTTGTATTTTGGACACCCCTACTTTTCACTCATTAAAATCGGTTCAGTGGATTCGGAAATATGACCCTTAGAAAATTTAAACTTTCATTATAAAATTGCATTTTCATATAATCCAAGTTAATGAAAACATCCTACGTTGGTTAGTTAGTTTTCGAATTTTCTTGAAATCGGCTCGATGTCCGAAATTTTCTTCTTTGGGTAGCCAAGGGATGCCCATAAGGCGGGATCCTTTTTTTTTTTTTTTTTTTTTT
>CM055404.1:44494580-44508924 GCA_029228625.1 Pseudolycoriella hygida | reverse complement strand
AAGAATCCACAAGAATCCCATAAACCTAGGAAGCTCCATTGGATGACCTCACTCATGTCGAGAATAACCGAAAAATATCAAAAAACCTGATGGAAGTTGAATACCTCACTCACCCATACCGTGAATACACTAACACACAAACACAAAAAAATTTTATATGGGATTTGTATGGGAGCTTCCAGGAGCCCTAGCGCCCAAACGAGGCCGGTACCCCCCTTTTTTTAAAATCTCAAATCTCGTAGAATCACCATCCGAAGCTCCCTGCAAAATTTGAAGAAAAGTTATCGATCCGTTTTCGAACGCGAGCCAAAAAACACGTTTTTCATACAAGTGCCAATGGAAATTTCTAACTAACTAACTAACGTAGGATAGCCTTATCTCAGGTCCCTTGTATACTGTAAAAATTGCACTGAAAATCCAATTTTCAAGATCATAACTCCGGATCCACTGAACCGATTTTAATGGATGAAAGGTATTTCAATCTAAATTTTACGTAGAATCCGATAAACTAGGTCACAGGGGGTACGAAGCAAGGGAAAAAAACCGAAACTTAGCTGTATTTATGGTTCCGCAGTCTACGAAAAAAAATTTCTGATTTTTTTCATCGTAGGGGGACTTGCGTCACGGGCGCAATGCTACCGCGCGCCCATGATTTGTGCAGAGTTGTAGAGAAAAAAGAGACGAACTTTTTTGTCCATAATGGGGCAACTAGTTATTTTAAGAGATCCGTTTAGACGAAGTGACAACATAGATTAGCTAATCCAGCACATTATTTTGCCTTCGCCATCGTTCGATGTGTTTTTAATCTTCTTGAGGACGAACCAGAGAACACTTTAACCTCTTCGAAAACCTAAAGTGGATTTTTAATGAATATGTACTTTGGCATTCATGAAACATTTTACTCAGTGAGAATATTACTTGAAAGTATTCGTTATTAGTGTTTACAGGCAAAAAAAAAACTCATAGCAAAATTTTCATTTATTCGCTGTATCAATATTTATTTTCAGAATTGCCTTCAATATGATCCAATCATCCAATGCTTGAAATACGAATTTGGGTTTTTCTTGGAATCAACAAAATATTTTCGAAAATAAAAAAATCGTAAAACAAATTTCAATTTTTTACGACCAACAGCAATCATCGCAAATATAGAATGAACATTGAACAAGAACATATGCGAACGAAACGGGCTACACGATCAAAACAATTTCATTTACAGCGAAACGCATAAATAACCAATTTATAATTTCGATCACGTTCAATGGACAGAATTCCATGTATATACATTTGCAAAGTTACATAAACAAAAAAAAATGTCCATCATGTTTAGCGGATTGTTTTCCTACAGAAAATGTTGTACATGTCATTCGACATACATACACATTTCGTATGGAAATATAGAAAATAAGCCTATTTTTGTAGGCTTTGTATTTACATGCTTACGTATACGTACATCAGTTGTAAACAAAACAACTCAATAGGCTCCGACTATCATACGTAGTCCGGTAAGTTTTTCTACATAAAACATGAAAGCTCGTTTGGGGTTTACGTCTGAATAACTGGTTCTTGAATATTGACTGCAACACAAGATGTTTCCTTTTATTTGCCCCACAAATGACTCCGCTCAGTGTCAGATTAAACAGTCATCAGAAGATCTTAAGACGTAACATCCCAACAAAAATATCATCTTGCTGCACGAAGTCGAATTGCATTGTTTTCAGTCCAATTAATCCACAAAACGAATGAATCACATCATACACATGCCGTAATTGTGAGTAATATTTTATTTGGGCAGACACTGATATAAGACAAGAAATCACATTATAAGTTATTCATCTAGGAAATTGAGATCTGTAGATAGTGTAGTGACGAAGAAGTCGAACGACAAGTATTTGGGACGATAGTCGAAGGCAAAAAGTAAAAGAGCAGAATTTTTGGAACTTGTTGGAATATAAAAAATCTATCCACACAACGAATGATTATATGAAACCGTATGTGGGAAAAGAAAGGGATTTCCACCGTATTGAGGAAAATCCTTTAACATGAAGTTCCTAGTAATAACGACGTGATGAAGGGGGAGGGGCGCGGGAAAATCAGGCTTACAGCTCTACTAAAGAAATGTAGATTATGATTTTTCATGTTGTGACGATCAAGTGATCTCAAAACTACGTTATAGCAATCCCAGTCGTCACAAAAATGATAAGGGAGAGAGCTATTCCGGGCTAATTTAACTGAATTTGTCTCGGAAACTGTAAAAATGAGAGAAATAAAAGAGAAATGAAAACGAAATTCCTAAGAATAGTTAAATGCAGAAAGGGTCATCTCCAATAGCGAATTATAAATAAAATAAAGTTCTCAAGTTTTATGTGTGACATTAATCATACTTCAACCTTTTCTTAAAAATTACAATAAAACATTTTATTTTAAGAAACAGAATAGCAAGGGATTATAATATGTTACCAATTCCATTTTCAGATGTAACGTAGGTAACCCATAGGGAATACTCCTGACAAATTGTTACCCGGGAAATTGTAATTCGCATCCCGGGATTTAAGATATAACAAAAATTACCACAATGGTTCAATATTCAATGAAATTGACAGATATGTGTATATGTGACTGCCTATAAGGATTATAGCTTTGCATCGTGACTCCAGTGTAAGGAATGGGGAGGAATGCTCTTTTTGGAAACACGTTCGTTTTAGGAAATCCAACCGGTTTTCTGAAAACCGATAAAAACCGGTAATACCGAAAACCCGTAAACCGGTAATACCGAAAAACGGTTTTTAGATTTGCATCACCGTTTTTTTCGGTAAATTTTTTGTTCTAAAAAGCGCTGTTTTACTTCTTGATTTCAACATTATAAGTCGAAGTTTTCGGGTAAATTTCCTTAAAGTTTCAATGGAGAAATTTTCCAGATTTGACATAGAAATGGATAAGTGGCCGTCAGAACATCCCAAAATTAAGACCTGACTTTCGAATATATTTTTTTCATGCAAGTGTAAGACTCCGATATCTTTGAACATGTTCCAATGAAATAAATAGCTTCGAGCTTTTAGTTTTCTTTGTTCTATGGTGTGAATGTGGAAGTGGTGTGCTGAGAAAGATTTCGACCTTCTTTAACCGATCTTGTAATATTCTCGAACAAAAGAAGCCTTAAATACAGACTTTCAGAGCGAAACTTCAGCTTAGGAAGGATGAAGTTCGTTCAAAATTTAGCTTACCTAAGTTGGCAATGAAATATTATCCCAAACTTTGTCAACAAAGGTCAACAAATTCTGCAATCAAACCACAAATTCTGCTATAACATCAAATGCTGAACGCTAAGTTGCTGTGAATTTTGTCGCTAATCTGAAAATTTAATTTTTCGCCGAAGCAAATTCTATTTTGACGATTTGGAGGCTATTTCCCGAGCCGAAGGCGTGGGAAATAATCCAAATCGTCAAAATAAACCATCCTGGACAGCGGTGCATATGCTATTTTATCTGCCGAGAAAAGATATATCGACAAAAACAATTTTGCCCTAGGAAGAAAAATGCGAGATTATCGTTCTAGGCAGATAATAGCATTTTATTGACATTTGAGGGGAGCATCGAGGCTTGCCGAGATTTCCCCTCAAATGTCATTACGATGCTTTATTGCATAAGCGAAAACGAGAAAACAAACATAGGGGGAATGAAGAATGTCATTGTCACAGATCAATAATTTCTGTTTATAATCACTAGAGTAATAAATTTTAAGGGGAAACAGTGCGCGTATGTAATAAAAAGTTTTTTTAGATACTTCCAACAGTTACCTTTGAAACGCAATCCTTGTTTAGAACAGTCTAGTATACTGGCCCTGCCATGAAGCATGAAAAACATAATACGTCACTCGCAAAGAGTTTGACTACATCAGGGAAACTGGAAATGGAAACCGATCAAACGACATCCAAATCTTCTTTCTTGAGAAGATACACTTACGGAAATATATTTTTGCATCAAATAGAACTTTGTACTTCTGCGCAGGTTTATATATTTTCCGTGAGTGTAATCTAAGATAATGAGACACGAAAAGTGACGATTAGAAGGGATTGGGTCCGAGTGTGTCATTTGACGTGTGCGATGTTGAATCGTGACGTTGAATCGGAAAGAGCTTTTTTTGCGTGTTTTTTGTGTCCTTGTCCCAAATTTATAGGCAAAATGAGCGACGATATTTCAGATAAATCAGCATTGCTGCCTGCGCCATATTTTTAAACCAAGCAGGAGAAATGAAGACTAAAACAAAATACCTTCACCCAACGTCCTTTGCTTCAATATAAGAAAAAATATAGCAGTTTTACTGGTTTTCACCGGCTTTTTTTTTTTTTTTAAATCGGCATTACCGAAAACCGGTTTTCAAAAAAAGACCGGTAAATGGATTCCCTAGTTCGTGTGCAGTTCTACCAAATGCACTGACATTCATGTTTTTATGCTCGTAAGTACGACTAAGTTCCATTTCGCCAAGTCGTGCAGAAGTTCATACAGCCTAGGAGTCCTCCTAATTTCATGCAGTGATCGCAGTGATTGAGTAGTTATGTACCTGTAGTCGTCACTAGTCCTTTTAAAGTCAATTGTCATACTAAATCACTTATTTTTATAATAAAATACATTGGGACGTTGGTGCTAGCCCCAAAACGCTTACGTATGTCTTTACTTTTAGTATTTGAGATATTTCGTGGTTTAAGTGAGAAAAACGAAATAGACTAAAGTATGTGAAACCCGGAATGTGTCTTGAGTATCATTCTTTCTCCATGTATACAGCCTGGTGGGACTCCACCATTCACTAGGACAGCGTAGGACAGTCAAGATTTACCATAAATATCTTTGTGGTTATATGATAAAGGAACGAAGTTTACAAAAGCAGGCTAAGCCACAAATGTCAAAATTATCTTGCATCTCATTTTTCGTAATTCTTGAATTTAATGAAAAAAGGGATGCAAGATAATTTTGACATTTGTGGCTTAGCCTGCTTTTGTAAAACTTCGTTTTGCATATCATACCCTCAACCAACATCGTGTTAAATGATTTTTCAATATTTGAAAATGAAGCAACTTGACTGTTACTGTCGTTGAAATCCAAACAGCATCTCAGTATCTTATCATACAGAACCTTTTCAAGAATTCTTTTACGTTATTTAGAAGGTCTCAGTTACTGGTTTTCCGCGCTTGGGCATAACATGACCCATTTTACTTTAATAGAACTTGCTTCATCATAAGTTCCAGGAAATTGTGTGCCCAGCAAGGAAGCTTTTTGTGAGCAAGATTTGGAGCACTATCAGGACCATTTGATCATTTATTTTATAGATTTTTAAGTACGAGTTTGATTCTGCAGGGTCAGTTTGACGCGGTTCAGTCATTTTGTTTTGGGAATTTCCGTCGACAAAAGAGAACATACTTCTGATTCTTTTTTCTTGTTGAATATTGGGTCCACGTTGCGATTTTGTTTATGTCTCGTTATCTATAACATATGCTTTACAATGAGACTCATCACTAACTACAGATTGTGTTGTTGTGATACAGAAAAGGACAGTCATGTATGTGATTGAATTTGTCTCACAGTTGAGCCACCCATTCGAACGAGACTGTGTTTATGTTTTTATTTGAATTTAACTATCACACGCAAGCGTAGTAGTGGTAATAGTATATTACAGTGGGGGGTGCGGAAGTAAGTCATTACATGAGGCATCAATTTTGTGGCTAAACTCAAGAGGGTGCTTTAAAGCAAAAAGCTTTGAAAACTGTTTGTTGACGAGTCTAGTATCCGGAGCCGAAGGCGAGGTATATGACTGCACGAGTCAAAAAACAGTCTTTAAAGCGAGTTGCTTAAAAATACACGAATGGGTTTTCGAGTGTCACGAAATAACTTACTAAGCACCCCGCCCCCTCCCCCCTGTATACTGTTTTAATCGGTGTCCCATCCGAAAACCCGTCATTACATGCGGATATACATGTAATGAGAAGTTTCCGGTGGGGGCCCTAACATACATGTAATGAATAATTTCCGTGGGGTGCACATATGCATGTAATGACAAGTTTTCGGTGGGACATCGATTAAAATCATATAAACACGTATAACAATTTTCGTTCGTACTGTATGAGTTGCTCAGCCGAAAATCAACTGAACCAAATTCAGTCACATATCGGACTTCCCTTTTCTGTAAATCAGCAAAGAAATGAAAATAATTGTTCTGCACTCAATTTTCTGTTTTCCGGGAAACGAAAAAGTGACGGAAAATGAATTGCCTAGTAATCGAGAATCTCGGGAGGTATACAACGCTAAAAAATACAGCAATTTATTACAAAAAGCACCCTTTAGAAATATTGTAGAGCATGTAAGATGGTTTCTTACATCTATTTTACAATTATATATTATATTCTATTCTATTACAATTGTGAGTGACCGAGAGGTCATTACGACAGGTTCGGTTATTATATCTCAATTGCACATTAGATTTTAATACTATTTCTATTTTTCACACTTATTCATTCGTAATTGATTTGTTTTTCGATACTATTGCCGGGGAGATTGGCTAGCCAACAGTTCCGACGACCGAGTGATGACTCTTTTGTCTGCTGGGACCTCACGAACCCATTGTGCGATCTGGGCGCCATCTTTCGCGTCTATTTTCGTTGAATGTGTCTTGATGACCAATTCATTGTGCATTGCTAGTGTGAGTGACGTCACTGAATGCACGCGTTTCGTTACAGGCAATCGAATCCTGTAACTACCCAATTTAAACGAAGCATCGAAGCTTGGGTGAACTTGTGGACGTTCCTGAACTAAATTTATTGATGGAAAAAACCCATTCGTTACCATTCGTTCACACGGAAAACCGAGACCACGTTACGCAATTTTCAGAGATTTAATGAAATCTGGCATATATTTAATTTTAAACTGTTCCGTCCTCTTTCAGTTATTTTCACTCATAAATGTTTGACAGCACTCCCCAAGAGAAATCAAAACAAAACTGATCTGGTCTCTGAAACTCCCTTATAGCAACTTTGTCATCGTAAGCAATTTATCTTGAGTTACAGTTCTATTTGTAGACCTTTGCGATGTATGGTCTGATGGTCTCCCAAATCTTGCGTCTTATTTGATAGGAAGTTAATGTCTCGATAAACAATTGCGCCACCTAGTGATACAATTTTGTAGACAGAGAATTCGGAAAGTAATATCGATGAGTTTCAGTTTGATTTATGTTATTTATCGTCTAATAAATCAATTCAATTTCCCTTCACTGCGGCCACTGTAGACTCTAGCAAATTGTGATCTAGAGACAAAAATGTAAATTATGCACCCGACTATAGTATCACCTCGACTGCAACGAGAATGTATATTCTCGTTTATAACTATCATTAAATTGGATAGAGGAAACAGAGAGGATATTCCATTGATATGGAATGGAGTTGAAGTGATATATCGATTTAATTTATTCGGCCAATTTATCGTCGTATATGGTATGTATTTAGGATAATGTATTCCACAGTTGAAATTAAATGGATTATCAAGACTGAAATGTCAATTTTATATTCGAAAGATATAAATCTCTTTATTTTTTGCATTCGCTGTTTCGGGTGAATGGTGTATAAGAATAAAAAAATTAAATTACAGTGAAAAAGGAACTAATTTATTATCTGTCATTAATTTTGGTCCCCTTTGCAAGATCTTGATTAGCATAATGTGTTGATGCGAAAAGGTCTTTTAAAACGATAATTGAATAGCCTTAGCGTTTCACTAAATGTATTTCTCTGCACAAAGCTTCGAATTATAAATTATTAAAAAATACATGAAGCTAAGACCCGTACGATTCTGCGAAAAGCTTCATCGGTCTTAGTGAAAACGTGGTGAATTTTCCAGAACAAATAACTAAACTTGTGTCAAAATAATTAACAACTTTTCACTTCTGCGCGTGTTATTAACACCGCAAAAACCTGCGCAGAAGTAAAAAGTTCGTAATTATTTTGACGTGAGTTTAATTAATTAATGGAAATTGCCTAAAAGACAACGTTGAAGAATCCTTACGAAAATTCAAAGCCCCACATAATACCGTACCTACCCCGATTCCTACACAACATAATCCACAATTTTTTTTTTAATTAAATATAGTTGTACTACCTAGGGTGGAACTCGCCAGTGGCCTCTATTTGGGCCCATTGTGCTACTATTATCATCTCGTTTACTCCGTTACCATGCTGTCAAATCTACCTGAACTAGCTATGTAGTTTAGGACATTCTGTGGGTGTAGACTAACTAGGTCGTACTTTATTGTGTATCCTCCTAGGTGCCTCCTTCTTGCGGTGATTTATTAATTTATTCCAATGACTTTAAGAGCACTCTATGTAAAAACGATGCTTTTACAGCTATAGTTTTTTGATAAAAATGTGTCATTTTCAAAAAAGTAACTAAATGGCCGTTTACACTCATCTTTTATTAATCTAGTAGTTGAGCTACTTTTTTGCGATTGCTTAGTTTTTTTAACAAATCTTTCGCTAGAAGAAAGTTCTGCATTTCAGACTAGGCAGCCTGGTGCCGAAAAAGTGTCTATAACAACGTTGGATGGTGTAATAAGAACACAACTATGCACTAGTTTTGAACTTGGCACCAGGCTGTGTACTTGATAATTTTGATTGACAATTTAGAAGGCAGCCTAGTGCCGAAAACCGTTCAATGTCATCGTAACGGCAATAATGAACACCATACGTCGTATAAATTTCAAGTCGGCACTAGGCTGCGTACTTAACTTTTGTTTTATGGATGTAGGTGGCAGCAGCAGCCTGGTGCCAAATTGAAAGTTATATGGCATACAAAATTTACTCCTGCTAACATCTTGGCAAAAAAAGTTTGCAGCACCAGGCTGCGTAATTGAGTGGTAGAGCTAAAAATGTAGATGGCAGCCTGGTGCTGCAAATCTGTTTCATATCGTTCATGTTATCTTTCTCGCGATAAAAAGTCCAGAACGGATGTCTTGAATTGAGGCGTAGCGTGGTTGGGGCTGATTCGATATCCTTAAAGATCGGGAGTTGGTCGTCCATCTCGATTTTGTTTTGCGGCTTCTAGTCTCTGAATGAATGGAGGTGCTATGTTGCTTAATGTATATAGCCACTAGACTTCTGTTGGGTCTACTGAGCCGCTGACTATTCGCAGTGCGCAATTGATTTGCGTGTCGACATTGCTCACGTGTGCACTACTCATCCAAACCGGTGAGCAGCAGTTTGCTGCTGTCATTACCATCGCTTGTGTGGTAATTCTCAGTGTTTTAGCTGAGCAGCCCCACGTTGATCCTGCTAGTTTTTGGATGATGTTTACCCTCGTTTTAAGCTTCGTTTTCGTCTGCTCCAGGTTCTTTCGGTGGGTGAGACTTCGGTCCAAGACATTTCCTAAGTACACGGGATTGGCCTCGTATTCGACTATTTCACCATTCATTTTAAGGTCGAGCTTGCGATTTGCTTGTCCAGATGGAAGACGCAATATGCTGCAGATAAGTCTAGGAATACTACTCCGCTTTTACGGCCTTTTTGAAATCCTAGTTCGACATACGTTGTGAGTGCTAGGACTTGGTCGCAGGAGTTACGATTTTTACGAAAAACCAGCTTGTTCTTTCGGAATTTTCGCGTCGATAGTGTCTTTTATCCGTGCCAGTACCACCCTCTCGAAAAGTTTGTAGCAACAACTCAGTAGCGATATTGGTCGGTAGCTCTCGGGCAAGTCAGCGGCTTTATTCGGCTTGAGGACTGCAATGACTTTCGCCATTTTCCATGACTTGGGTAGACGGCCGTTCTCATAAATACTCGAATACAATTTTGCTAGCCACTTTTTCGACGCTTGTCCGAGACTCTTTAAGAAATTTGGAAAAACGTTATCTATTCCAGGAGCCTTACCTATTTCGACTTCCTTGATGGCTTCACTTACTTCGTCAATCGTTGCTGGTCTGGAGAATGCTGTGTTTTTCTGGCTGCATCTGAAGTTTCTAAGGTATCCGTTCTTCACTTTCTTCTTTTGCTTGACGTCGACTGTTCCTTTCGAGTTTTCGATCAGCTTTGCTGCTATTTGATCGGGTGTTATCGGGTAAATTTTCGCCGATTTCCTTTTCTTACCACTTGGCCTACTGATGAGACTCCAAGCTTTTCTGCTCGATTTTGCGAAGTCGAGAGACTCCATCTTCTTTTCCCAGACTTCTTTTCGATTTTTATCCAACGACTGCAGTAATTCTTTGCCGGTCTCCATGCTCTCAGTGATTTTTAAACTATCGTACAGCATTTGACTTTCGTTGTTCCATCCCGGCACATACGCCTCCCTACGTCCCCGTGGAATCGTTTTCTTAGCTGCTGCTGTGAGTAGTCCAACGAACCGCTCGTAATTCGATGCTATGGGAGTTATTCTGCCAATGGTTTCTTCAGCGATTCTGCTGAAGTCTTCCCAATTGGCTTTGGTAAAATTCCATCTGTTCCCCTTGTCGGCTCTGATCAGCAGTAGCTGTAGTCCGATATGTATAATCACTGGACGATGTTGGCTATTCGGAAATCCATGTAGGATTCTTCTTGAAGCTGGAATCACTTCACCGTTTATGTGTTTAGATACGAAGCATAAGTCTGGTGTTTAGAAGCGGTTCCATCTTGCAGATTTAAATGTACCTGGATCGTCTGCATTGTAGAGTAGCGATAAATCCTCTCTGTTCATCCATTCGACAACTCGTTTTCCATCTGCGTCTTCGTTGTCGTAGCCCCAGAGTGTGTGGTGACTATTGAAGTCGCCAACAATGATGGAGGGTTTTGGGAACGTTGGGAATGTGTTATTGTCAAAACTGCCTGACGGCGGTTTGTATACGTTATAAATCGCCATTTCATTAATCCTAATGCCACTACAGAACTGATTAACCGGTGGGAGTGCATCGACTAGCGGAAGCAGATCATCTTTGACATATGTGGCTAGACCAAACTTCTCGTGGTGTACCGCGGATACCATTGTGAAACCGTTTACTTCCGATCTTGTTGACTCTTCCTTCAAGTGAGTTTCTTGCACTACACATACGACAATTTTCTCTTCGTGGAGTATTGCTGTGAGATATTCGCATTTTCGGACAGAGATTCCTTCAATGTTTTGTTGGAGTATTCGCAGACTGCTTCCTATATTCGGATTCACGACAGATTCGTTTTGCTGGTTCAATTTGACATTGTTACTGTTGAACATTGAGTCGGCGGTAAAATCCATTTCGTTTCGGCTGCAGTTCAAAGAAATTCAAAGACTTGCCGCTGTTACTTGTAAACTGCTTGACTATATGTACTTTGGGTTCGATGCGGTGATGAACGCTGGGCAGTAACAGAGAAAGCGCACTGCCGTGTCCATTGGATCCCCACATTCGTCATAGCTTGGGTCTGTTCGCTTTCCGATTGTAGTTAAGTGTTTATTGAATCCGAAATGCCCTGTAGTGGTGCCAGTGAAATTCTTACGCCTCGTACGGCTGACATTGATGAGGTATTTGGATGTGTTTCTGTTGATTCTAATGCATTTTTTTGCTTGACGACAGCCCTGGGTGTTGTTCCAGTAGGATTTTGCTTTGTTATCTCTGCGCTGTAGTATAATGTTTCTTATCTTAGTGAAAGATGTGGTCATAGCTTTTTATGGGCCTTGTAGTTTCCTCTACTTGACAATACGACTTTGTTGACGACTTTGTAGCATTCCAGAGCCAGTGCTGATCTAAACGTGTTATCTGACAAGGTCTTTGAAGCTCCTTGGCTGTCTGAACAGATAAATATTGACTCTTCAACGATGTGATTGTCTTTGAGTGTATGGCAACTTTCCAGGATCGATCTTATTTCGGCTAATAATATAGATGTTGAGGTGCCGAGTGGAATGGATTTCTTTACGTCAAGTTCCCTACAGGCCAGCTCCGGCTGAGTTACTTATAAGGCACCCGTCAGAGTAGAATACTATGCCCTTACTTGGTGGTACAAAGCCCTTTAGCCATAGTTGTCTTGGAGGGATGTCCACCTCGAATTTTTTGTCAAACCTGTATGTGGGTGTAATCCAGTCTGTAGGCATTTCCACAGAAGGGTTATCTTTTACGAACTCGCTCCATATTTTTGTATGCTTTGTTATTCTCATAATGGCTTCGCTCCGTGCGAGTCTACTGATGGTGGCTAATGCTTCCGTTTCAATGTGGATGTGTCCACAATTAACCCGATCCCCCACTTAATCCAATCCAATCTCTTACCTTAATCGTCTTACAACCCCATATTCACCACCACCAGCATACGACCAGCGCACCAGCGGGTGTCAAATGGTGTGTTAAGCGTAATATAGTACTCCTTTATGTACCTTAGCCTCTGTCCACCTACTCCTACATCCTATCCTACCCGTGGTGACACCTGTTATAGTGAGCAACCCGCATGAACGATCAGGTAACCAACCCTAGTGTAGTAGTGTGGGTCACTTAGCATAAGGATGAGCGGGGCTGCCTTCGGGTAGTACCTAAACGGCACGTATAGGGAGGGCCGAAGGCAGCTAGGCGCTATCAAGATGGGATGGCGACTTAGTATGGTGGCGGATGATCTCAACAGCAGGAGACAACGGCAGCATACACAGCCCTAGTCAGATGGGTTACCATCACCACCTGGTGACTTTCCTACGGGTCATCGGGAGAAGGAAAGTAGGTTGGGCGCTTGGCTAACTCCCAGACACCGTAAAAACAGTCTTGTTATGAATTCCCCAACACAGCCTCGGATCGGACAGGATAAATGGCAACGACTCAAGCATCGGAAAAAGGACAACGATTTACAATAAGGAACATGGAATGTAAGATCTTTGTTGCGGCCAGGAGGATTGAGATCTCTCACAAGTGCGCTAAGAGCGGCAAAAATTGACATAACAGCTGTGCAAGAAACGAGATGGCCTGGAAAGGACACCATGACCAGTAGCGACTATAAGTTCTACTATAGTGGGAACAGTAACGACAGTCCAAGAGAGTATGGAACAGGCTTCATGGTTCTCTGCAGAGCTAGAAACGCGGTGATTGGTTTCAGTCCTGTTGACGAGCGATTGTGCTCTCTACGGATAAGAGGAAAATTTTTCAATTACACTCTTATAAACGTTTATGCGCCTACGGAGGAAAGCGACAACGAGGCGAAGGAGCTATTCTACGAGAAACTGGTGGATGTATATGATGGAGCGCCGAAACGAGACATTAAAATTGTGCTTGGAGATTTTAATGCTAAAATAGGCCGCGAAGTATTTTATCGTCCCACAATCGGTAAACATAGCCTTCACGAAAACTAGAACGAAAATGGAACGCGGGTGGTTGATTTTGCAGCATCAAGAAACATGGTTGTCAGCAGTACCTATTTCCAACATAAAGACATCCACAAAGCGACATGGGTATCACCGGATAAACGAACCAAAAACCAGATTGACCATATTTTGATAGATGCACGTCACTGTTCAAATATGTTGAATGTCAGAAGCTGTAGGGGACCGAATGTAGATTCCGATCACTACCTGGTGAGAGCGGTAGTTAGGTCTCGAATATCGGTTCAACACAATCGACAACCGGCATTGGAAAGGTGGGACGTGGAAAAACTACAGAACGAAGACATTAATCGTCAATATGTCGACAGGCTGGAGACGAATATTATTGGCGGAATGGTCAGCGAACAACGAAGCGTAGACGATGCGTGGAATCAAATTAGACGGAATGTAGAGAGCGCCGCAGCAGAGGCAGTGGGAACGAGAACGGGAAATAAAAGAAAAATCTGGTTTGACGATGAATGCCAGAAGGCCATGGACGACAAAAACGCAGCTCGCCTGAAAACTCTAAGTAGATTCACTCGAGCTGGCCAGGAAGAGTACCGTTCTAAAAGAAATTTCGAGAGAAAACTCTTCCGACGGAAAAAGCGACAGCGTGACAAGGAGGTTTTGATCGAAATTGAGAAGTTTGGCAATCGGAAGGAGACTCGGAACTTTTACCGGAAAGTGAACGAATCCAGAAACGGTTACAGTCAACAACCTTTGCTGTGTAAGGACAAGCATGGGTTGGTCTTAGCAGATGAGGAAAGGTGCATTGCGAGATGGGCTGAGTACTTTAAGGAACTGCTTAACCCGAACAGACCGCTCAACCGAGACGACGAAAACGACGAATTGCCATTTCAGACTGCGCAACCATACATAGAAGAACCAACGATGCAAGAAGTGGAAGCTGAAATTTTAAAGCTCAAAAATTTCAAAGCCCCGGGGACTGACAACCTACCCGGTGAACTTTTCAAGAACGGCGGCAACGCGCTATGTATGGAGATGCACGAGCTCATCATACGCATCTGGAATGACGAGGAGTT
>CM055404.1:44469141-44494080 GCA_029228625.1 Pseudolycoriella hygida | reverse complement strand
GATTGGTCTTAGCAGATGAGGAAAGGTGCATTGCGAGATGGGCTGAGTACTTAAGGAACTGCTTAACCCGAACAGACCGCTCAACCGAGACGACGAAAACGACGAATTGCCATTTCAGACTGCGCAACCATACATAGAAGAACCAACGATGCAAGAAGTTGAAGCTGAAATTTTAAAGCTCAAAAATTTCAAAGCCCCGGGGACTGACAACCTACCCGGTGAACTTTTCAAGAACGGCGGCAACGCGCTATGTATGGAGATGCACGAGCTCATCACGCGTATATGGAATGTCGAGGAGTTACTGGAAGAGTGGAAGACCAACATACTTTGTCCCATATACAAAAAAGGTGAAAAAATAGAGTGTGGCAATTTTCGAGGAATCGCTCTGCTGAATATTGCTTACAAGATATTTGCAAATATTCTATATCAGCGCCTTCATCCATACACGGAATCTACGATAGGTGAATACCAAAGTGGTTTTCGTGTAGGTCGTTCAACATCGGACCAGCTGTTTAATATCAGACAGATCTTGGACCATTGAAACACACCATTTGTTCGTTGACTTCAAGGCAGCCTATGACAGTGTTAGAAGAAGTAAGCTATGGAGAGTCATGGAGACAAACTGATCTCGCTAACGAAGCTAACACTAAACGGAGCTAATAGCCGAGTAAGGATCCGCAATCAAATGTCAGAGATTTTCGACATTGAGGAAGGCCTACGTCAAGGAGATCCTCTTGCAACGCTGCTTTTCAATTTAACACTCGAAGCAGCTGTTCAAGCCATGGACATAGACTCCAGCGGCACCATTTTCTCCAAGTCCAGTCAGTTGCTTGGTTTTGCAGATGACCTGGACATTATTGGCCGAACTATGGATGTTGTTAATGATAAGTTTATGGCCTTGGAGAGGAAAGGTACCGACCTTGGGTTGAAGGTCAATGACGGAAAAACGGAATACATGATCATCCCACCTACGAATCGATATCGGGAAGATAACGTAACGATCGACACACACACAGTCAAAATGGTCAATAAGTTCGTATACCTTGGATCAGAGCTGAACATAAACAACGACATTGCGGACGAAATAAAAAGGCGAGTAACTTTGGGCAACCGGAGTTATTACAGCCTGCTGAAAATTCTAAAGTCCAAGTCAGTAAGCCGAAATTCAAAATGCGCACTTTATAAAATTGTTGTCAGACCGGTAGTTACGTACGGTTCCGAGTCGTGGTGCTTGACACAGAAAAATGAACAATCTCTGCATACGTTCGAGCGAAAGGTACTGCGTACAATATTTGGACCAGTATTTGACCGAAAACTAAACCGATGGCGCAGACGATATAATCACGAGCTCATAGAGCTTTTTGGAGAGCCCGACATAGTCAGAACAACAAAAATAAATAGACTACGTTGGCTCGGTCACGTACAACGAATGAATGAACATCGTATTCCAAAAAAAATTCTGAAGTCCAAACCTGAAGGCAAAAGGAGTGCAGGGCGCCCCAGGTCCAGGTGGAGCGACGCTGCTTTTGCCAACTTAAGAACTGTGGGAGTAACCAGCTGGGAGACGTTAGCTGCAGATAGGCCCGGTTGGAGAAGCATGTTGGAGAAGGCCAAGACCCTTAATGGGTTGTAGTGCCGGTAAAGTAAAGTAAGTAAAGCATACGACCAGCGATTACCTAAACTTATGATAATTAACGTTTCTGAAACCTTCTTCGACAATATCTTAGGGAGTTCCAGAGCAAATTTGAACATCTTTTTATTTGTATTTTAACCAACAATTCAACTTAAAAGGTTGACGGACGGAAAGACATCATTTTTCGTCAGACTCATCTGTAGGACAATCTATTCTCCCCGACTGACTAAGGGGTGTACCTTGGAATTGTTATAAACGCATCCGCCTCGTATCCTTCGAACGAGTCTGAAAACTTGAAAGAAACACAGTTCCATTAACTAACGACTTTTCGAAAAAATGAAACAAAACGAAATATTTTATTAAAGCAACACAAATCACACATCGTCAATATTTCAAAATGGAAAAGCAATTTCACAAATTACACATCCACATACACGATATTTAATTGGAAATTCAGACAAAAAATATCAACCATTCAACCTCATCCGTACCATACACCATACCAAATACCTCAGCCCCAGCGCCTAGATTGAATCCAATAAAAGTTTTTTTTTTATTTGCTTTGAGCTAACACTAAGGTGCTAGTGCTATTTCGAAACAAATTGACTTGTTTGTGTTCTTTGTATCTTTTTATAAAACTTTTATTGGCCATTTTCTAGGTGAAACTTGTTGGAAGTTGTATTTGTTTTTTTTTTTATTTTATTTTCTGTGGATTTTTATCTAAATGACATCTTTGGAAATCAATTTGATCGTCTTATTGTTCACTTTAAATGGATTCGTGAAGATTTGATGTAATCAAAAGATGTTCTTTGAACTTAATGTCATCAAGGACAATAGACGGTTTAAACATGTCGTCGTCTCATTCATTACTTTTTATCGTCTTAATTTGCTTTGGGTATATTTGGATGTAACCTTATCTGGCAGTAAAATTGAACGAAAAAAAAATTATTATGGGGAACTTTTACATGTTAAGTACGGACCATAGGATAGAGTCAGTCCCTGACTACCCGGGTGATAGTTCATTATTCGAATTCCAACATTTATATTCAATGTCAACTTTACGTTCAGTACGACGTCGGCTTACGTCGACTTTATACACAATTTCACAAGCTTTCGTCGCTTGACATGTTAGGAATTTTAGGTTCGGAGGTAAGTGTTGAATGATTGATTTATTCACAAGGTGAATGTACCAGTGACTAAATAACAAAAAAGAGAAAATTACACACGTCTGGAACAGCATAACAGACTATTCAACAGCCTTCAGGAATTTGTCTATTGCATGTTGATTATGAAGATTATGGCACGATGATTCGTTGATGAATATCACAACCACTTGCTCGTAAATCATGCCCGCAGCGGTAGCGGAGGGCGTGACGCAGTCCCCACACCCCAAAAAAAACGTCCACAAACCCAAAAAACTCCATACAAAAACTTTTGGGACAAGGAGCCATATATAGGCGAACTTTTGAGTTTTTTCCCATCGCCCCCTCCCCCTCCAAATTATTTAACTTTATTTATTTTAGCAACTTTCAAAAAAGCCCTCACTCATCAAAATCGGTTGAAAATTGGCTGAGATATCGCCAATCAAAGATGACCAATTTCCATACATTGATGGTCAAATCTGCTTTGCAAGTAATAACAATTTTATTCCTGTGTGGTGTGTCAACGATCTATCTATCTATGTATCTACTTTTTTTTTCTCGAGAACCGCTCGAGCGATTTCCTTAAAATTTTCAGGGAACGTCAGTCTCGGCCCCAAATGAAAAATTTCATATGCCGCTTTTCCGGGAAAATTCTGGAAAAGCCGTGCCATGTGGAAAAATGTTCAAAGTGGTAATGCACGGAGTTTTCGAATTTTAGCTCCGAAGTGACGATAGCTAGAGAGTTGGTTTCTTCGGAAAAGTTATAGAGTTTGGCCAGGAGAATTTTTTGGGATCTTAAGAAAATGGCTGCCAGCGGTCAAACTGGCGCCATCTTGAATTTTCCCAAGCAATAAATTAGGTTTTTTTTTGGTTTTCGATTTTTAGCTCCAGAATGATAACACTTAGAGAGTTGGTTTCTTCTAGAAAGTTATAGAGTTTCATCAGGAGAATTTTTTGGTATCATTAGAAAATGGCTGCCAGCTGTCAAAGCGGCGCCATCTTGGATTTTTTGCTAAATTCTGTATAAGAATACCTAGACAGTTGGTTTCTTCAGGAAAGTTATATGAATCAGTGGGAAGAATTCGTGACACGAAGTGTTCCGAAGGTAGCCGAAGGTGACATGAAGTGTTCCGAAGGTAGCCGAAGGTGACACGGAGTGTTCCGAAGGAAGGCGAAGGTGACACAAAGTATTCCGAAGGTGATACGAAGTGTTACAAAATTGCGTCACAAATGCCGGACCCAACGACGAAATAATTTTTCTGTACCTTCAGTTTTTGCGCTGCAAAAATTTGACTTTTTTTTGTTATTGCGTAGATTGTTTAAGGTAAATTTAAATTATTGCGTGTAAAATCTGAAAGTATTGAAAAATTATTCCGCTGGTGGGTCCGGCATTTGTGACGCAATTTTTTTAACACAACGTAATTTTGTTTTAAAAAAAAGCGCTCTAATTTTTACAGGAAATTAAAACTTTGAACACAGGATTCCATTCAAACAAACTTCTGCGTATTATCTGCGATAGAGGGGACGATATCATTAATTTTGGAAGCGGACTTACGGACTGCGTCACACTCTACCTTTAAAAAGGTTTTTGTTGTGATAATAGTTATTTATGCAACTAGTTCCGAAAAGGGGTGTGAGAAGAACAACCAATTTCTTAACGTGTTTCAAACCACGTGTTATGAAATTTGGACTTTTGAATCAAACTTAGCAAACTTTGTTCACGCCAATATTGGATTTACTTTTAATCACTAGTTACAACAACAAAAAATTATTTATATAATAATCTGCCTTACAACCCATGAAGGATTAGAGGATAAATAACTATCTACAAGTTTCGTTGCTTTGTGGTTCCATTTTTTGAGATCCTTTCATTAAAGGAAAGTTTTTACACTGTGCCAGTGGTACGCTGTGCGACAAACCAAGTGCCATCTATGAGATGTACTAGCACCTCCCAAAAATTCCTTCCACAGGTAAGTCGTAAAATGGCGCTACACTCAACTTCACATGACTTGCACCGATTCGAACAAATTCGTCTTCGGTTGAGGTTCGAACCAACGCACTAGCAACTCAATCTCATAGTAGCAAGCAGACGTGTAAACCACTACGCTATCGCGTTGTGAAAGTAAAACCAGTTGTAAAATGACCTCACGTATTTCATTTCATTTATTTTCTTCATAAAATACATCATTTTGGTTACTACGTAACTCTAACATGCCAAACGGCAAATTCGAAAGAGCTACGTATATGGGCCATTCCACAAAAACTTCGTTTCCACGCTTGAAATGCTCAGTAGTTACGAAGAGATATTTATAGAAAATTGTCTATCAGAAGGATTGATCCTTCAACTAGATGTTAGTAATTTTTCTATGACTATCATTTTCTAACCACTGAGAATTTCGCGCGTGGAAACGAGGCGAACCGTGGAATTGCCCATATATGGAAAAGTTAACTTTCACAAAGGCATTGCGTAAATAAAGATATTGGTGCGCCATGCCATTTGCGCCATCCAACAGCGGAATAATTTTTCAACACTTTCAGTTTTCACACTAAAAAATTTAAATTTACCCTAAACAATCTACGCAATAAGAAATAAAAGTCAAATTTTTGCAGCTGAAAAAGTGAAGGTATAGAATAGTTATTTACGTAAATTGGAAAAATATTGTTTTTGACGAGTGTGAGGCGGCGCGACGTGTGACGAGTGCGGCGAAGCCAAGGGCTGTAATCACACTAGTCAAAAATATATATTTTTCCGAGTTTTGTACAATATTTTTTATTCCGAGGGTTCAGAAAACTGCTTTTCTGTTTTAAAAGACGTTTGGCGAAGAACAATGAACCATGGACTGTATCAGCTTTACTATGAGCCCGACATAGTCAAATACATCAAGATCAATCGTCTACGGTGGCTCGGTCATGTACAAAGAATGAAGGAAGAACGTGTACACCTGAAGCTGCTAAACACAAACCCCGATGGTAACCGCAAACAAGGAAGACCAAAGACAAGATGGAAAGACGTGGTGGAGTCGAATCTGAAGGAACTAGGAGTAGGCGATTGGAGAACGTTTTCGCGGAATAGGACCGATTGGAGGAGGATGCTGGAGGATGCCAAAACCAATAACGGGTTGTAAGGCCCAACTAAGTAAGTAAGTAATTTTGTTTTAAACAAAGCGCTGTACTTTTTCAGAAAATAAAACTTTGAACACAAGATTCTATTCAAACAAATTTGTTGCGTATTATCAGCGATAGCATCACCTCAAGCGATATCATTAATATTGAAAGCAGACTTATGGACTGCGTCACAGTTAAGCTTCTAAGAGGTTTTTGTATGCGATATCAGCCGTTTCGGAAGTTTCTGTTTTTTGAGAAAATATGTCTCCGAAAAAAATTTACTTCGAAAAAAAAATTTCTTCGAAAAAAATTTTTTCTGAAAAAAGTTTCTCCTAAAAAATTTTTCCACAAAAAAAATTTTTCTCCGAAAAAGTTTTCCTCAGAAAAATTATGCGAAAAGCAAACTTGCTCTAAAAAAAATGTTTCTCCAAAAAAAATTTTCTCTAAAAATTTGTCCGAAAACATTTTCTCCGGAAAAAATTTCTCCAAAATTTTTCCTAAAAAATTTGTCGAAAAATTTTTCTCCAAAAAAATTTTCGCTGAAAAAAATTTTGTACGAAAAAAATTTTCTCTGAAAAAATTTTTTCCCATCAATCTCTTTAACTTCCCCGAAGAAACTAACTATCTAGCAATTGTTTCCGGAGCCAAAATTCGAAAGCTCCGAGCATTACCTGGAAAACCGTCAAAATTTACCACTTTTCCAAATTTCACGAAGATCGGCTGACTGGTTCTCGAGATCGAAAATTATTGATAGATATTACATAGATAGATAGATAGTATTGGTAGTACTGGTTTCTATCAGAAAAAAAGTTTTCATAATGATGAGAACAATAGAAAAATCCATGGTCCATACAAACATGTCATTTTCAAACCTTGATAACTCAGCCAATTTGCAACCGATTTTGATGAGTCTGGGCTCGTTGGAAAGCTGCTGCGACGTAGTTTTTTGGAGGGTTAAAGGAAAAAAAAACTCAAAAGTTCGCGTATATATGGTGACTTGTCCAAAAGGTTTTTGTATACAGGAAGAGAATCACAAGCTTGTGCATCTTTCGTATTTCTCTTTTATCTCTTTTTTCACGTATTCGCTTGCATTTTGTGCATTTAAAACTCGGTTTTTCGGTGAAACGAGTTAAAACGAAACGTTGCACAATCTTAGGATTCTTCTCCTGTAGCGTTTTTTGAGTTTGTGGGCTTCTTGTTTGGGGTGTGGGGACTGCGTCATGTCTCAGTTACCGCTGCGGGCATGATCAGACGCAAAAATGTTTATTAGAAGTTGTTGGCAGCGGAAAAAGCAACATTTTTGAAACAATCAACACACATTTTGTGACAAGTCTCCTTAGGCACTATCTCAGTTAATAAGTACCGGCGGGCAGCTTCTTTCATTTCTACATTATTTCTAATGAAATTTCAAGTGATATTTTTGATCCATGCAACGAATTTAATGCCATCGGCGCGCGGTGCACGGGTCGAATTTGCATCGACGCTTTAAGTGCGGCGAGGGCTTATGTCAAAGTATACAAAATTTAATGATTATAATAATAATGATAATGACCGCCTCCCCCCTCTTACGCAAAAACGTATGAACATTCAAATATAAAAATATGGCGCTTATGGATCAATTGTGAGACGCTCTATAAGTAGTGAATGAAGGGATTGCTATCAGTGCCAGACACTTGCTTCATGTGATATTTTCCGAGTTAATAAATCACTCTCCTCACCTCAGTCTACAATTTGTTTAAACAAATTTCAGTTTTTCATGTTTTTTTTTCAAATGCTCATCTTATAATATACTTTTTAATTGGAAATTTTTCTCAGCAGCATAAGATAATGACGAGATAGAAATAAAAAGGAAAAAATAGTATGGCGTTGTGTGTATAAAGCTATACAAGGGAAATTAGGCGTGTATTCTTCAAGTGAAAAGAACATTCTCAACGAACGAATATAAAAGTAAACTGAAAATATGAAAAAATGTATCTGCTGGTAATAAAACGTTGTGTTACTCGCACGGTAAGTAAAGCGTTTAGTGAAGATTGGTCTTTCGCTCGTTCACTTCCATGCTTACAATAGACCGTTTTAGTACAATGAACTTATATGGTCACAAGATGGCGCTATACAACTCTATTGTTTGCGTAAGTGTTTTACGCACTGATCGTGTGGAAACCTACGCATATACGCACAATAATTTCCAAATATAATCGCACTATATATCGCGTATATAATGCAAAATGTAATTTAAAAAAATCAACTAAAAAATTAACGAATAGCTGCGATCTTTGACTACTTTCCTTACGTACAACAAGAAGCAGAAAAAAACGTAGATAACCAAACAAGATTAATTAAAAATCATCGTTTCAGTTGTCTTGAATAAATGAAATTAACAAAATGCAAAAAATACAAAATAGCAAACACTATGTTATTGCACAAGGGGTGTAATCACGTGATTATAGTGAAGGTATACTGAGTCTGAGGACATACATAAAACTTCGGAATGTAGCTAGAGACTAATCAGTCTGTTCGTCCGTATGTCTGTGCACCTATACTGGACAATGAATTTATTACCATTAGCGAATGACAACGGATTAATCATTGTATGATGAACCGCCTTTTACATTTTTGTTTGATGTCGACCCGATTTCATCATCAGAATTTTTACAAAAACCTTCCATATTGACATCGTGTTCATTAGTTGACTTTATTTGTCAACTTTTTGAAGTGAGAGTATATATTGTGCTTTCAATTATGGGTAGAAACCAACAGCATCAACTAAAAATTAAATTGCCATTCTTCCAATTTAATTTCTTTTGTGCGGATTTGTTGCTTTGTGCTTTCGCATGAATTCAGAGAAATCAAGCAACCGGTAAGTCGTGATAAAAAAAGATAAAAGAAATATAAATTTATGTTTTAGAAGGAGAACGGTTGAAATAGCCGTAACGAAAGTATATATCTGAGCAGGTTACTCGTCTTGTCACTCGGTAAAATAAAAAGGAATCTCAGAAAAACTTAGAAAATGAGCACCTATAGTGTAATCGCGAGTATATCGAGTTATGCCTTGAAAGCCTCCCAGTCCCAGAAAGGAACCGGTAGGTCCCATGGTGGTCACTGTTGCTGGTTGGACCACATGACTTCCTAGAACCCTAAGCCTCAATGATTCACATATAATATGAACGCCCGTCTCCTCACCGAGGGCGCAGGTGCAGTTGGGATCATTAGAGAGTCCCATTTTAGCCAGATGCTTGCTCAATCCACAGTACCCGGTGATCGCACCCACTACCCTCTTGATGCGTCCCCTGTCCATGTTTAGCAATTCTCTGGCCTATTTCCCATAGTGCGACAGGAAGAAACGCTTCGTGTGCATTCCTCCATCATAGGCGCACCAATAGTTAGCGAATTCCGACCTCACCCAACTCTTCACCGCTTTCACACACGACGAGTGTGGTATGGGTATAAGAGGCTCCGGCCCGCAACTTCATGTCGCCAAGCCTTTCCTCGCCAGCTCATATGCTCTCTCGTTATCCTCCACGTCAGAGTGTCCCAGACGAGCGTTGTCTCAGTCCTATCTGGTTCAGGGGTTCCTTCAACTTTTTTATTAGCTTGGATGTCACGACTGGCGACATGAGCACCTTAATCATCGCTTCACTGTCAGAGCAGATTCTAACATTTTTCCTGCCGAGACTGCCGCCTCCACTTCCTTACAGTGCAGCGACAGTCTCAGCCTGAAAGACATTGGCGAATTTCCCTAGGTGATACCATCTGTCCACCGATGGTTCCATAGAGAATACTCCGGCTCCCGCGTCTCCTGTAGTTTTAGAACCGTCAGTGAAGCTTACGGTTCCTTCACCTGGTGGGCAGCTTGGCCAGCCTTCCAGCCAGGACTCTGAAACCTGATCATTCACCTATTCTGTATTAATTATTAATATGCACTAATCGGTGAGCTCCGATTCGTAAGGTCGTAAGGTCTCCTCGGTGAGCTCTCATTACAGCTCTGAAGTGTCGAGGAGGCAGCTGGCCTCTGCATTCCAAGCTCTAAGAACTCAAAGAACCACGAGACAGATAACTGCTCATGCTCCATTCGCCAAATACGCACGCTTCTATAGTGGAATATGGAAAGCGTACATTTTTATGAAAATTGTCATACATTTTTTTTTACTGACAACCTTTTTATTTCGGAAATATCACAAACAACTTACATCTAACTTACAAACAATATCACAAGACAAAAAGTTAAAATCACAATTATCGTCGGCTTCGAACGTATCCCGAATACATGCTGAATTCCCTCGTTGTATGGCTATAGAAACTCTTTGAAGTAGAAAATCTAGCGAACGAGGCTCTCCCGAATTTTTTACCATGAATTTGCCAAGTTTTTTCAGGAAGATTGACGTTTCTGGGCCAACTGCACCGAAAGTTTCAAAAGCTAGTGGCGTGAAAATGTATTGATTCTTCAGGTCTAAGTAAATATTGTGTTTGTCGCGTTCTGCGTTGTCGGCCACTGAACCACTGAGCACCGAGCTCCATTTCAGATAACTTGGCGCAACTGTGTCAACCACCGTTACATCCCAAATCAGCGATTTTCCTTGGCTCCAGGGGTAATATGTTATTCCATCAGGGCGTTTGCCGTCGCGACGGGAAAGACCTGGTGGCTCTAATTTGTTCGGAAAACCAGCAGACTTGAATGCCAATGAAAAAATTCTGTTGATTTCCAGATGTCTGAAGTATTTTGCCTTCGATAAATTGCACGATAGAACGTGTAGACCATTGGGCTCAACCCTTTCACCACAAACACACATGTGAGCCTCGCAGACTTTGTTGCCCAATCTCAACGCAACGGCGATTCTCGCAGAGTCATTATCGAGCAAAAGACCTAACTAATGAGACGGTACCGCTTGCAGCCACTTTGAGGATGTTTTTGTAGATGACGCAAGAAGTCTGGCTCTATCACCTGGACAGCTGGATGACAATAACTCGTTGTGAATATGATTCACTCGCAACAAATCCCATGCTGATTGACACATTTTAAGTTCTGGTTCCACTGGAATCCATTCTGGTGGATACATTTCAATGGATGCTGTAATTTGGTCGTTCAGCACACACAAGTTGAGTTTAGCAAGTATCCGGTTCGACAAGTCTTGTGATTGGTAAACAGAATAAAAGTACGCTGGGTGTGCTAGATCAACCACCTTCCTGATGCCTAGACCGGCCATTGCCAGGGGCAGTGAAGCTTGGGTCCAGGATCTGTAGCTCAATTCGTTGTTGGTTATCGCTTCAAATGTGAGCCGGTAAAAGTTATCAATCTCGGTCAATTGGCGCAAATGACTGAACGTTGGGCTGCATCTCAACAAATGTTGGAATCGTGGCGATGATAGTGAGCTACGAAGCAGACATAATGCGGGGTGAACGTCCAGCATTGTCAGCCGTTTGCATAATGTTTTTACGGTGTTCAACCCCTTTTCCAAAGCAACTGGGATGCCTTTATTAGTGATCGGGGACCCAAGTAGTTGAAATGAGGAGTCATCGACAACTTTAACACCGGGCAACAAGCGATTAAGTTTTTCCAATTGTTCTGCTGTTATATCAGGTGGCGTGTTGATGAAGTACACCTCACATTTGGATGTATTCAACGTTAAGCCGGATTCGTCTGAAAAAGCCAAAACTTTGCGTCATCATCATCATCATCACACTTTATAGACCGTTTGTACCTTTCGGTGTGAGGTCTTTACTACTGATCATGGACCACCCTTCTCCATACTCCCCTATCCTGTGCCAAGGAGATGGTTTGTTCGCCTAGAGAAAGTCCCCTAACTTCTAAATCGGATTTAATTGAGTCTATAAACCTTCTCCTTGGCCTACCCCTGGGACGCACACCCGGGACTTGAGCATCCAATATCCTCTTTGGTAGCCTGCTATTACCCATCCTCTGAACGTGCCCGTACCACCGCAGACGACTAATCCTTGCCGCCTCTTCCACTGATGTAACCCCTAAGTTGTCCCTGATGTCGTCGTTCCTAATATGATTGTCCCACTGTTCCCTCCGATTTACTTTTGCTATGCTCCTAAGAACCCTCATATCAGAAACCTCCAGGTCATGCACAAGGTATCCGCAGTCCACCCAACTTTCCCTACCGTATAAAATCGTTGGTCTGAAGATTGACCTGTGAATAGCTAGCTTTGTGCCACTACTTAACTCCTTTTTGTTGAACACATACGACCTCAACTGACTGGCCACTGCATTCCCCATTCTTCTCCTTTCTTCAAATTCCCTAACTAACTTGCCATTCTCCGAAAAAATGGCTCCTAAATATTTAAACTCAGAGACCTGTTCCAACTGCTCCCCATTTAAACTGCAAACTACATCCTTCCGGGATTTGCCAATATGCATAACTTTAGTTTTACTGACACTTATTTTCATGCCGTATTCCTCACATGCAGCATTCAGGCAGTCTAAATTCTCCTGCAAATCCTTGGCATTATCTGCTAATAGAGTTAAGTCAGCCGCATAGGCCAGGATTTTCATGATTACTTCCCCCACCTTCACATTCCCTTGCAAATTCGCTTGCCTGATAATCTTGTCCATAAAAATTATGAACAGAAGAGGGGAGAGACAACAACCCTGACGAACTCCCTCATTAACTTCGAAAGCCTCACTAAGTTCACCATCTATCCTTACCGCAGCCTTGCTCCCTGAGTAGATGCTTTTGATAGCGCCCAATAAACTTCCATTAACCCCGTATTCGCCAAGTACCTCGAACAGCTTTTGCCTCGGTACCCGATCGAATGCCTTTACTAGGTCGATGATGCACAAGTATAAATCACTATTTCTCTCAGAGAGCTTTTCTATAACCTGCCTGAGACAAAAGATCTGATCCTGACAACCTCTCAGAGGTCTGAAACCACTCTGAACCTCGTCAAGAACATCTTCCACTATAACCCTAACCCTGTCTACTAGCACACTTGTATAAACCTTTCCGACCACGCTCAAGAGTGAAATCCCCCTGTAGTTGGTAAGGACTTTGCGGTTACCCTTCTTGAAGATCGGAGCAATAACACCGAAGCTCCAGTCAGCGGGTACTACTGAGGACTTCAATGCTAAATTGAAAATCCTACAAAGCCATTGAACCCCACCCGGCCCGCTATTCTTAATAAATTCTGTCCTAATTTCGTCTATACCTGCGGATTTTCCTGCCTTCAGCCTGCTGACCTTTCGTGACACTTCCTCTAATGTAATTCCCTCCTCACCCTCCAAGCTACGGCCCTCTTCCCTGTCAAGGCTTGTCACGGGATTGACAGAGGCGAATAGATCCTGAAAGTAATCCTAAACTTTGCGTACATCATCCAAAACGATTTCTATAGTGTCACTAATTGTTCCATCATCGGCAAACCAAGTGTTCAAGCGTGACTGGAGAGAGTGTGTCAACTTCATGATCGCTAGACAGAAGGCCAGCGATGCGCAGGGATCACCTTGTTGAGTACCTCTTTTTGAATCAATTATTGCGTCACCAAAGAAAAGACTTGACGGGCAGCTATAGGCTTGACGCAGCATTGGGTATAGAGATGGGGCAACTTCAAGATTGCCATTGGAGAATTGTGTGGAGCCTCAATAAACGTCCTCACGGCATGTACTATTGCTTCAGCCCCACCTCTGACGCCGACACCGTTTTGGACAGGTGTTAGGATATCTGCAATAGAATCCTTAATTATTTTTTCGTGCTACGGAGGAGGGTCTAAGATTTCGCCATTTTTAGCGTGAACTTATAGTGTTCACACAATTCTGTACCGCTTGACTCTGTCTTTAAGATATTTGTGACACATGCATTTTTGAAAGCTACTCAACTCAAGAAAGCAAACTAATGCCAAAAACTTCAAGTATTGCCACAAATGATTCGATTTCGATGTACTTAAGACAATGCTGATGAAAAAGCTCAATGACTAATCCGGAAAAAAACAATAGAAAATTGTTTGTTGGTTGGTGTATGTGGTAACTTCTTGTTAAGCACTTACGAATTCCTCAAGCTACGAAAGCCAGATACCACTCTTAGCAGGTTACGAATTCGTAAGTTACGTAAGGGCATGAGAATCGCACTGATACTGTCTTGTCCTGTCATAATTCATTTTTCAAATCTACTACAACACTTGTTCTTTCAATTATTGTTCAAGCTTCAAGAATTTCCGTAATTAATTTGACATGAAGCGTTTCGATAGTCTTCATTAGCAGATTACCACTGGAACCAACTTGTTGTATAAACATTAAGTGGTCTCATTATATCAATTGAATGTGAAGTGGAATTACATTATCGACATACACATATTCAGTCACATACGTTCACGTGTGATATCGATAAGTCCTTTTCAATATGATGGGTGTCGACACTCTTTAGCGACAATTATATATTATTAAAACCCGTCAAGTGGATTTTATAATACACTTTGTGTTATTGTGTGGAGTGGTTGACGCTTATTTATATCTATGCAAAATATTATAGTGAATTGATATTCAATATGCATCTCAAAGTTATATGCTGTTGACATTTCCAATTCATTTCTTTGATATGATCTTCTATTATGCGAATTTGGAGTACCTGTATGTTATTCATGCATACAGGGTTTGTTGCGGTATACTTGAACGCGGTAGGTGTAGACGGGTGCGTCGGTTATGTGTAATGATTGCGAAACTGTTATTTTCATGACCTCAACACGCACTTCATTCTACTGTTACCGAATGTGCGTTGTTTTCACATCGGGAACAAACATCGCGTCGCGAGTTGGAAGCCGTTTAAAACATAAAACAAAATCGTCAATGAATTCCGTTCCTGCATTATTGGGCTTTGTAAGAATGATAACGAAAAAAAAAAAAGAAGTAGAAAATGACTTCAAATGTTATTATATCAAAGAACGCACCTATGGTCGTGATTTCCGCCATCACTCTTAGCGCTTACAAGCGAAATTGCGGCAGCAACAAGCAAAGGTTAGTCAGACCAATTGCAATCACCTCTATTGAAACATGACTGACAAATGGCAGTAAAATATATGTCCCACCCAAACAGTCAATAGAAATAGGAAACTGATTTAGGCGCAATATTTTGGATACAAATTACGTTACAATAACTAGCATCGTGCATGGAAATTATGCGGGATCGCGGGATCCTGGGAAGTTTTTGAAAAAAAAAATTGGATATCGGGAAATTTTACCATAGGAAATTTTATTACTATACAGCAATTAACACCGGGAAAAGAAAGCCACCAGGAAGTCAAAAACACCGGGAAGTCGAAAGCCACTGGGAAGTCAAAAGCATCGGAAAGCGGGAAGTGGAAGCCGCCGGCAAGTCAAAGCTACCGGGAAGTAAAAAGCACCGGGAAGCGGGAAGTGAAAGCCACCGGGAAGTCGAAAGCAACCGGGAAGCCAAAAGCACCGGGAAGCGGGAAGTCAAACCACCGGGAAGTAAAGAGTAACGAGAAGAGGGAAGTCAAAACCGCCGGGAAGTCGAAGCCATCAGGAAGTCAAAGGCACCGGGAAGTTAAAGCCACCGGGAAGTGAAAGCCACCGGGAAGTCAAAAGCAGCGGGAAGTCAAAGCTACCTGGAAGTGAAACCTTTTGGTCTACAATTTCAAGGGTGCGACTAGAGCGAGAGGACCCCGAGCTTCCCAAACTTACAACAAAAAACGAACTTGAATGTTCATATTTTCAAAATGTTCGCCTGCGACGCTACACGGAATTAGCCAATTGAACGAAATTTTGGAAAAGCAGGCTAAGCCACAAATGTCAAAATTATCTTGCATCTCATTTTTCGTAATTCTTGAAACTAATGAAAAAAGGGATGCAAGATAATTTTGACATTTGTGGCTTAGCCTGCTTTTGTAAAACTCGTTGGATCGATAGTGAAAACCCTAACTGCTAATTAAGAAACATAATTCCAAAAAAATTCTATTGTAGGGCAACGGTCACCTACCATCGACAGGGGGAAATCCTACCAGCGACACCGGGAAATCCTACCAGCGACACCGGGAAATCCTAACAACGACACCGGGAAATCGTTGGCTGATTTTTGGTTGCCGGGAAATTTTGACTCGGCTCCCGGGAAGAAAACATTAATTCCATGGCCGACTAGCCTTAAAGAGGAAGGATAACAAGTTGATGAACAGAGCAATCGAATAAATGTTTGTATTCAGGTTTTCTGGGCTTATTCACTGGGACCAGCTCGATTGCTACCTTCTTAAGTTAAGGTCACGACTATGCTACAAATCGTAGTAGAGAATTGGTGGACAATTGGAGTAAGGAATTAGTTAAATATCGATGAAAGCATGGATGGCGCCACTAGAGAAAGAGGACTAGTTCTATGTTGAGGTGTAAATTCAGCTATGCAAATAACATAGGCGTCACTACTTGAGGTTCAGGGAGAAGACGCGTTCAATAACATCGAAAAAGTAAAACTTCAGCACCAAAACGGTGAGAGCGTTTTAGACGGCACACACGTCTACTTAAGTGTTCACAAGCATATTTTATAACGCCGATATTGTTGTGGCTTTATTGAATGGTTTATTATTATTACTGAAATTTGGTTATTATTTACGGACCATGTTTTCGCATTGTTTTCAATATTTAATCAGTGGAAATGTTTTGGAATTAAATTGAATCGATGTAATCAGACATTTGGTTCTAAATCACATGAAAGAGAGTTTCAAAATACTTTCGAAATGATAGTTTAATTTTCCGACAATGAGATAACGGAAATTGAGTCAATATGGTTCACAAGGAGAAGGGCAATGATGTCCACATAATTTTAGTCATTTTTCATCCTCGACCCCCTCCTTGTCAATTGACACGAAAATTTGTTGATATTCAATTTCCTACATTTCATTGTGACCGACAACAAATTCAACAGAATGCACGACAAAAAATCCAGACGGCCAAAAATTCGGATAACCAAAAATTCAGAATAGTTCGTATGTAAAAACGTTGTATGATAGTGCACCGCGCCGCGTTGAGGTACACAAGCCCCCGGAAAGAGAAATCAAGGGTGAAGTAATGTAACAGTTATTCCACCTCGACAATATAACATACGGATTTCTTTACAACGGCATAAATTTCAATAATAAACTACTAGATTTCCAACTTAAGAACATTCACAAACTTGTTTATTATCACTGAATGACTCTTATAATTAATAAATTTTACTTATTCTAGTATGCGCATATTCCCGTGAAGTAACGCCAAACTCAAATCGCCAAAATGCATTTTGGCGATTCTTCACACTTTGAGGGAGTTCGTCAGGGTTGTTGTCTCTCCCCTCTTCTGTTCATAATTTTTATGGACAAGATTATCAGGCAAGCGAATTTGCAAGGGAATGTGAAGGTGGGGGAAGTAATCATGAAAATCCTGGCCTATGCGGATGACTTAACTCTATTAGCAGATAATGCCAAGGATTTGCAGGAGAATTTAGACTGCCTGAATGCTGCATGTGAGGAATACGGCATGAAAATAAGTGTCAGTAAAACTAAAGTTATGCATATTGGCAAATCCCGGAAGGATGTAGTTTGCAGTTTAAATGGGGAGCAGTTGGAACAGGTCTCTGAGTTTAAATATTTAGGAGCCATTTTTTCGGAGAATGGCAAGTTAGTTAGGGAATTTGAAGAAAGGAGAAGAATGGGGAATGCAGTGGCCAGTCAGTTGAGGTCGTATGTGTTCAACAAAAAGGAGTTAAGTAGTGGCACAAAGCTAGCTATTCACAGGTCAATCTTCAGACCAACGATTTTATACGGGAGTGAAAGTTGGGTGGACTGCGGATACCTTGTGCATGACCTGGAGGTTTCTGATATGAGGGTTCTTAGGAGCATAGCAAAAGTAAATCGGAGGGAACAGTGGGACAATCATATTAGGAACGACGACATCAGGGAAAACTTAGGGGTTACATCAGTGGAAGAGGCGGCAAGGATTAGTCGTCTGCGGTGGTACGGGGACGTTCAGAGGATGGGTAATAGCAGGCTACCAAAGAGGATATTGGATGCTCAAGTCCCGGGTGTGCGTCCCAGGGGTAGGCCAAGGAGAAGGTTTATAGACTCAATTAAATCCGATTTAGAAGTTAGGGGACTTTCTCTAGGCGAACAAACCATCTCCTTGGCACAGGCTAGGGGAGTATGGAGAAGGGTGGTCCATGATCAGTAGTAAAGACCTCACACCGAAAGGTACAAACGGTCTATAAAGTGTGATGATGATGATGATGACTTCACACTTTGGCGATTTTTTTTTGGCGTTTCTTCACATTTTGGCGATTTTTTCTGGTGATTCAAGAAATAACTACAAAATAAGAAATCGCCAAAAAATCGCCAAAGTGTGAAGAAGCGCCAACAAAATCGCCAAAGTGTGAAGAAGCGCCAAAAAAAAAATCGACAAAAAAGAGAAGAAATTAATTTTTTTTCAGCTTTTGGCGTTATTTCACACTTTGACGATTTTTCTTGGCGTTTTTCACACCTTGGCGATTTTTCACACTTTGCCGATTTTATTGGCGATTTATTATTTTGTAGTTATTTCTTAAACCACCCGGTCCATTGCTAGCAAATTTTTATCCCTTTTGGAGTCTGGTTTCGGTAGAAAGCGCTTCGTATGAGCACCTCCATCGTACGCTTCCCAGCGTTGTCCATGCTTTACCGCCACCCAATCCTTCAATGCTTTCCCACAGACTGTTGGGCAGCAGAACCCGCCTTAACTAGCTCATCTGCTTTCTCATTTCCTTCCACGCCCGAATGATCAGGTACCCAGACGAGAGTTATCTGATGCTCAGACCCATCAAGTTCAGGGTCAAGTTGTAATCTCTCACCAGCTTGAAAGTCGCGACAGGCGATACAAGCGCCCTAATCATCTCCGTATTGTCTGAGCAAATGACAGTATTTTTCCTATGTGTTCCCCTTTGAAGTTCTCCACGCGCTCCCGTGAGCGCTTGAAAGACACTGGCGAGGTTACCCAGATGAAAGCTCTCACCTTCTTCTGTGTTTTGAAGCATACTCTCCAGCTCTTGCTCCATTGGAGGCTGTGGAGCCGTCCGTGTATAAGCATAAGTGTATGACTGTGATATTCTTGGTAGATCAGCTGGAAAGCTATCTAGTTAGTCTTCTCTACTTAAAAATATAGTGTTAAATCGCCGGTGTGATTCGATCTATGTCTAATTACTGCCTCATACGCAATTTCTACCGAAAGAGTTTCTGCAGCCTTGCTGTGCAACGATAATTTTGGCCTTGACATTGGCCTTCCACATACGAGTTGGTGCCTGTGCACAATGTCAGCGGTCTTGAACGTGATAACTCTTGCAGTGAGACGATGTCCACTTGATTCCCCCTGAATGATCTCCAAGTTCCGCAACGATTTTAAATATAAATTTCTTTATCCCAGGGAGAATCAAGGTCGACCAATACATTCTCATTCTAGAGATCTTTCACCTCGTTACTCGGTCGTTCCTTAATAGCAAAAATGTGTAACGCGTTTCGACCTTTGGACTTTCATGTTGACATTCTTTGTTTGTATTCGTAAAGTATTGAGATAAAAGAAAATTTTGTTTTAATGAAACAAATCACAATGAAACAATTGATCTTCTGAAGAAAAAAATTGCTGAACTAAGTCTCGAACGCGCAACACGTGAAGGAAGAAAGTAATTGCTGAGCAGGCGCACTAACAACTAGTCTATCCATGAACGAATCTAACTAATTAAGAGACAGAAATTCAGAATTAAAAATGTTTTCATTCAAACAAAAAAGAAAAATTTCGTGGTTTGGCGGTATAGTTTTGTAATTATTTGTTAAATCATCAGAAAAAATCGCCAAAGTGTGAAAAAATGGCGAGAGCTGAAAGAAAAATAATTTTGGCGTTTCTTCACACCTTGGCGATTTTTTTTTGACGATTTTTATTTTTTTGGCGATTTGACTTTGGCGTTACTTCACGGGAATTATGCGCATCCCCTTAAACTAACACAAACCTGACTTTATGTTGGGTGATGAGACTATTAATGCCGACAACTTATGCCTTTCTTCCAATTAGCCAAATTATGATGGATCTCATGCAGAAGAAAAATTATTATCGTTTCTTTGGACCTAAAAGCCTTATTGTGGCGGTAAAATACTGATTGGTGTTTAACACTCAATTATCACCTTGTTACCCCACAAGCTTTAAAACACGCTTAGGTTAGGTTAGGTTAGGTTGAAGTGGGTAGGGCTCGCCCCTTGCACCTAAGCCTCTAATGGGCCTGTTGTGCATGCTCACAGTTAATTGATTACTCACAGCCTTTTGGTGCTGTTGAGGTAATCAAGGATTTTATTGAGCGGTAATCTCCAGATTGAATTGTAGGGCAGTATGTACGAACCCATACTTTTTGCTCTAGCTGTAACATATGCGGGACAGTCACATAGGAAGTGTTCTGCCGTTTCCACCTCACCACAATTTGGGCAATTCGGGCTGCCGCTGAGTCCTAGTGTGAACAAGTGCTTGTTTAGAGGGCAGTGCCCTGTCAGGACGCCTGTTAATCTTCTTATGTTTTTCCTACTACTCAGTGCTAAGATGTATTTTGAGTTTTTTGCATTGATCCTGATGCAGTTTTTTGCTTGCCTTGCCGTTTCAAGAGATTTCCAGAATTTCTGAAAGTGTGATCGTCTCCATTTATCTATTTCCTTCTTATACACTGATGATGGAACACCGGCGAAGGGTTCTGGGCCTATGAAGGGTTTAGCCGCTCCCGCTTTAGCAAGTGTGTCTGCTTCTTCGTTGCGTTTAATTTTACTGTGCCCTGGGACCCAGACTAAGGTGACTGTGTTGCTGTTACAAAGTAGTTGTATGCTTTCTCTACATTGAAGGACCGCTTCAGAGTAGATTTTGTAGGCTTCAGTTGCTTGAAGGGCGCTCTGGCTATCAGAGCAAATGAAAATAGCTTGGCTTTGAGTTCTGGTAGATATGAGCTCTTTGCAACACTGCGTGATTCCATAGATCTCTGCTAGGATTATGGATGCATATAGTCCGAGGGCGTATGATTTGCCAATTTGATATTGGGGGCAGTGAATACCAGCTCCCACAAGCCCATTGTACTTCGAGCCATCTGAGTACCACGTTAGACAGTCCCGTTTTGGAATTGCAGTGTCATTTGCCCAAGCCTCTCTAGAGGGAAATGACACCTTAAACTTTTTTTCAAACCGGTATACTGGCGCTATTGCGTCTCCCTTCATTTCTAGAATGGGTGATTCCCTTAACATACGGTCCCACAATGCCGAGTGCCCGTAGTTCGACTTGATCAGCAGGGACGATTGATTGAGTCTAAGGCAGGTAGCTCTCGCCATGGCTTCGATATTTATGTGCAGTGGTTCAATGTTTAACAGAGCTTCGAGTGCGGCAGTAGGAGTTGTTTTCATGCATCCTGTGATGCTTATTAGCGCTAGTCGTTGCATTTTTGCTAATTGCTGCTGAGCCGTTCCTAATTTGCATCTGGGCCACCAGATGAACGCCGCGTATGATAACTTTGGCCTAACGATAGCAGTGTAGATCCATGTCATTATTTTCGGGCTGAGCCCCCAATTTTTACCAATGGTCCTGCGACAGCTCCATAGGGTAGCCTTACGGATTCGATTATGTAGGTGAAGATTCCAATTCATTTTTACATCTAGGTCCAGGCCTAGTAACTTAACAGATGGAGAGAGGTTAATTTCTTTCCCAAAAATTTTTGGGGCTTTAAACCCCACTATTTTCTTATTCCTGTTAAATAGTACCAGTTTTGTTTTCTCTGTGTTTACTGTTTGCTCGTGATTGTTGCACCAGTTTTCGATGACTTTGAAGGCCGATTGCATCAGTTCACATAAGGTGCTTACGAAAAGGCCGATGACTATAACTGCCAGGTCATCTGCAAAACATTGAGCGAAGTATCCTGCGTCATTAAGGTACTTTAAAAGGCTATCTTTCACCATAATATAGATCAAAGGAGGTAGAACTCCTCCTTGAGGGCATCCTTTGATTGTACGAACTATAATCGTTACTGATCCTAAGCTGGCTGAAACTACTCTGCTGCTTAGCATGGCGTATATCCAGCTTGTGGTGGTGCTATCAATTCCATGTCTAGTACACGGGTTCGTTATGGAACCGAATTTCATGTTGCTGAACGCGTTCGACAGGTCGATGAAGCCTCCCAGAGCAAACTGTGAATGACAGATCGCTTTTTCAAAAAACACACTTCGTCAAATTCAATCTAGAAGTATCATATTTCAACACAAATTCTTTCACTATATTCAGACTATACCGTCTGTACTCTGCAGAATCCAAAAACGAAAAGACCTTTCGTCTTCGCTCAACATTCTCGTGTGTGTCAACTGACATTTTAAAACTAAACGATCTGAGTGGCATCTCCTTACTCGGTGTATCACCAGCTAGTCTCCAAAGCTATTCACCGGTTATTTCAAATTCTAACTTAGAGACTATGTTAAGTTTTTACAACAACACAAACAGATACAAATCGCCGTTACAGGTTACAGATAGGCTGCCTGCAGGACCCCGATGGCTTCTGCAATTTTTTTTACAGTCAATAGTCCGACTTGTGTAGATTTTTCTGCAGAAATCACCCCTAACTTTCAGCATATTTGTACAAGGTAAAAAAATATTTGATTTAAACTGCTGTGTTTTATGGACAAGCCCTCGCAAAAGGTTTTGTTTGTGTAAACGGAGTTTGCAAGAAATCGTTTGTTTACATTTCATGAATTTAGAATTCAAATCATCGTCCTTCGATAGATGTATAAAGTGTGCAAAGTGTACACATGGGAAGTCCCATTTGTAACTAGTTAAATTTGCCATAAATTTGGAGGAATTTACGAGAAATAATCAAACTAAACATAAGCAGACTTCTAACGGAAAATTTATTATTTTAAAACAAAAACTCCTCGTTAACTCAACTATGTAAATACAAATAATTCCGTTAAACATATCCCCGTATATTTGAAAATTTACTCTTGAACCTTCACAAAATGCTATAGATCTCCCAAAAAACAAAGTAATATTTCAAAAATTATATTTTCTTTTTCTTCCACTTCCAACAGAATCATTCTTTTGTGTGTTCAAGGATATCTTTTAAATATCATTTACATGAAATATGACTGCTTTATCCCATCTTTATACAAAAGGGATCTACTTGTCAGAAATGGAAGGAATTCCTTAAAAAGACTGGCAGCTGGACATGATAAATTTCAAACTAAATATGTTTTGCTGAAAATATTGTAGAAAGTGTTTGATGAATGAGATTTTGCTGCTTAAGGCTTTAATATTTCGCTTAAAAAGAATGACGAGATGTATAGATATTACTTCAAGTGAAATTAATATGAAATGAGCAAGAAACGTACTTTTTACAGATTTTAAATTAAAAATTTGCGAATGCGACATTTCTTTAATATTCCCGTTGAAAGAGCTTGTCCATCGATGTTTGCATATATTTTCAAATTGTTCCTGCAAGCTTTTTCTTCACCCTCTTTCATTCTTCATCGGATATCATTTATGCATAATGAAACCGCACAAAGACTTGTTGAAATTTAAAAGTTTCCCACAATTTCTTGCTGTTTTAAACGTTAAATAGTGCAAAATGAATTGTCGAAATCACAAACAAACACGCACGGATGACAATCACTGATGTGGGTTCAAAACTCTTAAAAAAAGTGTTGGAGAAAAATCAGTCGTAATCCCAAACATTAGGAAATAACCTTGAATCACCTTACTCATGTCGACAGTAACTCAAATAAATTTTGAAAATGGATGGGCGTTAACAAATGCTAGAAAAATCTCTTCTTATCCCAAAATCTAGGAACCGACCTTGAAACACTCTACTCGTGTCGAACATACCTCCGTAACAACGAATAAATCAGTAGATGATGGTAATAGTTATTAACTGCATTGGCTATGTAATTCAGTTGTAACACATCTGCGAAAGTTTGCGATATCCGAGCCAAAGGCGAGGTGTCGTAATCGCAGATGTGTGACAACTGCATATCATAGCCAATTCAGTTCAGAATTTTAATGCATAAGCGAGCGGCATGTTGAAAACACACCAAAAAATTTCACATATTTTGCACACGTTCGCTTTGACAACAACATCGTTTAGTACGATGAGAGCGTTTCATACCTTACACAGTAACTAGATTTACATGGTTTCGTGCAGTTTACACAGTTTCGTGCAATTTCGTGGCATTTATTTTATGTACACATTGGCGATGAACCGTCAATGTAACACAACAATACCGCTCGCTATGCATTAAAATATATTTTTCATGCTTGCGGTGAGAAAACTCGTGTTTTGTCCCCGCAAGAGCGATGAGAAAGTTACATATTCTTGCCGCTCCCACGTTACACTGAATGAACATTTTGTCGTGGAAATACTCGTTTTCTTACGCGCAAGCACGATAGTTATTTACGTCTTCTTCTTCTTCTTCTTCTTTCTTAGCCCATGTTTACCCACTGCTGGATGTATGCCTCCCCTAGCTCCTTCCACTTCGTACGATTCATCGCCATTTGCTACCAATTTGTTCCTGCCACTCGTTTAATACTGTTGGTCCATCGTTCTGGTGATCTGCCTTTCGGTCTCGTTGTGGGTGGTCTCCATGACATTATATTCTTGGTCCATTGTTCATCGGTCATTCTTGCAATATGTCCTGCCCAGTTCCATTTCAGCTTTGCTATTCGCTCCATGACATCCATGACTTTTGTTTGTTGTCGGATCCAATGATTTGACTTTTTGTCTCTGAGCGATATTTCGAGCATAATTCTTTCCACGGCTCTTTGAGCGACTCTCACTTTATATTCCGATGCTTTTGTTAACGTAAGAGTTTCAGCTCCATACGTCAGTACCAGAAGAACACATGAATCGAATGCTTTACGTCTGAGGCTGTTGTTCATTTTGATTTTAAAAATCTAGCTTTCCGAACGCTGCCCATCCGAGACCAATCTTCGTCTGATTTCGGCAGTTTGATTGTTCAAACCCAATTTCAGTTTGTGGCCAAGATAGATGTAATGGTCGACCCTTTCGATAACTCAGTCTCCAATTTTGGTGTCTCTGTCGTCGTCGATGT
>CM055404.1:44443426-44468641 GCA_029228625.1 Pseudolycoriella hygida | reverse complement strand
GTTCGTATCACTTGCAAATTTCATATACAGTTTGTAGAGTGTTGCCAAAAATGTAATGGGACGGTAGTTTTTCAGTGTCGTGTCGCCACCAAACTTGATGGCTTCAATTGGTACACCATCTTCCCCGGGAGATTTTCTGTCTTTCATTTCACTCACTGATTTTTTGACTTCTTCAACCGTTATATCGGTAGCTTTTCTGACCCCACGTTCCTTATCGCTGGCTTGTCGCGGTGATTTACCTCGGCCGTGGAATTGGGATTTGGTCTGATCGACGTGTATAAATCTTCATTAAAATCTTTTGTGATGTTCAATATCGCATTTCTCGATTCGGTTTTATCACGTAATTTGAAAATTTCCTTTTTCGCATTTGCCAGCTCTGATCTGAAGACTTTCGTGCTGCAGTTTTCTTCGATCTTGCTTTGTGCCAGCTGAACATTGTATCTTCTCAGGTCTGATATCATCACCTTGTTGATGGTTTTTGTTAGCTCTCGATATTCCATGGAATCTCGTTTTCTGTCTTTTATCAACTCCACTCGGCTCGATTTCAGATCCAATGTTTCTTTGCTCAATTTTGACTCATCCCAGCGCATTGATTTGCAATTGGCTTCCACGAAATCCTTTATAGACTCGACAACTCTGTTGCTGAATTCATCTAACGTGTAGCTGTGACTGACTACGTCACCTAACTCCGTATCCATTTGTGTTACAAATTCTTCACTCAGTTACCTGAGTCGCTGTGCGTCAATCGATTCTTTGGAATCTCGTATTCAACATGATCTTCGCACATACTTACCACTCGATGATCGCTTCCCGTTGCGAATCTGTTTATGACCGTGATGTTATTTACGGTCGATTTCATTTTTCGTTACACCGTCTGCACTGGCCCAAGTCCATTTCCGTTGGGACTTTCCGTTGAAAAACGAATTCATTGCGAATAGACCGTGTTGATGCAGGAAATTCAACAATGTGTCACCACGTTCATTCCTTTGGTCGTAACTGAACGTTCCTACGGACACTTCCGATTCTTCTTCCCATTTCCCCAGCTTTGCATTGAAATCTCCGACCAGGCATTGATATTGCGATCGATTTTCTTCCATGGCTGTTGCAATGTCTTTGTAGAACGTTTCTACTTTTGAGACATAAATATATCACTCTGTCAGATATACTTATTGTGTGTGTGATGCGATTTGTCCAGCGTTTGTGAATGAACAATCCGATGCCGTGTATCAACGCTTGACTGTCACTTCCTCTGTAGAAGAATGTATGACCTGACCGTAATTTTAGACGGTTTTCTTACTTCACTCACTCCGACGAGGTCCCACTTGATTTCCTTCAATTCCATTTCCATTTCTACCATTTTCCCACTTGACGACAAAGTTCTGGCATTGTATGTGTCAATATCCAATTTGGCATAGTAAACTTCTGTAACCCGGGTATTCTTAGCACCCTCTGCAAGCCGCTTCTGGTCGTTGCCGGAGTCAGAAGACGGTGAATTGCTATCGGGAACTGAAGGCCTTCTCTGATTATTCATGGTTTTCTTTTGGGGGTCTTTGGAATTAAAATACCACGCTGCGGGTTGGTGAGTGATGGAAGTCCATCTGACACACCATTTGACACCCGTTATTTACGTAACTAGGAAAAATATAATGGTTTTGACGAGTGTGAGGTTTGCAGCCCGCGGTGAAGCCAAGGGCTGCAATCACACTAGTCAAACATATTTATGCAAGAGACCCGTACGTATCAGAATAGATGTGGCATACAGAGTTGATGTTACGAAAAGACTCGAACGTATTTAAGTAAAGATTGCCTTAACTCTTAAGTGTATGAAATTACGTCCACACTAAATTGTATTGGAAATTGCCGCGAGGGCAATATTGAAAAACCCGTCCGAAGAAACGGCGAAAAAAGGCCTTCCGGAAGTACAAAATTGACATCCAAATAGACAAAAATGTTCATCTCAATTTTTTCTACAACATCGCAAATAACCATTTTTTCTGTCCAGGGCCGATCTTAGGACCAACGTAGGGTCCTCAGTAGAGGCCTCGGGCAAATGCTTACATAGGTAAAAATATTTCCCCCTATTTTCTCTACAACATAGTGAATAACCATTTTTTTCTCTAGGGCAGACCTGAGGACCATCCTATGGCCATAAGGAAATGCCTCGGACACATAATTCCATCGACAAAAATGTTTCCCTCCATCTTCTCTACAACATAGTGAAAAACCATTTTTTTGGTTAGGGACGACCTTAGGACAGACCTGAGGCTTACTTGAGCTCTAAGCGCAGGCACCGGGTCCAAATTTGTTTTTGAATATAATTCGGTACTCGTTTACCTCCCAAATAGAAAAAGAATCAACAAAATCAGATAGGATTTTTCCAACTTATGTAAGCGAACACGTTGGGTCCTAGCGGAAACTCAGTTTTAGGGTCTTGACTGAGTCCAAGGGTTTCTAATCAAAAAAATTCCTTCCATAAAACGGGAGACAGTCCTAGACCTTTCGATCAAAAAAAAATTGAAAATCGGAAGAGATTTACTCGAGTTATGTACAAAAAACATGTAGAGCGCCAGCAGAAACTCGTTTTTAGTGCCCTTGCTAAGTACAAGGACTTAAATTCAAAAAAGTTTCTTCCATAAATTGTCGGCCATACCAAGATCTTTCAAACAAATGAAAGTTTATGACAATCGGAAAAGATTTACTCGAGTTATGTGCAATGTACCAAAAACCACTAAGCGGCCCTAGTTCGGCGGCCCTTGGGCCGACAGTGCGCAGATTCAAAATTTTAATTACTTTTCAGAGAAAAAAAAGTTTTTGAAAATCTGTTCAGTTTTACTCAAGTTGTCGCGGTGACAGACGGACGAACATTTTTTGACAAGAACGAAGAACGAAGAGCTTAATAATCCTAGTCCTTAGATGACGAATCAGCAATAAAAAAATCTCCGTTCGTCCGTCCGTCACCGCGACAACTTTGTAATTTGGAGCTTTTGGGCTCAGCCATGGACCTAAAACTGAATCTCTACTCAACGTGTTTTTTCTACATAAATCGGGTAACTTTTATCCGATTTTCGGAATCTTTTTTTCCCTGAAAGATAATCAGAAAATTAATTACAAGATTGAATTTGGGCAGAATCAATGAAAACTTTTGAAGTTACGGTCGTAAAAGTGGTTAAAAACGTGGTTTTTTGAAGGTTGGCGGAACTTCTTGACTTATATCTCTGCGAAATTAGAACTGAAAACGCTCTTGAAGGTTTTAAATAAAAGATATAGACATCATAAAATAACGAAAGTAACATTATTCAAAATGTGTTGAGTGGTTGGGGCTGTAGAGTTCTCAGCGTGGGCCTTAAGGTCTAAGGTCTAATTACCATGATCGAAGCTCCCCCCTGGGGGTACGTCGTGGTAAGCGCATACGGGTCTAAACTAATGAACTAATGAATACACTTTATTTACATCTTGAAATATAATTTACATAATTTGCTTAACCTATTTGGCTAAAAAAACCAAGAAAATATACAGTGCAGTGCACTTCAAAGGAGTCGTTAAGTATAGGAAAAAATTAAATTAGAACAAACTAGAGCTAGAAATATTTTGTTTTAGCAAATAAAAAAATCTAGAAATTTTTGCATGAAAGTTATTATTCAATGCCGTAAGGCATCGGATAAGAGATGGAAAAATTATTTTGTAAACGCGTAGGGAGCATTTGTGTTTAATACTTAGATACGGAAATAGCTATGAGTAAAAGAGTGAAGTCAAGGAGGATAGCAGGGTTACCAGCACAAGGTGAGAGAAAGGAGCAATTTCCCATACCAGACCTCGCAACGTAGTGTCTCTTATCATCATCAAGTAAGTGGCTTTATCCGACTGTTGTCAAATCACTTCTTAGGGAAGCCATTGATTACGTAATAGCCACGCTTTCAGTTCACTCTGGAAACGGTGTGGGGGGACATTCTTAACGGAAGCAGGCAGTGAGTTGTATCATCTACATCCCAAGACAGAGATAGCCTCAGTCTTGATGGACGGCTGCCTGAGCAAACCCTTCCTTCGTGTATTGTACCCATGGTTAGCCTTATTATAAGTAACAGTGCAGTATGATTCCTTGTAGACGGCTTTGTGCACAAACGTACAAACATTGAACCTGACGATATTTCTGACACTGAGCACTTTCGGACAGGCATGACGAAATAAGTTGGACGTCGGGTAACGCAAGGGAAGTCTATTGGCCTGCTTAAGGCAGCGCTTTTGGAGGACTTGCAGTCGCTGGATATTCCTCTTATTCGCCGTGCCCCAGGCAGCTGGTAGGTAACTGATAAAAGAGTGGGCCAGGGCGAAATATATCTTCATCAGCACCGATATTGGAAGCACTCTTTTGAGCTTGCACAATATACGACAGACCGAAGCCAGCCTACGACACATTTGGGAGATTTGCGCGTCCCATGACAGTTTATCGTCAATGAGTAGCCCTAGATATTTGAAGCACTTGACCATTTCGATCTCCTGACTCTCCAGTACAACCTCATCCACCGCGTGCGGTGGGTGCAGCCTAAAGTGCACATACTTGGTTTTTTTCACGTAGAGTGATAGCTTGTTTACGTCAAAATAGTCATGATCTAAAAATGGTCTAAAAATCGTGCTTTCCGTGTTCCGTTATTTTGCCTAATCTTGCGATAATAACAAATTTTTTGAATTCATAGCTCCTTCAGGCACCTTCTCAAAAAGCAAAACTCCTTCCGAGTCGAAAAACAAACTTGGTGGTCAGCATAACCTTAAGAGAAAATGTAAGAACGATTTTCACGAGATATGTTGTAATGTAACACAACAGACTTGAACTCACAATACATATGTGCGGCAAACCACTTTGCTCAGCCAGAATAAAATTATTTAACGTCAATAATCAAGTTCAGTTTTAACGCTTTTTATAAGAAAATTTCCGTTGTAATGCTATCATTAGTCTTTCTGCTTATAGAAGCACTAAATTCAAACTGCAAGGTGATCAATGAACCAGAAGAAATCAGACAAAGCTATATTGTAATTGAAACCTAAATGCTTAAACGGAGTGCTTTTATGGTCCATTGAATTTACTCGGTGTGTCACAAAATAGGGCAATAAAGATGTTATCTACTTTTCGAATTTATTTTATTTTTTTTCCCAGTGGTTAAACCGCTGAAATTTTATTAGATTTTCTTCGGAAAAGAAAGAAATAGAAAAACATAAAAATGACAATGTCGACATTATGACACAAAATCGCGAGTATATGGAATGAAATTTCTTTTAATTATGGAGTTAAGCCATTTAGAATTTTGTATTTTCCATGAAATTTGAAGTACGAGGAGAAAAAAAAATGTGAGAAGAAAATCGTTTTGACACAAATTTTATTATTAAGCAAATCACTTAATTTAATCTTACAACATCAAGTTTCAAGCATTGCCCTGAGTATAACATCTCATTTCAGAAAGCTCCCCCACACTTGGCTCGCTGCTATATGTATACACATTTCGTCTTAGGGGTTAGAAATTGTGTTTACCTTTGCGACATTCAATTTATCTAAGATTTAAATCTAACTTTATTAACGTCAGAGTACGGTGTTTTAACTGAATAATATTTTCGACATTTTCTTTAACGTAATTTTCAGAATTTGTTAAATAAAATGCAAATTGAAATATATTTTATTTCTGTGTTATGTCTTGGGTATTGGAATGATCCAATTTGATGTTTGTGCTTGTGTTTTTTTCATCATTTATTTTATTATTTGATTAAATTTGAATTAATTTCATTTAAATTCATGCCATCCTTGTACTGAAATTGGTGTCCTGCATTACGTTAAAGTTCATCATATAAGAAAGTCATCTATGTAAGTATATAAAGTCTATATGCATAACCACTAGACGATATTGGATTTTTATCTCATTAAGAGCGATTTTTTCCAGAAAACCATCTGACATTGGTTAGAATTTTTGTATTATGAAATTAATTGTTTTATCGCTGAACGTATTGTAAATAACAGAACAGATTGTCAAATAAAGTTGCTGTATAGCAGAGTTAAAAAGAAAATCTGTAAAAAATGTCTTACCACATTGTTCACGCAATGCTATTGATCATTAGAGGCCAATTGAAACTTGCCATGAAAAGCGTAAAGAGTTTTGTATTTATTCAGATGGTGGTTGGTTGGTTTTATTAAAAAGCTACGCTAATTACAAATTATAGGAAATAGTATCAAATGCCATAGTAAAAAATTGTATACGAATCCAATGGCTAATTGTTATTTACATGGAGCACTGAGGCCAATCCTCGTTGGGCCCATTGTGCTGTACTTTTGTAATTTAGTTTTATTTTATTTTACGCTCCCCTCTCGGGTTCGGTCATCCAACTGCTTCCTAAAATTAAAGAAAGCACGTTATGTAGATCTAAGTCTAACTGCTCTTCAGGAGTTATGTAGAAATCTCCTAAATGTTTCACCCTTAAGGCTGTGGTGGTTAAAAAAGGCTTCTGTTTGTTGCAAATTTACTCCATGAAAATGTTCTACGAGACTATGAAATAAGGAGTTCACGCAGTAGACTGGTCCTTTGTCTAGTGCATGAACTTCTTATGTCACCGTCGTGTAGAGCATTTTCATGGAGAAAAATTGCAACAAGTAGAGGTCTGCATATCAAGGTGGGCAGCCTGGTGCCAAAAAGTTTTCTATGGCAATGTTGGAGTGGGGAACGAGGACATTACTATGCACGATGTTCCAACTCGGCATCAGGCTGCCTACTTGGGACGTTTCAGTAGCCATAAAGAACGCGGCCTCGTGCCGAAAATCTGTTAATGTCATCGTAACGGCAGTAACAAATACTATACGTGATATAAATTTCAACACGGCACCAGGCTGCCTACTTAAGATATTCTACTGTGAATGTAGAGGGCAGCAGCAGTCTGGTGCCGAGTTGAAATTTATGTGACGCATAGTATTTGTAACTGCCGTTACAATGAGTTTAACTGCTTTTCGGCACCAGGCTGCCTTCTTAAAGGCTACTCATACTTTTCAAGTACGCAGCCTGGTGCCGAGTCGGGACCTAGTGCACATTAATGTACTCGTTTCGCCATCCAACATTACCATAGGAACTTTTTTGGCACCAAGCTGCCTTCTGAAATCGAACAGTGCAACCCCACCTTAAGCCCTTTAGAGCCGGGTACGTGCATGTAAAATGCCTTACTGTTCAGGTTCCCACCCACAGCTTCTACAGATTGGGTCATTCGCGATCCCTATCTTGTTAAGGTGGTAGTTCAGGTTATTGTGTCCTGTAAGGATACCTACTAGCCTTCTCAACTTGAGTCTAGCAAGACTCAAGAGAAAATTGGTGTTCTTCGCGTTGCAGCATACCAAAAATTCTTTCGATTGTCTGCAGGTGGTCAGCGCCGCCCATCTTCTTTGATGGCATCTTTCGATCCTCTTCTTCACCATAAGCCTCATCATTCCTGCGCGTCTACCGACAGCAGGTTCTGGGCCGGGGAATTCTGACCCGCTTCCCTTTCTTGCCAATTCGTTGGCTTTCTCGTTTCCTGGCACTCCGGAATATCCTAGAACCCAACTGAAAGTGACATTATTGTCTCTTGACAAGTCTTCTAACATATCCAAGCACTGGATGGCTATGTTAGATGAGATTTTTATTGAGGACAGCGCACCTATAGAAGGTTCGCTGTCCGAACAAATTACAGTCACAACAAAAACCCTTTTTAAAAGGGAAACGTTACGCAAGTGCTCGTCCCTTCTTCCAAACCAACTGATATCAATTTGGATGACGCTTACAGTAGGATCTAATCTCATATCCCCATGTCTCTCTGAATTGTAAACTACCTGACCATATCATCAAATAAAGCCGTATTGAAATGAAATGGGTGACGCTTACAGCTTCTGACCGCAAAAAATTCTTTTGAAATATTTTCACTTTTGATTAAAAAAATGCGTCACAAATGCCAGACCCCCCAATGTTATAGTTTTTCTATTCTTTCAGACTTCCCGACGGTCACTGCCGAAAACAAATTTTTCATAAAAAAGTAGGAAAACTTTGAGGAAATGTTTGTGAGTATGGTAAAAATAAGACTATTGATGCGGAAAATGCAGCAAAAAAAAAGTTTCCCTCGAAGTTTTCGTACTTTTTTATGAAACTTTGCCAAACTTTGGGTCTGCGGCCATTGAAGATCGCATTTTCAAAATGATCAGACTGAGTAGCCCGACATTCGTAGGGGGAGGCTTCTGAAAATAAAATAATTTTTCTAAAACGCTGCACCCTAGTGCATAGTAATGTACCCGTTCCCCACTCCAGCATTGTCATAGAAACTTTTTTGGCACCAGGCTGCCCAGCTCGAAATACAGATTTATGTTTGTTCTCAATGAAAATGTTCTACACGGCGATGACGTAATGAGTTCATACACTAGATGAAGGACCAGTCAACCGCATGATCTTCTTATTTCATCGTCGTGTAGAACATTTTCATATAGTAAAATTACAACAAACAGAGGCCTCTTTTAACCTTTAAAAACAAAAATTTTAATTTTAAACGCAAATAGAAACATGAGATAGATATTTTCAGAGCAAGTGACATAGCAAGTTGAAAAGTCCAGATTTTGTGTTTTGTTCATTTTAAGTATTCATCGTTGAGCCACCATTGAGCGCCCATTGTAATAAACTTATTGTTAGGGAATAGAATATGAATCTGGGTCACGTATAATGCTAGATTGCTAGATGAGCCTAGGTACACTACGAGAAACCGGGAAGCATTACTCATGTGAAAAATTCGATTGAAGAGACGTTGTAGAGTGATTGATAACAATTGCCGGTAGCAGAATGTACAATGACTTCCTGGCCAAGATGTATAAGTCTTCAGCGATACGATTTAAGTCTATGCTAAAAGAGTTGCTTGGTGTGTAACCTCGTAAAATCTCAAAATCGGACAAAATTTTCGATGCTCTTCCAGACCACATTAGAACCGCTAGCAATTTCTACGATGGAATTTATAAGTCATATAAGGAGACCTACAACATAACCCACCGCTTTGGTTCGTCAAAGTCCACAGTTTGACTAACTCGAAAATGTCATTTTGTATGGGAATCTAGAGGTTGCCTTATTTCCAAGCCCTTCGTGTTGTGTGCGGTCAAAATTTTTCGAACAGGTCGGCTCAAATTTAAGGTACATATGTCCCATGATTTAAGTTCAAAGAAGAGCAAAATCGGTCAAGTGGTTCCAGAGTTATGGTCGAAAAATGACCAGAAACATGGTTTTTCGAGGGTCGGTGAAGCTTTTTCGAAAATATCTCAGCAAGTATGGCACGGAAATTGATCATTTTGTGGAAATTGGGTCAGTGGTCTGGGCACTGGGACCAATCTAATGGACGAAATTGAGTTTCTTGGCCATATACGAAAGCAGATGGTTTTTCGTCTATATTTGCTCAAAGCATAGGAATATATGGAGATTTACTGTCAAACACAAAGTTGTAGAGAACACATGTTTCAGAGTTTTAGGGAAAAATTGCCAAATCTTGGGTTATGACAACTTCTAGAATTGTGAGGGATGAGTCCTATCTCTAAAATTAAGGCAGTGAGAAGGTAAATTGAGAGGGATGACTTATACCTCCAAAATATGGCAGCCAGAAAGTTGTTTCCAAAGGAAAAATTATAGAGAAAAAATTTTAGAGAACACGTGTTTCAGGATTTTAGGGAAAAACTATCAAATTCCGGGATAAAACAACTTCTAGAATTGTGAGGATGACACATACCTATAAAATTACGGCAGTTCGAAATTTGCTTTTTAAGGCAAAGTTGGTGAGAATTACATTTTAGAGATAATAGTTTCAGGATTTCCTGTAACAACAACGTTGCTCCCCTTTTTGATATGGTGTAGGGGAGAACATTTAGTCCATCAAAATCAATGGTCTCAGACGTACTTCGGTAGGGCATTTACATTACTTTGACATTACTTTGAGAAACGCGTGCGCTCCATACATCTCGCACTCTAGCCTTTTGCTCTACCTATCACGACAGCTTTGCGTTCACTGTCGCAGGTCCTATCTCGGGACCGAGATACTATCATCTCTCTATTACGAGGGGCACCCTAAAAGTTTCGGGAATCGGCTATAAAACGATTTTATTGCTTCTCAAAATAATCACCATTACAATCTATACACTTTTTCATCCTTAAAAAACAGTTTTCGAAACATCGAGTCCATTCGGAAGTTGGGATTTGGGCCACTTCTTGTTCATATGCCTCGACAGCAGCTTCCGCATATAAAAATCGCTTCCCACGCAACTTATTCTTGACACTCGGAAACAAATAAAAGTCGCACGGTGCCAAGTCGGGACTGTAGGGTGGATGCAGCATCAAATTGATTTTTTCCTTCTCCAAGAACGTCGTGGTCAGAGCACTTGTGTGGGAGCTTGCATTATCATGGTGGAGGACGATCTTGCGATTTCGACTCTTTCCACGTAGTTCTTCAAATACTTTTGGCAAACAAATCGTAGTATACCACTCTGAATTGATTGTTTTACGATCCTCAAGTGGTACAGTAGCCACATGACCACATTTCCTGAAGAAAGTAGCGACCATTTTCTTGGCGACGCTTCGAGCGCGAATTACCTTTGTTGGTAAATCTTCATTTTGAAACACCCAAACGGTGGATTGCTGTTTTGTTTGGGGATCATAGCTGTAAATCCAACTTTCGTCACCTGTTACGATGCTATATACTGAATCAGAAGCCCCATTGTCGAATTTTTTGAGAGAATCTCGGCACCATTTCACACGAGCCTCCTTTTGGTCGTCTGTCAATTTGTATGGGATCCACCGAGAACAAAGCTTCCGTGTGCGTAAATGTTCGTGTAAAATTGTTTGTATTTGACTTTCCCCGATCCCAAGGGATGCAGCTATCTCAGCATAGGTCGTATGTCGATCGTCGGCTGTGGAAGGTCGACCTTCACGAAAGTCGTCACTGAGGTAAGTGCGTCCCGATTCAAACTCAGCGAACCACCGATAAACAGTGGTCTTGGATGGGGCCTCATCTCCAAATGATTTTTGCAAACGATCAATACACAATTTGGGAGTCAAGCCAGACTTAAAGTCGTAGAAAATCATGGCTCTAAAATTTTAACGTGATAAATCCATTTTTTCTCTGCAATGACTCTTTGGAATTGTTGTATCTTTTGACTGCTACGATCGATTTTCATTTTGATCATCATTTTTAAATCAGGAAAGACCAATTTAATTTTTGTGTAAATTGGCGAAAAGTTTACACGAGCCGATATAGCCGATTCCCGAAACTTTTAGGGCGCCCCTCGTACCTTCTCTCCTACCTGGCTGCCCAAAGTTGGGCGGGCCGCTCGAAAATCCTAAGAAAACCGACCCGAACCCGGCCCGAATTAATTTCATGGATTGGGTCGAGTCGGGTTGAGATTTCTTCGGGTCGGGTCAGGCTTTGCTTTTATATTGTCGGGTCACGGATCAGACCCCATTAAAGTTTGGTCGGGTCAGGTTGTTAACCGCCTTAATGAACTACAAAGCACCAAGTCGTATCTGAAATTCGTAGAAGGTGCGCAACAATACCAGTTTGCTTATTTTTTAAATGTTGCAGCCTAATTGGCTGATTACAGCATTGATACACCTAATATAAACGATATTACTTGATTCAATGCATTGTTTTTTTGACGTACAATTATCCAGATCTGAGTGTATGTGAATGTCGTGTCATTGTAAAACAAAAAAATCGGGTTTCGAGTTTTACCCGAAATTTGAGATCAGGTTCGGGTCGGGTTTCCGTTGCATATTTTTTCGGATTGCGGGTCCCGGCCCGAAATTTTAAATCGGGCTCGGGTCAGTTGTGTTTCCGTTATATGTTTTTACGGGCTTGGGGTCCCGACCAGGGATTGCAATTACCGACGTTTTTTTGAAAACCGGTATTCGGTAATACCGTTTTTTTTAGAAAATTTACCGGTAAATTTCGATACGATTAATTCAGTGTTTTGGTTTAAAAAATACGTTCTTCGTACTTGAACCAATAAATGTAAATGTATCTTAGTGTTTTAGAAGCTTCAGCTTCTACAGCCTTATTTTTTTGAGCAAAAATTACTCAAGAAAGTTAAATGAAGTGTGTTATCAGACATTTTTCACCTAACCTTCGGACACAGATAAGCACAAGAGGAGAAAGTTCGTTCGGGTTCGGACTCTATGCTCGTTAGTTTTACTTCTAAAAGTATTCGTAAAATTTAATCAAATATCGCCCGCGACTACACTTCCAGCTTCCATCAATTTCATTTGTTGTCTGACAATTTTTGAAAAACCCGCCTTCGATTGAATTTTTTCGATTTCAGTAGTCTTACTCAGTGCAATCGCGTTATCCAATTCCTGATGTAAGACTGACCGGGACCGTTGATTATTTTTCCTTTTTTAGTGACATCCACATCGGTTGATAAAAGTGGCTCTGACTACATATCAAACAACAATGAAGTTATCGTCGCCAAATTTATTATGACATATGCTACTGTTTTCTGATTCGGTATCAGAGAGAATTTCGAAACTTCAGCGGACATATTGGTGTCTGTGCTGTTCTCTTCGTTGGGCGGTAGTGAGCCCAAAGATGAAAAGTCTCCCTGGCGTATATATATTTCAGAACACCACACAGATTTGTACGCCTTTCTGATAAACTCCTTCCCAAAGCATCGACTATAGCTTCGCCGACAGATTAGTGTGTATTTTGTAGTTATGTCAATGTAAACGATAGAATGGCGTCAGCGGTGAGAAGACTGGTCTCACGTCGACGTAACGCCTACTACTTTTCGCTTTTTTCATTCTTTGGATAAAAAAATCAATATAGTCAGTCGAGTACGGTCCAAAATGTCAATGCGGGCGCATTATTTTAATTCAAAAATATTGATGAAGAAACCGGGGAAAAATTGCACTTTAGTGCTTTTGACAAGAGGGGGAAAGAAGTTGGGGGAAATTGTGGGGGACCATCCCCACATCACAAATATACAATGAATAGGTGGCGGTCGGATCAGTTGGGGAGGGGGGAGGAGTTCAAAGTTTTTATATGGAGAATTGTATTTAACGTATTTACACCAAAAAGGAGGGTAGGGTAATGGGAGTTGTTGGATGGAAATTGTAGGGGATGAATGCCAGACAACAGGTAAGTACATTGTAGGTGGCGCTGGTGTGTTATGTATTGTTAAAGTAGTGATTTTGTGATATGTAAAGCGCGTAATACTGGAAATTTCAGCGCTTTACTTGTGTAAACATTCGCTTAGTATATACTTACCCAGGATACGCCACGAGGAGGCTGTTTATGTGTATCCCATTGGTACTGAAAAGGACCACAATTCCCCACCCCTCCTTCCCCCCTCTTGTCAAAAGCACTAAAGTGCAATTTTACCCTTCACTCCATACTTAACATTCAATGTTTTGATTTACCATCAAGAAAGGTAACTTTTTTAAGGGTGGTATCGGAGGAATATGCCCGACTACGCCTTACTGCCCCAAGAATTGGGTCATCAAAATAACTATAACGAATTATGTTGCGCCTTAAAAAATGTTAGGTGACCCTAGTCCCGACCCGCTGTTCACTTTCGGGTTCGGGTCGGGTTTCGAAAAAGGGTCGACTCGCACACCTCTAGTGTAGTCGCCCAAATTCAAAGCGTGAATTGCACCAAATTCACTATCTCTCACACGTTTCAGAACCACTAGGCACCTCAGCAACCACAAGGCGCCTCGTACTACCAAATTTACCCTCGTAACATGTAGAAATTAAGTCCACTGTATTATAAATTAATTAAAATAAACTTATCAAATACACATTAGTCACCGTTACCCAAAAAAATATTTGCATAATTTTAAAAATATGAATAAAATTAACAGTGCTAAAAGTCCCAAGGCTGAATACATCTTAAAGACTTGTTTACGCAGTATTTGCTCTACCTGTTCGAATGCTGCGTTACATCTTTATGTTAACACTTTTTTTTGCGCCTGACACATCAATTGAAATTACGCGCACTCATAATGTACGACTATATTTCATGCTTGAGATAATAAATCGGTGCTGACTTGAGAACGCTGTATTGATGAATTATTTATCAATTTCCCGACCATCAAATACATAAGTTAACAACACACATCCGAGCGGATGTTTTAAAGAAAAATTAAACTACACGGTAAGAACGGATTAAAAATGTGCAGCTACAATGCATACAGCGTATAAATCAATATTTTTCGACGAAAATCGCATAGACTCTAAACAACAAAGAATATTTAACAAATATGCAGTTCAGAGAGAGAGCTTTAGCTTTAAAATCCACTAAAAATTTAATTAGTGCTATGAATGTCGTTCGAAATGTACATATCAACATTTATGCAACTAATTCCCTTCCAAATGCATGCACTTTCGAATTTTCCACAATTTATATGAAAAATTGGCTCCATTCCAAAACATTTTTTACATCATTTTGATGATAACTACATGTAAGTTGCATATTCAATGTACTGTGAAAGGGGGGGTGCTCGTTCATATCATGTAGGCTTGTAGCTTCGTAGTGCACTAGCTTTTATTGAGTGGTTTTTTATCTTGCAAACACAGTGGAAAAAGAATCAGTAAATATTTTTTCGGCAAATAATGTCCCAAGCATATTAAAGTGCTCCTCAACGGATTGTTAGGAGTTGCACATGGTTATGCAAGCTGAATATTTCGGTGCTTGATAAGGTGAAATGGCTTGTTAATGACAACATTCACATGAAAATAACATAATCATAAGATGTTACCACCTTATCATAAGTCTATCGTATTTCATTTGCTATTATCATATCTAACGATGAGTAGGACACACAATAGCAGATATTACTCCACAATTCCATATTAAATTATAGCGAGCTATACATCACTTAACCATTGAATATTATATCTGGCGAAGGTGTTAAATTTACTAAATGAACATAAATTTCGTTATGTAATTAATAGCGTCGTCGTTTGTGCTAGCAAAAGCGACATTACAACCTAAGTATATACCTCTGGAGATGTTAAGATAACTTTAACTGGAGAAATATTGTTGGTACACAGACAATGTGGTAAATTCAACGAGACATAGAACACACAGAACATAATCAATGCAATGGAGAATAGCTTATGGATAGCCATAACAAATAAATGGGATCCGAAAGGAATGTGATGAATGTTCTTGCTAGTCGTCTGAGTGTTTTAGTCGAACTTGTTTTCCATGACTGTTTAACATCCACTTTTCCGAAAAATAATGATTCATCAGGGACCTGTTATTCGATCGAAAGAAACTGTTTCATTGACTGGATAGACAAATTTGCGTTCGACAACTCATTTTCAATCATCACCAATAACCTCTTAAAAGTCAATGTGTGACGCAGTCCTTAATTCCACATCCGAAATTATAGCAACAAGAACTGTGAAGGGTAGTTTATGTTGGAAAAATGGTAAAAGGTTCGAGACGTAGTCGAAAGTTCATGTTGCAGTGATGTCGGTGGTAGCGTCTCCATAACAACAGAGGACAAGTGAAGAGCGTTGTCTAAGATAATGGCTGAGGTGTGATACGATTGTGTTAATAAAATCCCTTTCTTCCTTTGCCCAAAGACCAAAAGTCTCGAAACCCTTTGGAAAAAACAGGTAGTTTGAAGATTTTAATTCGGAGTATTTGTTGTGTTTGAGTTTGCTCTTGCAACAAAAAACTAATGGTACAGCAAAAAAAATAAAAAATCGAGACATCGGGAGCGGGTACGCCATCGAGAACGAATATAAAAAGGAAGAAATGTCGCAACGAAAACAGCCAGACTGAAAAACAAAAACAATAATACGAAAACAAATTCAACAACGCAATCGGTGACAACAAAAAAACATGGGACGCAATCAAACAAGTACTATCACAATGGGACCAAAAAAACTAAACAAAATCCAATATCAAAAATGAAAGAAAAATTAGTTTTTGCAAAGTTCATTTCGAAGATTGGGAAAAAACTAGCAGGAAAATAAATAACAAAACTGTCACACACTTTCCTATCACAACTGCAGCTCGATTCAAGTTCCAACCTATAACTGAACACAAACTAACTAAAATCATCGCATCAATGAAAAAGAAAAAATCAACCGGCTATGACAACATATCGATCGAAATTATAAAGAAAAATACTCACCACTTAAAAGAAAACATCAGAAAAATAATTAATAAAAGTATGGAAATGGGAACAATAGCCGACGAGATGAAAATAACGAGAATAACCCCGGTCTTTAAAGGAAGAGATCCGTCAGATTGCACAAACTCCAGACCAATGGGTCTTCTACCAATTATCAACAAGATCTTGGAAACAGAATACATTAATACGCAAGCACCAATTCGGCTTTAGACAGAAATCAAACTGACACAGCGCTATTTGAATTTATCAGCATAGTGTAGAAAGCCCTGGACAAAAAAAGAAAATAGGCTGCATCCTTATTGACATGAAAAAGGCTTTTGAAACGGTTGACCAAAAAATCCTACTTCAAAAACTGAACAGCATCGGAATTATTGGAAATGAGCACGTATTCTTCCAAAAATATTTCTCTAACAGAAAGCAATTGCAATCGATGGAATAGAAACTGAAATGGAAGACATATCATACGGCGTACCACAAGGAGCAAACCTGGCAGCAACGCTCTCCTTGATTTGTATCGATGACATAAAAAACATACTAATCGATGAACAACCAATAAAAATAACGTATGACGGAAAAGAACTCACCCGAACCGAAAAAATAAAATACTTAGGTGTCATAGTCAACGAAAATCTAAGCTGGAAAGCACACATTAACCAGACAAAGAATAATCTGGCAGCCATAACGTGGGTGTTTCAAAAAATATCAAAATACATCCCACAAACGCGCAAGCGGCAGCTCTTCTCTGCAAATAAACCTGACCTAGACCACCTACAAAAACTAGAAAATAAAGCCATACGAAACTTATTTGAACATGACAGAATGGAAAAGACCAAAACAATTCACACGGAAAATAACATCATGACGATCAAGCAACAAACTCACCACCAACTCGCCACCCATATATATATATATATATATATATATATATATATATATATATATATATATATATATATATATATATAACATTAAGCACTACAACATTAAATCAAACACAACTTTGGTTTTTACGTGTTTATTTAAAGAAAAACACTTTTTTACAAAACTACAAATAAAAAATTTCACTAAGGTGTTTCATGCGAGGGATTGTTCCCAATATGGATGCCACATTTCCACGTTGAATTGCAGCAGATATACGTTGTATAAGGAAATTCGTTGATCTGGTCTCTCCTGTTACATTTTTGATTTTAGTTCCAATTTTTTTCAGCAATTTGAGGCCGACCGGTGCGATGATTCCAGACGTTTCGGATGCAACAGGCACAAATACGAATTGTTCCATTAAGTTGGTGTACTGTCGATATTTTTGATTTTCGGCATGTCTGGCTGCATGACCTGGATCTCGTGATGTTCTGTCCACGTAAGACTTGGCGAAAGTGTCTGCGCATGTGTAGTCCCATAAAAGTGATTTGCCATATGCCCAAGGAACCAAACTAAGACCATCCGGTTGTTTCCCATCAGATCGAGAATAGCCAGGTGGTTCTTGTACACTCGGAATTTCCGCAGATGTCAATGCCCGTTGTATCAAATCGTTCACGGCTTCATGTCGAGATCTTGCCCAAAACAGACATTTCACATTTTGAAAAATTTATTTCAAGACCAAATTCTTTCGCTCTATCAGTAATAACCTTAAAAGCGTGCATGACATCTTCAGGACTCCCAGCAATAGTACCGTCGTCGAGGTACCAAATGTTCAAATCTAAATTTTCGAGGCTTGAAATGATATCTTTAATGACTAGGCAGAAGAGCGCTGGCCCAAGAGGGTCCCCTTGCTGGACCCCTCTTTGGGAGAGGATTGTATGCTCTCTGTAGTACAGGTTTGATGGGTGTCTGTAGCATTGATAGACAAACTTATAAATTTCTGGTATAGTTGCTTTCACTTTTCGCAGTAGGACATCTCTTCTCAGCTCATTGAATGCGTTCTTGATGTCTATCTTCAAGAATATTCGGATCGATTCGTGTTGAGAGGTGTAATATATCCTAGCTGAATGTGCACCTGCTTCGGCTCCGTTTTTTATTCCAACTCCTAATTGTCTAGGAAGGAATAAATTACTTAAAACTGAAGCCACTCTGTGACAGGCAATTTTCGCTGCGATTCTTCTCCAAATGTTGCCAACAGCAATTGGTCGGATTCCGCCAGATTTCTTTTTAAGTGCTGTTAAAGCTGCGCCAAATAGGTATTGGCATATTGATTTAGGGACTTTTCCTTTCAATATTATCTCCGTAATTGACGTCACTGCCTGTAGTACTCTTTTTGTTGCCTCGCCATTTTTTATGTACATAACGTCCTTTAGAATTTCAGGTCGGAGGCTGTCGAGTCCACCAGCGGTACCTTTACGGAATGTCATTATCGATCGATTCACTTCTTCGTCTGTTGGTATGGTTTGTTCGACTTCAACTTCAGCATCAGGGAAATCGGATGGATCGGGATGTTCTGGGTGCTTCAGTTTTAATGTGTAGATTTGTGTAGATTCGTTGATTGGCGCTATGATGTCTGTTGAAGAAATGAGCCGTAACGCACCGCTAACGTCACCGTCTGATAATTTGGCTTCCACTTTCTTAGACACGTCATTCATTTTTCTATTGTTTTTATCGTTTGCCTCAGCTGGTTCGTCGACCGCTATCATTTGCACTCCATGCTCATTCCATAAACTTATGTTTTGTCGTACGTATGATGTTAAATTCGTTACATTTTCATTTTCATTTGGAATTTTTAAAGTTGCGTATGGGAAAAGAAACAACTTGTGCCAAGATTGTTCATCATTCATCCTGGCGCATTGATTCAAAACGTTAGCCATCGCATTTGCAAGGTCTTGTCGTGCACCTTTTGGACATCTGCGCAAAGTCGGTGTTGTTTTCTTAAGGATTGCTAATCGTTTTCCTATGTCTGAAACTTCGTCACCATTGAATTCGTAATCAATGCACTCCAACATTTCTTTAGTGATTTTTTTTTCTTTGGGGTGTTTTCTTCCGATGTGTATGTTCATGCCTCGTAACGAATGAAAGCGTTTTTCTTCCTCACAATATGGACAGTAGAAATATTCGTCTTCGTCTTCGTAGAACATTTCTTCCGAAAAACTTTGATTCGATTTAGGCCCGATTTGTTCATTGTTACCTGTGTTAAGCTTCTCAATGTCCTTGTCTGTGGCCATCAGTTGCAAAAAATTTGATAGGTCAGTGACTGCTGCTGTTTTAGTCTTATTTGATTCTGATTTTGAAAGATCTTTCTCTTGTGGTAAAAATTTGTCGTTCAGCAGGTTTGCCAAATTTGGATGATCCTTCTTAACATGTATTATGGCTTGAAACTGTGTTTTTTCCTTTTGAAGGCAGTATGGGCAAGGCCATCGATTGTCTTGAGGGTGTATTGTTGAATATTTCTTTTTAGTGTCTTCTAAAAGGAACATCAAATCATTTTTAAATGAACAACTAGGTGTTCCTCCAGAAGAATCCCCCATTATAGCGTTTTTAATTTTTGATTATCAATGAAAAATAAAATATTTTCAAAATAATTTTTCAGAAAAAAAAAAACAAAAAAACACAAATTTAACGTTAAACGGTCAAATTCACAACTACAACACCAGACAAGCAACACACATTCGGACAGAGCGCATTAACACTAAAAAATATGGAAAAAACATTGTCTTCAAAATGCAATCATATCAAGATATACAATCAATTACAGGAGCAAATAAAAATATTACACGGAAAGAAATTCAAATTAGCGTCAAAAAATTACTTTTTACATCAACATTCGACATATAAATTAATTAATTCATGAACCTTTCTAATTGATTCCCACATATAACCCCTGAACATAAATTAAAATAAATATTTTATAATTTGGAATTAAACTAAACCTAAAAAAAAAAAAACAAAATAAAAAAATTTAAAATATGTTAGTAGACAGTCAATGCTGGAGCTTCAGCTCTTTATGACGCGCTCATGATTCTTTCTACTTGCATCTTAAGAATAATTTGTAACAAATGACAAATAACAAATTTTTTCGTGAGTGTAATGAGTGTAACATGTAAGGGGGTACGAGGGAAAAGGGAGTGCGGAGGAAACGAGGTACAAGCAACGCGTATAGATGTTGTGGCCAGACAGGATGACAGGACAAGGCGCTAACATAACGGAAGTACAAAGCAGGGGATGTAAAAATACTTGACTGGGGTTTGAGACATTATACGTTCAACCGAAAAAGAAAGAATGAACTTGTAGTGCGTCTTGCTCCCATTTCTATTTTAGTATTTATTGGCCCTAGACACTGGGCGATACTAGGGATAAAACAAACGTTAGTACATTTTCACAAAAGCTAATTATTATTATTATTATAGCTTTATTGATCAAAAATCCATTACAATACAGTTGTATCTTAAAAAAAATTATTGTATGTGGTCAGCATGGGCTTGCTTTTCAAACTTTGAATAGTAACGTTTCTTATTATAATGTTTTGGTAATTGGTCGTTTAAGGTAGGGGGCCGAAGAAAATTTTCAAAAAACTTCGAATGAGTGTAAAAAAAATGTCTTATGTTAATGATTAATTAGATATATCACAGGTGGAGTTGTTCAGATTAGATTTCTAATAAGGGGATTATTAGACCTTGACAGTTTAGTCCTGAAGTTCTGATTAATTTTAGAAATCAGACACTTGTTCTGGATAACTTGGAGATGATTTATAAGGTGTTTCGCGCAGTTACCCCACACCGGGCATGCTCCTAGGATTATACTTTGAATTGAAGCTTTGTATATGAGTAACTTGTTAGTTCTATTCAGCCTGGATTTTCGATTGAGAATAGGATACAGCATTCCGAGAACTTTGGTTGCTTTGTCGGAAGTAAGGTCGGTGTTGGTTTTGAAGGTTAGGGTCTTGTCCAGAGTAGTCCCTAGGTATTTAATGGACTTATTCCAACGAATTTTTGAGTTGAGAACAGTTAATTTCTCAGAAGGCAGCCATTTCTGAGCTGTCCTTCTGGTGAAAAAAGCTGCATTGGTTTTAGAGTCATTCAGCTTCAACTTCCATTTTGTTGCATAATCAGAAAGTTCCTTACTAGCGGCATTCAGCTTTCTGGTGATTTTACGAGGGGATTTAGCCGATACGTATAGGCAGGTGTCGTCGGCAAAAAGAGCTTTCTCACTGTGTGTAATAGACAGATCAGAGGTGTAAATGTTATAAAGGGTGGGGCTGAGAACGCTTCCTTGAGGAACTCCTGCCAAGATGCGGAAGGTCCTGGATTTATGTCCATTGGTTGACACAAAGAATGAGCGGTTTTTTAAGAATGAATGAATGATTTTTATAAGATAAAGAGGGAATTCAAGTAGAAAAAGCTTGTGGAGTAACCCTTAATGCCATACGCTATCGAAAGCTTTTTCGATATCGAATGTCATCATCTCTGTGCAGGGAAATTTTAATGTATTTACAGACTTTTTGTGGAGTGTCCTGCACCAAAGCCAAATTGTTCGTTCATGAAAATATTATGTCTTGAAATATGTGTTTTTAGTCTGGCCAGCATCAGTTTTTCGAGAATTTTACTGAGCGAGTTAAGGAGACTAATTGGTCTATAATTACTGGCAACCGAGGGGTCCTTCTTAGATTTTAGCATAGGTATGACTTTAGCGCATCTCCACGCTACGGGGAAATTAGATAGCTTGAAACATGCTCTGAAGATTTGCATTATCCGAACTATAGCCTAGAAAGGCAAATGCTTCAAAAGTGTATTTCCGATAGAATCATCGCCTGGACTTTTTTTCGTTTTCAGCCCACGTAACAAGCGAAAAATTTCTGTGGGAGTAGGTAAGAATGATTCGTTAATGATGGCTTCAAAATAATTTATGTTGTTATAAGACATATTTACAGCACTTTCGGTTACATCATCACTACGGTTGTTGAAAGTTGTGCTGTGAGATCAACAGAACGCGCTACCGGTAGCGCTAGCTTTTTCGGAATCCGTGAGTAACAGCATCGTGGAAGATTTCAACGGTGGGATTCTGTTAAAGGAATTCTTTAAGGTCTTTGTAATTCTCCAGATTTGTTTGGAGTGTCTGTTTAATTGGGACAATTTGTTGTTCCAAATTGCATTATCATGAGAATCCATTTGGGCATTAATCTATCTATTTAGTGAGTTCACTTCTATTTTCAGATCGGGCTGGCTGATTCTCTGCCATTGTCTGCGCTTGAATCTTCTTATTGAAATCAACTTGGAAACCGCATCACTCACAGGAGGCACTGGATATACCTTTTTAAACATTGGAATCGATATGTCTTCGGCTTTTTTCATCAGTTTCACTAACTCATCGATAGAGGAATTAATCTCAGTTGTGGAGTGTAGTTGTGACTTGGCCGAGGAGAGACAAATATTCTAGTTTAAGAATGACCGGTATTTGACCCAGTCAGCTTTTGCATAACATCTAAATTTAGGAACGGTAGTCTTCAGTGCAACAGCAGGTTGCAGCTGAAGAGAGACAGGCAAATGGTCAGAGGACAATTCGTTCACAGTGACAATGTTTGAAATATTGATAAGGCCGTTACTAAGGAACATATCGATCGTAGAAGGGGTAGCCTTATTTCCTTGTGGGGGGAAATAAGTAGGGGAATCTGGGAAATGTACTAAAAAATTTCTTTTATGCATTTCCTGGAATAAAATTTTGCCTAACCCACTAACTAACGTAGGATGTTTCCATTAACTTTGGCTTCTATGAAGTAGCATATTTAGTACGGAAAAAGACGATTCTCTAAAGGTCATTATTACTCATTAAAATAGGTCCAGTGGATCCGAAGATATGACCTTTAGAAAATCGTCTTTTTCCGTACTAAATGTCAGTTTCAATCAAAAATTTACGTAGAATCCGAAAAACTAGGTCTCAGAGGGGTACGCCGCAAGGGAATAAAGTCAAAACTTAGCTGTATATGGTTTCGACGTCTACGAAAAAATTTTTTCTGAATTTTTTGTTCGTATGGGGACCTGCGTCACAGGCGCATCGCTACCGCGCGCCCATGATTTGACGACCTTTCATTTCCAATTTCCTTGATATTCACCGAATTCCATTAAATCTTTAAAGCAAATCGTGCGGGTCTGCGTAGCCAATGTATTTTATGACATACAAATTTTGATATTAGCAAAATTACAATTTTATTCGTGATAAAATGAAATGCCTCCAAGTTCAAACCAAATGTTCAAATGGCAATCATTAATTTAAATGGACAATGAAGCATTGCATTAAACATAATTGAAACATAAATAAATAATAAAAAGAGATGTATTTCGGTTAGTTGCTGAGGTATAGTCAATTTGAAGAAGTTATTAAATAAATCTAGGAAAGATTTAGGAGCGAATTTCTGGATTTATTGAGAAGATTATTTTAGATAAAATAACTTATGTTTCTTTTTATTGCGAGGATGCTTTCACATACCAAATAAAAATATGGTTGTAGAGTTATGAATGTTAACAAATGGCTTAGTCATCTGAAAGATTAGACTGATGTTTCAAAAACAAATGAAATCGAATTTGATTTGTGTCACAGACGTAGTATTGAATTTTCAATTTAGTTAAAGACAGCAACGTTTAATTTTAACCGCAGTAAATAGAGGTGTGCGCCGCCGATTAAACGAACCGTGGAGCTCTGTTACGTCATTCCGTTAAAAAAAATCATAAAATTACACCAACGACGGCTGATGCTCCGTTAATGTTTTTAATAATTTTGTAATTGTTTAGTTGTCGTAGGCAGAGACATGATAAGTTGGTGGCGATAGAACGCTTATCTGCCGTAATTTGCATAAGAAACTTAGTGAATACTTTTTGAGAGAGAAAATATATGTAATTCTCTCTCAAAAAGTGATCAATGAGTTTCTTATGCAAATTAAGGCAGCTATGTGAATGACAGCTGGGTTCCATGGGAAAGAATTACGTACAAAAGAGAACCAGCCCCTCTCCCATACAGTCAGGTCTTTCATATAAGCGTTCTACCTCGCCACAGGTGTACCACCTTATCATTTCTCTGGTCGTAGCTAATGAGAAGTGAGAGTGAGTGAGTGAGCAAGCAAGAGAAAGTGGAACTATTTTGGCTGGTAGATAATCTAACACTAACACTAAAAATTTTTTTTTTATTTTTTTGAAGGACAATTGGCCGAGTTAAAATTCAAAAATGTGATTTTTCCCCCATTTTTTAGAAAATTTGACAATTTAATTTATTCAAGGAAACTCAGTAGGACATGAGTCTACAAAAATCGTTCTAAAAAATTCGTTTGGTGATCAAATTTAACGGGAGAAGTGCCGCTCGATAGGTAATAAAACAGGCCGCCTATAATTTTTTTTTGCATAACAAGCGATGTGATGGCGCTGTGAGCGTTTCAAATTTGAAAAACGACGGAAAAATCACATTTTTGAATTTTAATTCAGCCAATTTTCCATCAAAAAAAATGAGTGTTTTTGTCTCCTACAAGTTTTGGAAAGTACGTAATTTGTTTGTCATTGGAAATAAGAGTCATTAATAAATAACAATCCGCCGTTACAACCCGTCCGAGGCAGAGGCTAGATCATTTTATTTACTAGTTCCGCAATTTTTGTGAGCGTTTGCTTAGATGGATTCTTCTTACACTCGCACGATTTTAACTTCGGTTTTGAACGAAAGAAATTTCCAAAGTTAAAATCGTGCGGGTGTAGAGATCCTTTCGTTACCGAAGTTTTTACTATATCATTGGTAAATTGAACACAAACCTAGTGCCATCGACGATGGTCTAGGTGCGGAAACTAATAGGGCTTAGAATGCCGGTTCGCCCCTTCAATGTGTTTTACCAGCAGGCATAGGATTTCTTGTGCTGCTAATTATAATAATAATAATATAATAAACTGCCTTAACAACCCATGAAGGGTTAGGGGCTAGATCATTATTTACTAGTTTCGCTACGTTTTTGTGGCTCTACTATTTGAGATCCTTTCATTACCGCAAAGTTTTTACTGTGCCAGTGGTAAGCTGTGCGACAAACCCAGTGCCATCCATGAGATGTACTAGGAACGAAACTAGTAGGAGTAGAATACCGGCACCTCCCAACAATGCCTTTCAC
>CM055404.1:44411234-44428394 GCA_029228625.1 Pseudolycoriella hygida | reverse complement strand
AATTCCCAAAAAATTCCCTAAAATTCCCAAAAAATTCCTAAATTTTAGGGATTTTTTTGGGAATTTTTGGGAATTAATTCCCAAATATTAGGCCCTGGTGCGTACAAGCTAAAATTTAATTACATTATCCTATGATCATAGCTCGTTTCGTTCTCAACTTTATGTGTGCTGCGGTAAAGCAATAAACATTTACAAACACGTTTATTAAGTAGCGATATCTGCTTTATGTTTTCACCCTCCCTGGCGCGACCCTCATTGTTTCCACAGCGAGACCTCTGGAAGATTTCCCATGCAAAACCTGCGAAATCTCCTGATCTCCTCAGCAAGATTATTGGGATGTGCCTAAAGCGAAATGTCCATATAGTTATGACTTGATGATCTGTCAATAACTTATCGTTACTTTCCTATATCCATGTCAATGGCCTATTAGCATTACCATTGCTAATTCGTCTGTTTGCATTACGGGACAAAGAATCAACGAATGGACGATAGATGTGGAAAGCATACATTTATATTTTTTGAAAACATTGTCTTAACTTACGAGTTATCAGATACAGAGCATGCAGAGAATATGCTTCAAAGCAAAGGTTGTTAATGTCAACGTCATCGCACTATGGCAAATTTATTTACAAATTTTTTCAAAATTCATATCTCGTAAAATATTGTAAATATTAAAAAACAATGTTCTACAAAGTTGTCGAGAATATTACGCTCGACAATGAGCTACAATATTCTAAATTCAAAACGGCGGCTTCTCAAACCGGAAGTGGTCTATATCTTTGAATGTAAGCCATCTATCGACATAATAGCGAAATAGCTCAATTCAGTAAACAACCATACATCAAAATCGTTTTCCGAAATTGTTTAATATTTAGACGCAACGAAAATTCTTTGATGATTCTAAAACTGCAAATATAATTTTGTAAAAATGTTGTTTTTCAAGGTTTAAAAGCAATTTATTGCTATAACGAATCTACTGTAAAGTTAAAATAAATTAATGTGAATACATTTTAAAAATTTGAAAAGGAAATCATTATCACATGCAAATATTTGAAGAAAAAAACGCACATTTCGAACGAAATCATCATCATCATCATCATCAAACTTTATAGACCATTAAGTACCTTTCGGTTTGAGGTCTTTATGACACAACCCTAGGAAGGTGTACCACCCCCCTCCATGGCCTCCTATCGCCCGCCAAGGAGATGGTTTGTTCGCCCAGAGAAAGTTCCCTAACTTCTAAATCTGATTTAATTGAATCGATAAACCTTCTCCTTGGTCTACCCCTTGGCCTAACACCCGGGACTTGTGCACCTAAGATCATTTTTGGTAGCCTGTTATTACCCATCCTTTGAACGTGCCCGAACCAGCGCAGACGACTAGCCCTTGCCTCCTCTTCCACTGACGAAACTCCCAAGTTTTCCCGAATGCCGTCGTTCCTGATGTGATTATCCCACTGCTCCCTCCGATTAACTTTCGCTATACTCCTAAGAATCCTCATATCAGAAACCTCCAGGTCATGCACGAGATATCCGCAGTCCACCCAGCTCTCACTACCATACAAAATTGTCGGTCTGAAAATAGACCTGTGGTTAGCTAACTTTGTTTCGCTACTCAATTCCTTTTTGTTAAACACGTGCGACCTCAATTGACTGGCTACCGCGTTGCCCATTTTCCTTCGTTCCCCAAATTCCCTAACTAACTTGCCATCCTCTGAAAAAATGATTCCTAAGTACTTGAATTCAGAAACCTGCTCTAGCTCCTCCCCATTCAAACTGCAAGCAATACCCTTCCGAGATTCCTTCATTCAGGCTGTCCACCCCATCCTGTAAATCCCTGGAATTATCTGCCAGCAGAGTCAAGTCATCCGCATAGGCCAGTATTTTCATTATTACCTCACCCACCTCAACCTTTCCCTGCAAGTTGGCTTGCTCGCTAATTTCACCATCTATTCTTACCGCGGCCCTGCTCCCTGAGTATATACTCTTAATGGCACGCAGTAAAATCCCATTGATACCGTACTCGCTAAGAATCCCGAACAGCTTCTGTCTTGGTACCCGGTCGAATGCCTTCGCCAAGTCGATGAAGCATAGGTATGTGGGATCTCCTTTGGGGGGAGAACCCTTAGAGTATAATAAAACGCTAGAGATATTGCTACTTCAACGATTTATTAGGAACTAAAACGGTTTATACAAAAATGTCTTTTATAATAATCAACCTTCGCATATGAAAACGAAAGTCTTACGTTACACTTTTCATATTTGTAAATATTATTCGTTTTATATAAATTGGTGTCATCGTTTATGCAAACATCAATTCTTTTGCATTTCCCATTATTCATTATGTAATCTATGTCATGACCCAATCTAGTTATGCACATTTCAGGCCATATCCACAGGTATAAGTCCCTATTCTTTTCATAAAGCTTTTCGATAGTCTGCCTGAGACAGAAAGTTTGATCCTGACACCCCCTCAGAGGCCTGAAACCACCCTGAACTTCATCCAATACACCTTCCACCATGTTCCTAACCCGGTCCACAGGTACACTCGCGTACACCTTACCAACCACACTCAAGAGCGATATCCCCCTGTAGTTACTGCAAACCTTACGGTTGCCCTTCTTAAAAATCGGAGCAATAACACCGAAGCTCCAGTCAGCAGGTACGGTGGAAGATTTCATGGCCAAATTAAAAGTCCTACAAAGCCATTGGATCCCACCTGATCCGCTGTACTTAATAAATTCTGTCCTGATTTCATCCACCCCTGCGGATTTCCCTGCCTTCAATCTGCTGACCTTGCGGGAAACCTCCTCCAATGTAATTTCCTCGTCCACCTCCGAGCTAGGACCCGCCTCCCTATCAAGTTCTCCTACCTGATTGACCGATGTAAACAGATTCTGAAAGTCTTCAAGACTTCATCCTTATCTGTAATTAACTCGCCATCATTGTCTAAAATGCTACTACAGCCCTCTATCACACCACCGCGCCTGATGCCTCTAATTGTCGACCAAAATTTCTTACCCCTTCCTTGACCTGCCTCTTCCAATTCCTCCCCGAACTTCTTCCACTCCCGGTCCTTCGCCTCCTCTAGTAGAGTATTAGTAGAGATAAGGGTCACGTCACGTTCACGTCACAAGCTGTAATAGCATTGCAATTTTGCAAAATTTTTGATATAAATTTGTTATCTCAGACATTTAAAGTTTTTTCGAATAACCTGTGGACTCTGTATTTTCGCTGCGTGCTAAAGTTCAGGCTGATTAAGTGTTTCTTTTTTTTGATTTTTGGTCGAAAAGTGTTTGTTTACAATCGTCTAAAGGGCTAAAACCGCTGCACAAGTACACTCCACCTAAAAGTCACTGTCGAAGAATTTTTTCAGCAAAGCCGTCTACATACACATAGCCTTGATTTTTTTTTGCTGTCATCGAAAACGAGTTAGAAAGTTGGTCATGTGAATTCGGTTCTACTGATTTGCAAATCACGAACGGTTATGGCTGATGCTCGAGAACTCCGCTCAGGGAAAACTCGAGTTATTAATAATAATAAGGCTGGAACTGCGTCAAAAGTCAACACAAAGGGCAAAACTATTCCATCTAGACCGTCACTAACGACCACGAACCCTAGACTGTCAACCTCTAGCCGAACAACTGTTGCGTCCAGTTCTAAAGATTATTTAGAAGAGAAAGTCGAAACTCTTGAATCACGGTTGGCCGCATTGGAAGCATCATTCAACGAGCTTGTAGCCGAGAACGCCGAATTAAAAAACACTGTGACGAATCTTCAACTTGAGGTCCAGCATTTAAAAGATATAAGTGAACAGCGCCAACTGACATTATCGCCAAAATCAACGACTTCTTCGGATCAGGAAGAAATCAATAGTAATATTATCATCAGAGGAGTTGATGTTAACGGCACCACTTCCTCTGCCGATCTTACCGCGGTTTTCGACGGAATTAGAGGTCATCTGAACATATCTGACGTAGACGAGTTTACTCCTGTCAGTGTAACGCTACTTGCACCGAATCCTGCGAAGCCCACTGCGAACAGACCGATCAAGGTAATACTTCCTTCTGTTGCTGCAAAAGTAAAATTCTTGCAAGTCAGACGAACCAAAAAAGAAATCTCTCTGTCAGACATCGGAATCCCAGCCAATCATAACCGACCGATACTCATCACTGAGCAACTAACGCGAGCTAATCAAGAGCTTCTATTTCAAGCGCGGTCTCTGCGTGAGAGAGGAATCTTCAAATTTGTGTGGTCTAAAAACGGTGAGGTTCTGGCTCGACAAAGACCAAACTCGAAAGTCCTCAAAATCATCAATACAGCACACGTCAACAGTTTAAGAACAGAATTAAACCTAGAACCACTATCGAACAATGGACGACTTCAACCCAATGCCCCTCAATAACCTTCTACAAGTGTCCCGGCAATTTGACGGATCGATTATCACACCTGATGCTAGCGATCTGAACTATATGCACTGGAACATTAACCGCTTGATGAATAAACTACGATTCGTTGAACAATACGTTGCCATATTCACAGGAATCCTGCACGTTATAATTATTTCTGAATCGTGGTTAACCCCTGACAACAAGTCGACCTTCAAACTTCAGAATTACCAGGAAATTCATAGCGTACGACAGAACTCACAAGGTGGAGGAATTTCGATTTTTTTACATGACAGCATTTGCATAAAGGCCCCCAAAATTTTGCTCGACTTGATCACGCCTGATCTGAACCAATTCGTCATCTTGGAGCTTCCTACAATCAACACAACGATCGCTGTCCCGTATCGTCGTCCGGTTTTTGTTGCAGCATGCATTGATCGGTTCCTTGATGATTTCGAGCAATTTTGTTTAAATCGGCCGCGTTCATTGATTATGGGCGATTTTAATTTGAATCAGCTGAACGATGATTACCGAGAAAGGCTGAATGACATTCTTGAAATGCATGGGTTTGTACTGACGAACGAAATTTCCCAAAGAGGTATCACGAGAACAGTCTCCGGCACGATATTGGATCTGTGTGCAACGAATATGCTTCAATCCAACCATAAGCTCTCAATCGTTCACAACGATGCCTCTGACCACAGCATTCTTTTCGCTTCCGTAAACCATATGATTCAGCAAACGTCCACTACCTCAAGCAAAACAAAATTTAATCTTGAAGCAGCAGTGGAAATGGTCGAACGAGTTTGTGCGGAAAGAGTTTTACATGCGGTAATGAACTCAACATCGCTCTTCAAGAAATTGTCCAGAATTGCACCTCAGTTCTGAAAATCAAATCAAGCGAACGCATCATCAGGTCGCACGTGAACCGAGAGCTTGTCGTCGCAATACGGGAACGAGATCGGCTACGAGCACTAGTCCAAAGTATACTTGACAATGACATAATCTTGCAGAAGTATAACGCCAAAAAATCTTTTGTTAACACCTGCAACGAAATGTTAAAATCAGAGTTTGAAAATAAGAGAATAGAAGCAGCAGCTGGTAATCCTCGTAAAACATGGCAACTCTACAAAGAAATCTTGTTCAATAAAACCAAGAAGACAGAACCTCCGATCACAATCAAGGGTATTCCATTGGATGATTCCGTAGCTGCTTGTAACACTGTCAATGATATGTTTGCCACAGCTGATGAAAAACTCGCAACGTCGATTATCGCCATCCATGGGTACCAAACGGAAGACCTTGATGATTTGTACACGGAATATTCCACAAACAACTGGTCGTTTCAGCATATTAGTTCCGATTTGGTTTCTGACGTCATCAAAGATCTTCCAAATAAGACATCGACCAGTCTTGACAAAGTTCCTATTAAGCTCCTTAAAGGCTCAATAGCGTCAATTGCGTTGGTCATCGCAACATGTTTTAATGTGATGGTTGACATTTCCGAATATCCATCTGAGCTTCTAAAAGGGCGGTTAAAGCTGATCCATAAATCTGGGAGCTTCGACATCGACAACTTTCGTGGATTGACGCTGTTACCATCTATATCGAAGGTGTTTGAAGAAATCCTGCTGCGGCAGCTGCTTTCGTACTTTGAAAGCTTGAACCTATTCGTTGGTAACCAATTTGGATTTTTGAAAAACTCAAGCTGCGAAAGTGCTGCTCTCCAGTTTGTCGATTTCATGAAATCAAATTTCAAGAAGAAATTTGTTGTGGCAATGTTTATCGACCTCAAAAAAGCATTCGACACTGTAGACCCCAAACGACTGGCGAGAAAACTGAAGCGATTGGGCCTGTCAAATTCTGCGGTGAAGCTCATGTCCAGCTACCTCCAAAATCGACAAACAGCAACAACGATCGGTAAAAACACCAGCAACCTCAAGCACATTAAGTTGGGCGTTGCTCAAGGCTCTAAGCTGGGTCCACTGCATTTCATCATTTAGATCAACGATATGCTCCAGTTAAATTTTATTGGCCAGCTGGTGCTGTACGCTGATGACGCAGCTCTCGTCTATGCATTTGAATCTCAGCAAGACATACAACACGCCATGCAACATGATGCCGATTTACTGCACGAGTGGCTTTGCAAAAATGTTCTGTCTGTTAATGCAGTGAAGACATGTTATGTCACGTTCGGACGAGCGAAGAATATAGGTGATCTCAAAATTGTGGTTGATGGGGTCGAAATCGATCGCGTAAACAAATACAAGTACCTTGGACTTGTCATCGATGAGGACTTAAATTTTCAAGGACACGTTGATCACATCAAAAAACAAGTGGCTCCCTTCATTTCATTGATGTGGCGTAAAGGAAAGTACATTCCTGTCGAAAAACGAAAGCAGCTATACTTTGGGTACGTTCAGAGCCATTTGTCATATATGCTGCCGATTTATAGTGACTGTGCCGGATTCAAGCTCAAAGAACTCCAAACTCTTCAGAACAAATGCATCAAAGCAGTGTACCGTCTGGACAGGTATACGTCAACAACTTACCTGTACAGCACTGGCTTACTGCCAATAGCAGAGCTAGCAAAATTTAAGAGGGTAGTCTGCATTTTTAAAATGTTACACTCACTGACCAAAAACAATTTCCAATTCACTACCAACTCCAACGTCCACGGTCGCACGACAAGAAGAAACTCTCAACTTCATATTTTCAATCAGCGATCTGTGAACAACTCGACGAATGCCGCATTAGCCACGGCAATTAGTGAATACAACTCGTTGGATAGTGAAACTCGACATTTGACACGCCTAAGAGCATTTAAGATTAGAGTTAAGCTGAAAATCATGCAAACCAGTGCCAAATTTTCGGCGATATCTCCTTTCTTTTTTATTAACTGAACCGACTGTGAGCTGCTGTGCAATATTCTAGTTTATCCTATTATTTATAAACTTGACCTGTGATATTTTACGCTTTTTTTTACTTGTTTTTTGTATTTTATTGTGTGTGAATATGTCACTAAAATGTACCTATAGATGTACCCGAAAATCTATGTGTTAAAGTCAAACGTTCAGACTTTAATTTAAACAAAAATACTGACGAAAAGAAAACTATAAAACTAAAACTTGAACTATACTAAAACCAAAATTAAACAGACAAACAAACAAAATATTAATAAAATGAATCTTAAATCTAAAGACACCTAAATAAAACAAGCCTAACAAAAAAACCTAAAATTCAAAATTCAACTCTGATTTTTATATTGTATTCCGCACATTATTTATCTTATCCTGTAGCCAGACTAAATACATCTTTCTTTTCTCCAATACAGCTTGCTTGATATCTGCGTTCCACCAACCCGCCTTTTTATTTCCAACCCCGCTAGCTACACTACCCAGACATTCCTCAGCTACACCCAAGACAAATTCCTTAAAATTCGCCCATTCAGCTTCAATGTCCCGCAGTCAGTGGGAAGCCCCTGAAATCCCTCGGTGAATTTTGCCATAAAGCGAGACCTAACTTCCTCGTCCTTGAATTTGCCAACCCGAAACTTGCGACTTACCACTTTCTTCCTTTTAGTCTGACAGAGTTTACCAACTGACAGATGGGTACCCAAAAAGCGGTGGTCCGAACCGAAGGTGAAACCCCTGAAAGCACGAGTGTCCCTGACTAACTGCCTCTTGTCCTGTTCCATAATCACGTAATCAATTATGGACTTGTGACCCAAACTATCATTGACGTACGTATACCGATGAATCCATTTGTGCTTATAGAAAGAGTTGGTTATTGCTAACCCATTGAAATCACAAAAATCTAACAACCGTTTACCATTCGAATTCAAAGTATCTTCCCCGAATCTACTAATAACCCTTTCATAACCTGAGTTATTTTTACCATTTCCTATCCTTGCATTAAAATCGCCCAGCAAAACCGAAGATTCATTTCCGTTTTTGCTAACTACGTCCCCTAATTGCCCGTAAAAAGTGTCCAAGTCAGCAGCATTGCTGCCCTCGCAAGGACTATATACACTAACTAAGCGATAAATTCCCCCCGCAAACTTTACAGAAACCCACATTAGCCTTTCATTTACGAAACGCACATTTAGGAAAAACTTGACCAATTCCTTCCTGATAGCGATTCCAACTCCCCAGTTTGCCCTACCAGACTGAACCCCGGACAAAAACACCTTATAGTCGCCCACATGTTCTTCCGCCTCTCCTTTCTTCCTAACGTCGCTCAGCGCTAACATGTCTATACCGTAGTCCTTAGCCAGATCAACCAGTTCATCCTTCCGACCCCGAAACCCTCCGTTACCGTTAAGACTCCCCATAAACAAACCATCAATCATTTTGCGTTGCCTGATCGTCAACGATGGGCTACCTATCGCGTCCCGCGTTGGTCGTACCCCGTGACCAACACTCGAACGAAAAATTTTACAAAATTCTGCATTCAAAAAATCTTAATTCAACAAATCTGTTACATACATGGTTGTATTGTATTGTATTGTATTTTGTATTTGTATTGTATTGTATTGTATTGTAAGAGAATTCTGCCAAATACATTGCTGATCGACCCAGGTTATTGCAAATATGTGTAGAGCATCCCCCATAGAATCTAATTGCTGTATACATATTCTTGAAATAACTAAAAGTAGTGGTAAATTTGCCTTCTAAACGTTCAAATATTTGACAAATATGACAAATTTGTTCAACTTTTTTTTGTAAAATTTTTTTTGTAACATTTGTACGCAAATATCGGCAATTTTTGTAAAACATTACACACATTTGCGATCCATTTCATAAGACTATTCGCGAGTACGTCATATTTGCGGAGTTTATTTCAAATATTTGCTTTGAAACAAACTTTGAAATAAATTTGTTTTAAAGATTTGCCTCTGAAAATGTATGCGTTTTCAACAAATGAGTACATGTTAAAATTGAATTTAAATGTGTGTGGTTTCAAATTCCCTTTACATTCAGCAAAAATGGTGCTATTCGCGATTGTATAAACTGAGTGTGTATTTCCAAAAACAATTTTGGCAATCAAATATATTATTATTAATATTATATATATATATATTATTAATAAATATATTATGAGTGCGTCATTTCCCGCATCTCCCTGGGTCTTATGAGTCTTAATAAGTCTTATTGCGTCTTAATGCAGTCTTAATGCTATAGAGATACTATATTTTACAAGCTAAAGCGATCTAGACACGATTTTTCATTCATTGGAAGTAAATTTTAAGGCTTTAGTGAAGAAATTATGTCGATAGATGGCTTACATTCAAAGATATAGACCACTTCTGGTTTGAGAAGCCGCCGTTTTGAATTTAGAATTGTGCCTCATTGTCGAGCGTAATATTGTAGCGACAACTTTGTAGAACATTGTTTTTTAATATTTACAATATTTTACGAGATATGAACTTTCAAAAAAATTTTAAATAAATTTGCCATAGTGCATCGACAGTAAATGCGATCACTCTTAAACGTAAGGGCAAGCTTTTGCTACCACATAGTTAATTTCATTTTAAATTTTATTTTTAACGTAACAACAAGGGTTCGATAACTCATCCGAGTTCGAAGTCTGGTACACCGACGCTGTTTTATTTATAGTTCTGTTTCTTACTATTCGAAAGGCTGAATTTTAATTTTGTTTGAATTTAACATCTTCATACTACCTTGTACTTTATACCTCGCTTTACACGCACATACAGCTTTCTTCTACTTGTACGTCAGCTTATCAAAAAAAACTTTCTTGTGTTGCCATCCAAAAATAATAAATTATTAAATTAAAAATTTGCTTTAGAGCCATTTTAAAGAAAATTTGTGACATTTTCTTGTTACGAAAAACACATTCATCTTAGATCAATAAAAAACTACGAAAATATCACCACGTGCTGTAAACACTCGTCAGCGCTTAATCAAACTTGCGAACAAATAGGACTTATAATTAAATTTAAAAAACTGTAATGGTAAGTTAAGATTGAGCTGTTGTCATTCAAAAATTGTGAACTGTTTTGAACAGACGTGAAAAATGGTAAGCCGATAAACTATTGAGGAAAATTGTGTTACTGATAATTTAATTTTTTTTTAGAAAATCTTACATGTGCTATGCATTGCTATAGTGGCAAGTTGTCTGATCGTTGGATCAATGGCAGAAGCTGAATCTGCGGAATCCGCGCAGTCTGCTGAATCCGCAGAGTCTGCTGAGTCTGCTGAGTCCGCGGAGTCTGCTGAAGCTGCTGAGTCTGCTGAAGCTGCTGAGTCTGCTGAAGCTGCTGAGTCTGCTGAATCTGCTGAATCTGCTGAGTCTGCTGAATCTGCTGAGGCTGCTGAGGCTGCTGAATCTGCTGAGTCTGCTGAATCTGCTGAGTCTGCTGAATCTGCTGAATCTGCTGAGTCTGCTGAGTCTGCTGAGTCTGCTGAATCTGCTGAGTCTGCCGAATCTGCTGAATCTGCTGAGGCTGCTGAGGCTGCTGAATCTGCTGAGTCTGCTGAATCTGCTGAGTCTGCTGAGTCTGCTGAGTCTGCTGAATCTGCTGAATCTGCTGAGTCCGCGGAGTCTGCTGAGTACGGGTGTACAAAGTGAAGCAAAATACTTCACTGGTGGTACACACATATATCAAATCTTCATTGAAAACAGATCAACTTATTTTATATCGAGTTACCTTTGAATCTGCTATATAAGCAATACATTTTGTAGAGCATTCAGCATTCAAATATATGGTATCAAACTGATAACATGAATTTGTTTTGATCAGTTCCCATAAGACATTACGTTACAACCGAAAAAGAAAGTATCAAATTGAAGTGCCTCTTCCTCCCACTTCTATTTTAGTATTTAATGGCCCTAGACATTGGGCGATACTAGGGGTAAAATAAACGTAAGTACATTTTCGCAAAATTCATTTCTATGTCATGATATCCATCAGACTTTCTATAACCAATACTACCGAAAATATCGATATTACTCCAAAAAATTTATTGTAGAGCAATAGTCGTCTCCATCTGTAATAAAAAAGTTTTGTTTTTTGGGAGTAATAGTGCATTACAAGTGAGTTCATGTAAACAGCAGGTAACACATGGTATCTACAATCTACACTATTTGAGTTCTTACACTGTAGGCTACCTATCGGATGGAACTATCATAGAGCAATGTGCTGTGTTCATTTGTCGTTTTATTTGTCGATGTGATAATAAGGCAAGGCGGAAACGGTCTCAGCTCAGTGAGCAATGCTGCGGTGTTGTAAACACATTTTTTCCAGAATTTTAGGTTCAAATCCTTGTGCTTGCAATTTTTCTTTTTACATTTTTTTGTGTTGCGTGCATTCCATCAAATGCGTCTATTAATTTTTGATACAAAAACTTATAAAAATGAGGTAAATAGGCTTTAAATCGACATTGACTCTTGTCTTGCGGTTAGACTACAAACGTTTTTACAAATTGATTACGGTGACATGAATTAACGCCCGGGGAATTATCGCCTGGAGAGGAATTAACGCCCGGGGAAATATCGCCCGGGAATTAACGCCCGACAAAGTTGGAATTAACGCCCGGGGAATTATCGCCCGGGAATTTTCGTCCGGAAATGTGACAACAATTTAAAGCGGATAAATTTGTACAAGGAAAATACACAATTTGTACAAGGAAAATTTCCTTCCGGGCTATAATTCCCCGGGCGTTAACTCCAACTTTTTCGGGCGTTAATTCCCGGGCGATAATTCCCCGGGCGTTAATTCCCGTCACCATTGATCACATCATGTTTTCAAAGCCTTATTATTCGGCAGATATTAGTCCGATTGAGAAGCTAAGTACATACCCTACAGGAATCATGAGATCACGCACTCCACATTGGCATTACGTTTGACCAAAATCAGTTTGGGTAAAATTTAATTATTTTGTTCATGTTCTAAACAAAATCAACGGCACAGACACACTTTCATTGTGAAGTTTTTAATACGAGTAGCCTTGTTCCCTTAGAACTAAGTATTCGATTTCTAATAGTTGCACGTTACATGCCGTGTTCAAATCGCGGTGTGGACGTGGTTTCTTTTCCTCATAAAAATAAGGGCTATACCCTAGAAGAGGTCGTTCTGGATAAACTGGACCATAATGGCTTTACGTAGGCCGTATCATTACTGGCCTAGCGTGTTAAATGTCATCTACATAGTAATGAACCTGCAACTTACATAGTGCGTACAAGCTAAAATTTAATTACATTATCCTATGATCATAGCTCGTTTCGTTCTCAACTTTATGTGTGCTGCGGTAAAGCAATAAACATTTACAAACACGTTTATTAAGTAGCGATATCTGCTTTATGTTTTCACCCTCCCTGGCACGACCCTCATTGTTTCCACAGCGAGACCTCTGGAAGATTTCCCATGCAAAACCTGCGAAATCTCCTGATCTCCTCGGCAAGATTATTGACATGTGCCTCAAGCGAAATGTCCATATAGTTATGACTTGATGATCTGTCAATAACTTATCGTTTGAAAGGTAATGATAGTGGCTTTCCAGAAAAAATTCCTTTGAGACATTAATTCCTTCCGACTGAAGTCTGGAGGTTGTAAAACTTCAAAATTGGCGATAAAGACTAGAAAAATCCAATTCATCCCCAAATCTCTCATGTGGGGTGTCATTGGAAAGGTTACGGACTATGCTTTCCAGGAAAAAGAAAATCTTGAAGTTTGCAGTTAACGCGTGAAGAGTGGAGCTCAAAACCCACCATGTTACTGAAAAGTTGCAAAAATCAGCAAACTGTAATCGACGCCGAAAATCCAATTCTTTATCAAATGTCTCGTGAGGGGCGTCCATCGTCGGTCGTTGGAAAGGAAATTAATGTGGCTTTCCGTTAAAAATATTATAAAGCCGTTTTGATTGATCTTGTGAGAGTTAGTGGCCGAAAAGCACATTTTGCGATTGCGCGATCTCTAAATCCTTTCCGAAAAATACCCAACACATTTTTTTCTAAGTTTCTCAAATATTAAAAACTTTTCAATAGGAAAAACCAGAAGAAATCGAAATTTTTTTTTCAAATAATCAGCCATACGGAAGGAAAAAAATCGAAAATCTCGTATAGGTGCATGGGGAAGGATCTGATCGGACTCAAGTGAAACCTGTTTTGAACTCTATCTCTATTGGAGTCCCTTTTTCGAAAACCGCAACAAATTTTTGGGTGCCTGTTCAAAAAAACTTTTTTCTCTTTCAGAAGCACCGTGAGAGAATATGTCTCAAAGCGAAGGTAGTCAATGTCAAGGTCATCGGCAGTAAATGCGATCACTCTTAAACGTAAGGCGAAGCTTTTGCTACCACATAGTTAATTTCATTTTAAATTTTATTTTTGACATAACAACAAGGGTTCGATAACTCATCCGAGTTCGAAGTCTGGTACACCGACGCTGTTTTCCGACGCTGTTTTATTTATAGTTCTGTTTCTTACTATTGGGAATTTTAATTTTGTTTGAATTTAACATCTTCATACTACCTTGTACTTTATACCTCGCTTTACACGCACTACAGCTTTGTTCTACTTGTACGTCAGCTTATCAAAAAACACTTTCTTGTGTTGCCATCCAAAAATAATAAATTATTAAATTAAAAATTTGCTTTAGAGCCATTTTAAAGAAAATTTGTGACATTTTCTTGTTACGAAAAACACATTCATCTTAGATCAATAAAAAACTACGAAAATATCACCACGTGCTGTAAACACTCGTCAGCGCTTAATCAAACTTGCGAACAAATAGGACTTATAATTAAATTTAAAAAACTGTAATGGTAAGTCAAGAGTGAGCTCTTGTCATTCAAAAATTGTGAACTGTTTTGAACAGTTGAAAAATGGTAAGCCGATAAACTATTGAGAAAAATTATGTTACTGATAATTTAATTTTTTTTAGAAAATCTTACATGTGCTATGCATTGCTATAGTGGCAAGTTGTCTGATCGTTGGATCAATGGCAGAAGCTGAATCTGCGGAATCCGCGCAGTCTGCTGAATTCGCAGAGTCTGCTGAGTCCGCGGAGTCTGCTGAGTCCGCGGAGTCCGCGGAGTCTGCTGAAGCTGCTGAGTCTGCTGAATCTGCTGAGTCTGCTGAATCTGCGGAATCAGCTGAATCTGCTGAATCTGCTGAATCTGCTGAGTCTGCTGAATCTGCTGAGTCTGCTGAGTCTGCTGAATCTGCTGAGTCCGCGGAGTCTGCTGAGTCCGCGGAGTCTGCTGAGTCCGCGGAGTCTGCTGAGTCCGCGGAGTCTGCTGAGTCCGCGGAGTCTGCTGAGTCCGCGGAGTCTGCTGAGTCATGCCACTCTGCTGAGTCTGCTGAATCCGCGCTAGCTGCTGAATATGACAAACTCGTAAATATGTTTTAGACGAAAAATTATACTTTGTGCAGCCTTTAACAAATCGAAAGACTTTATTCTTTTTGAATTGTGAAGTTTTAAGTTTAAAATTTTCGAGCTGCAAGTACTGTTTATGAGAAACCCAGATCGGTTTTCTCAAAGTAGAACTAGTTGTAGCTAAAACTTATAAAATAAATGTGTGAAAAATGTGTTCCCTAAAATTGTATTCACTACAAGCAAATTTCTAACTGCTATAGTTTCGGAGGTATGAGTATGAGCATCCCTCCCACTAGGTTATGGCTTTACTCTGCTTGTCGATCCACTTCTAGAAGTGACTTAATCACGGGATTAGATTAGTTTTACCTCAAACTCTCAAACACGTATTCTCTAAAACTTTATTCTCTACAACCATACCTTTGGAAGTAACTTTCTCACTGCCACGCCACCGTTTTAGAGATATGGGTCGCCCCGCCCAATTCTAGAAGTGGTCATATACAAGGATTGGGCAATTTTTCCCTAAAACCCTGAAACAAGTGTTCGCTTAAATTTAATTCTCTACAACTTTGCCTTTGACAGTAAATCTCCATATTGCATAGTTGAGCAAATATAGACGAAAAACCTTCTGCTTTCGTATATGGCCAAGAAACTCCATTTCCATTGATCCATTGATCCCAGTGCCCAGACCACCGACCCAATTTCCCAAAAAAAAATTACCAGTTTTTTTAGATCAAATTCTTTCAGTAGTTCACACCATAATGAACCATTTCCGTGCTATACCACTTGACCGATTTTGCTTTTTGCTTTTGAACTTGAATCATGGGACATGAATCTTTCAGGGAAAAAAAAGTTTAGGGTGATCAGTGCAGCCGTTTAGAAAAATATGACCAAACGGACAAACGGACATTTTTTTTCACTGATTCGTCATCTTTAGACGATATTACATGCATCCCCCTCACTCCTTACCTCTCAAATTGGGGTGGTATTCACGTTTGATATATCATCGTTCGGTTGAAATACTTTTCAAGATATTCAGCTTCCTGGAGACAAGTTACTCAAATAGTTGTCTAGACAATCTTGTTTTTACTGCCTGACTCTGTTACTCAATTTATTGAAGTAATTTTTATCAATCCTATTCTTGGGTATATGCCAATATCTTCTGGCGTTTCATGTTTCTTTGATGAAGTTGTTGGTTTTACTGGTTTCAGGTATCCATTTAAAGATACGGAGTTAAAAAGATTATGTCTTTATTCAAAGTACTTCTAATTGGGAATGCCATTACAACAAAAATCCTTTTGCTTCACAGCACACTAAAACACTATTTTTGACGTCAAGGCACGTTTGGATTCCACAACCAACAGAAGTCCCTTATTTCAGCAGGATAACTGATTTCATAGATAGGTTTTTCGTTTCGTACTGATTGAAGGTCGAGTTCCTCTTTCATTTTCATGCTTACTTTCAAGTTGATGGACTTACGCACTAAATTCCTCAAGAACTCTCTCTGTATATTTGTTGGTGAGATCATGTTTTTCTTTTTGAAGATGATTAAGACGGGCTTATGATCTAAGGAGAGATCAACTTTGTTTTCGGCTTCCATGTTTTTCAGTTATATTCCCTTAGATATAAAGAAGTCAAGAAACTCTGGAACTATAGTGGGATTTGTAGGCCAGTATGTTGGCTAGCATTCAGACAGGTGGCAGCAGTTCTGACTTTTGATTGCTTTTAGGAGACCGTTCTTTTTGAATTTCAGTCGATTGGGAGCTTCATGATGTCCGTTTTGAAGGGCAGTACACTGAGGAAAATGTCTAAAAGCGACGTTTATAATATACACCGCCGACGTATTATATACGTGGTGAATGTATTATCGACGTTATTTAAGTATCGTTCAGTATGTCATACGTAACGAACGTGTTATGTGCTCACATAATACGTGCACGGTGTTCATAATGGTGGATAAAATACGTCAGCGGCGTATATTTTAAACACAACTTTTTCGTCGCTTGTAGATATTTTCCTCAGTGTAGTAGAAAATAGTATGGTCATAATCGTCGGTCGCTTGGATGTAGTCCTTACGAATAAATTGCTGACTATAATATTTTTGGAGATTCCATTGTTTCCCTTCATTAGGGATCGTCCATTGATTATGTAACGCAAAAGAGTCAATGGTAGGTTCAGCAATTTTGTTACAAACTGTTACGGGTGGAGTGGTAGGTTTGATGAAAACATTACGTAACGAAGCTTTTCTGCATTTCTCCGCATAAACTTAAATCACAACAAAAACCTATTAAAAGTTAAGTGTGACGCAGTCCCTAATGTCCACTTCCGGCAAAACAAATTTTCGTCGAAAAAAAATTTCCGGTGAAAAAACAATTTCTAGCGAAAAAAAATTTCCGGTGAAAAAAAAATTCTGGCGAAAAAAAATTTCCGTCGGAAA